>MTQE01000401.1:656049-667338 GCA_014337955.1 Aspidoscelis marmoratus
AAGGTTTTTGTTCTCCCTGCGAGATTGCAGGCTTGGAGGGGTGGGGTGGGCATTAAATTGGAGTAAAGTTTTACCCGGCCAGATGGCGGGGGGGCGGGGGATCTCTCCCACCTGCTCCTGAGAGGCCCCGGGGGTGCCCACCTGGGGCAGGGGGGCAGGGCCCCCCCGCCCCCCCCCAGCCTGCGATCTCGCAGGGAGAACAAAAACTTTGACTCCTGCTTCCACTTTGGAAGTGGAGTAAAAGCACCTCCGTTCTGGATCTCCCTGCGAGATCGCAGGCTTGGGGGGGCGGGGGGCCCCGGTCCCCCTGCCCCAGGTGGGCACCCCCGGGGCCTCTCAGGAGCAGGTGGGAGGGAGCCCCACGCCACCCCACCCAGAATCCCTCTGATGTCCCTGATTGTCTGCAGGTCAATGCTGAGCCTCACAGCGCCGGCGCGAATCGCTGACGGTCGCAGCAGGCCAGGACTACATTTCCCATGATCCCTGGCAAGCAGGGACCTGCAAGGCCGCGGCGCGCGCATGCGTGATTCGCGCCGGCACTCCGAGGCTCAGAATTGAGGTGGAGCCGGTCAGGTAAGTCCTGTAGGGTCTTTCTGGGGGTGTTGGGGGTGAGAGTGGGTGTGGGGGTGCCTTACCCTTGCCAGAGAACCGAGGATCGTCGGTTCTCTGGCAAAGGGAAGACAGGGAAGCCGGCTGCCGGACCCGCCCACCTGTCTGCCTCTCTGACAGCTGGGCATGCGCCGGTAATCCAGCTTTTCCCCCTCCAGTGCGGAAACGTTCATTTCCAAACCGTTTTCAGGGGGAAAGCCAGACGTAAGACCTGATTTTTTCAGGTCTTACATCTGGGTAGGATTTCGGCGGCAAAACCGGTTTAAACAACCGTTTTTGCCTGCCGATATGCCGACGCGGCTTACTCAAAGGGGTCCTAATTCCGGCCCCTATGCAAAAGCCAAGTCTAAATGCGTTCCACATCTGGCTCTAAATCCGTTTTTAGAGCCAGTGCGGAAAGGCCCAAAATGTAGATTTGTGATCAGATTGTCCAACATTCCTCTCTTTTCCTCAGAAAAGTAGAATAGTTAAATCCTATTTAAGTAGCAGAAATAGCAGAGTGTCAGGAAAAGGAAATACCTTTGAACTCTATAAAGTGTGCTTATAAAAATGAGGTTGAGAGAACTCAAAAACAAGTTTTCAGCCTGAGATTTAGATAACTTCCAGATAGTGAGAAGTAGGGCATTTTCACACTTCAGTAGGATGATATTCCCCCAAAGTTATGTTCAGGGACAATGGACAGCGTTCACACCGTGAATGCTGGCACAATTCCCAACTTATGTAATGGGCCATTGCAATGTGGACAGTCCATCCTAGACCATCTGAATCACCATGGCAATGGCCACAGCATGTAGCATTCACACCAGGAAGTGGTTCAAATGCTGCACCTTGGAGCTTACCAGGAGAATACTGGTTTTACAGCTGTGGAGGATCAGGGTGCTCTGGGACACTTTCGTACACTTCAGAATGGAGGCAGCTGCCTACTATGTAGACAAGCATCCCAGATGCCCTGATTCATGCCCCCAAAAAGTAAGTGCAAATAGGCTCCAAAATACAGGATCTTGTTTAGATTCTACAATTGCCTCTTGCCAGATGGCAGAGTCAAAACATGAGTCAGCCTTGGGCCCTTACCAGTCTGGCACTTAAGAACATAAGAACGTGTGGCCAGATAGATTAGTCCACAGCCAATCTAATTCAGCATCTTGCCCACACAGTGGCCCACCAATTGCTTATGGGCATCTCAAGCAGAAAACAAGGGCAAAACCTCCACCTGCTCTCGAATCCCAGCAAATGGGCTTTTGAGGCATCCTGCCTGTCTAGCCAGCCTGGAGGATGTATCTACACATCCATTCTAGTAGCCACTGACACATCTGTCATCCATGAATCTGGCTAACCCCTTTCTTAAAGGTGTCTAGGCTGGTTGCAGTTGCCACTTGCTCCTGTGTTTCATCTTATAGCGAAATAACTAGGGGCCTTTCCGCACAGGCTGTAAAAACGGATTTAGAGCCTGTTCAGGGAAGGATTTGAACATGGGATCCGCACAGTGAACACAATTAGGGTCCCTTTGAGGACGCCACGTCCACATATCGGCAGGCAAAAACGGTTGTTTAAACCAGTTTTGCCGCCGAATCCTACCCAGATGTAAGACCTCCATTCTCTGGCAAGGGTAAGGCACCCCCTACTCCTACTCCTACTCTCACTCCCACCCTACCAAGAGTCCCTCTGACTTACCCGATCGTCTGCAGCTCAATTCTGAGGCTGGCAGCACTGGCGCCAATCGCGTATGCGCGCGCCGCGGCCCTGCCGGTCCCAGCACCCCAGGGATGCTGGGAAATGTAGTCCTGGGCTGCTGGTTATATTTCAACCTGTGTGAGCTCTGAAAGTTTAACTTATATTTATCAGCATATATTTATCAGTGAACATAAGAGATAAGTGTATTTTAATATTCATATATTGAAAAGCCAGAACTTTGGCTGAGATTAATGTTAAATGGTTTTGATTAAAAACAAACTTAGTAATACTCTCTTTCAGTTACCGTAGCAGCGGATAAAATGTAGGTAAACATCCTTTATGAAAAATGATCTTGTTTGTAAGAGACCCTGCTGCCTTCTACCCCTCAATACAAATACATCTAAAAAAAAAAGCAGTTTGTTTTTTAGTCATGCTTCCTGTTGATGAGTCACTTTAGCTTTTGGCTGAAAAATAAATTACTGAGATCTTGAAGCAGTGCAAAATTAGGGATTGCAGATGCATGCTGACGTAAATAAACTAATAATGATAGGCTAAGAACTGAATAGGAACACAGGAATTTGATAGGTACGACTAGGTAGCTCTACAAACAAACATGCACCAACCATTCTGCTGCAGATCCTTGATTACTGACGAATTTCAGTCCTTCCAGAGATGATGGGGCTTATTGTTAAAGCAGCTGAATTGTTCAGCTGCAAATTTAGATTAAATTTTTCTACCTGCAACAAATGGAGGTCCAAATTCAACACTCACTGAAGACCAAAAAAAGTGCTTTGTAGACACAATCTATTATAAATCAATTATATGAGGGATTGCATTTCATATCATTCTTATCTGAGTGACCTTAAGAGATAGTCTTTTTGCTCTCTGAGCTCAAGATGGTGCATACAGACAGAAGCAAGATCTGCATACTCTGTGCACATTAAGAATGCCACAGCTGCCCTCAGCATCAAGGATTGGCTGAAACTGAGGATTCTCCCACTGCAACCTTCTGCTAGGGGAAGTCCCCTCTCCAGCATCAAGATTGGCTGCAACCTTGATAGTAGTGGGTGGAGGGGTTCCCCCTGCATTAAGATTGCAGCAGGGGAGTTCCCAGCTTCAGGCTTGATTCTAAAGGTCTGGGCTAGCACCTGGTCATTCAAATTTATAACCACATTATCACCTTGCAATGATCAGGATAACATAGATTTTTTAAAATTCATATCATAGGAAACCTGCAGGAAGCCTTTTAGTTTCTGCTTACCTCAAAGGGTAACCAGTTAACATCAGTCTCTGTTTGTAGGAACTGAATAATTAATTATACTTTTAATTGCACTTATTATTAAAGGTAAGACTTCTGTTTGAATGAATACAGCAAGATGCTTGTCATTACCAGGCTCAAAAGCTGAATTCTCCCCTCCAAGTTAACGCCTGCCTGCCTGTGTTCTTTATCTTATCTTTTGACCACAGATGTCAGGCACAGGAGGCAAGGAGAAGAGAACTGACACTTACAAAATTAGGTAGCAACAGGGTGTGGTTAGGAGAAGAATTAAGATGGAATAAGGAACTTTAATTAATGCAAATTTGCTTCTGTAATACTCTGCTTGCGTTAAGTTAGAACTTTAATATCAAATATAAATATAATGGTATTCTCTACCATTAATAGGGAATAATCTAACAGCTAGAAAGTTGTTTGTAACTCCCTTTCGCTGTCTTGTAGGACACGCCTACCAAACAGCTAAAATGCCTCTTAAGTGCCTTATCTTTAAACACAGACAAAGACTAGGCGCTAATTGTTAGTGAGGTGTAAAATGTTTGGTACGTTAGCTTCAAAAAAACTCAAAGCTAGCAGAGGGACAGAAGGGAGTCTGTCCAAATTAGGAGCAAGACTAACGGGACAGAAAAGGTATTTTTCTTTGAGCAAGAATTATAATATAAATGCTTGCAATGTATTGATCATAAGCAAAACTAATAAGAAGGGATAAAAGTTGTTTTAAACTATCCCTCTCTTGCTCTCCTTCTGCTTACATCAGAAGTTCCTTATCTCTTAAAACTTATGGTTTACAGAGTACAGGAGACTGGGCAGGGCAGAAGCTGCAGCCTGTCCTTCTCAGTCCCCACCCAGGTACTGTGCATTAAGAACTATATTAATTTGAGTGTTTTTATCTGATGATGAAGGAGCGACACACCTATTTGTAATTTTGTATAAAAGACTGTTGGCCGAAATGAGGGGCACGCATCACCTTTGGGTGTGCGTCCCTGCAGGTAATAAATATCGCTGATCCTTTCCTGGAACAATCCGGTCTCATGCACCATTATTGGGGGACCCTTCTGGGGTCACCTGACGCCTTCATGTTTGTCTCTGTTACTTCTCATGGGTAGGACACAAATGGAGAGCCCAAAAGCCATTAAATTTATATATATATATGTAACATTGTCATTTTTATTCTTTTAGAATTGTTATATTGCTGTTTTTATATGTATATTTTATGTCATCTTCACTAATTAGTAGATTGTATCTAATACATTTAATCATTTCAGGAACTCATTCATTTAAATTTATAAGCACCTTCTCAGTTTGCAATGATCAGGGTGATTTATAGATTAAAAAAATAAAATTGAATAAAAGGTCTTTGTTACCTTTAACGCGCACTTATTTATTTTAAAGTTACTATACTGTTGCTCAGAAAACATCACAAAACAGACATGAAATTTTGATGAGGAAAACAATCACACAGGGAAATTCTGAGTGACAGACAGAGTCTTCCATAGGCCTTCCAATGTACCCTGAGGCCCTTTCTGCACTGGGCCTAATTCAGAACAGGGGCCTGCCATCCTCATGCTGGTGCTGACAACAGCAGGCCCTGCCCAGAACCTGTCCATAGTCTGCACTAGCATGTAGCCAGCAGGTCCTGTGTCTCTAGCATCTTGCTTCTTCTCCCTGAATCTCCCTGGACCTACTTCTTCTAATATACACAGAATTGCCTTATTAGGGTAAGTCTGTTTTCTACCTATTCTTAACCCTTGAATAGGATCGTGGTCATTCTTTCAATCCCAGCTGAGTAATTCTTTTGTGTCACAGGCTATGAATATTATTGATGGTAGAATGTTGTACGGATTATGAGATTAAGCTGATGCAGTCACAACCAGACTTCTATTTTTGTGCCACGCAGGAATGCAGTACAGGCTTGCAATGGCTGCTAGCATTTGAAGTAGGATTAAAATAGGGATGTGTGTGCTGTCACTATACTTATTTAATACAATGGCAGAGAAAAGTCCTGAGAAACACACCAAATAATTTTAACAGTGGAAGCCAAACTTAAGGGAAGTAAATTTTAAAAGTGCAGGTATGCTGAAGACAACATTTCCCCAGAAAACTTGAAAGGGAAACTACAGCATTTGGACATTTGTCCTGGAATGCAGTCCTGGGGTGTTTTTTCACTGTCACTAAAAGTACCCATTAAGTACCCATTAATGGGTATGTAATGGCATTTTTGTACCCATTAATGGGTACTTAATGGGTACTTCTAGTGACAGTGGAAAAACACCCCTTGATTAATGTAGGTGGGGAGAAGTTATGGAGGAGAATGGAGCTACATTTTAAGATTAATAGTTATGGACCAAACCTAGAGAAGGCTTATTCTTTTTCTGGGAATACTCATAGCAGAGATCATAAATGAAAAAAAGAAATATTAACATGGTTGGGCAAAGGCCCCAGTGTTAATTCATTCCTGAAAAAAATGTGGAAAAGGCCCAACATATTGATAGCAACAAAGATCCAGCTGTCATGGCATAGCCATGTTGGAACTTTTGATTTAAGAAACTATTCAATCAAGGAAGAAAGAGGATGAGAGTGAGGCGTCATCTAGATGTCGGTTACTTATTTCACTGCACTTAGATATTCCAGCATAAAGCATGGATATTCCATAATATCCATGGAGTGGGGAGCAGGCTGCTTCTAAGGCCATTTGCTAGGAAAAGGTTTGTCCTTGTCTCTGCTTGAGATGCCCATGAGCATTGGGTGGGCAGGACGCTGGACTAGATAGGCTGTGGCCTGATCCAGCTGGGCTTCTCTTATGTTCTCTTAGATTTTTATAATATTCATACTTTTATTTTGAAATATTCAAATATAGAGGAATAGGTAACCAATGTCTGGTTGCAGCCCAAGACACTGAAACTAGCTTGGGCAGAAAGGAAAACTTGAGTGGGCACTGGAAGATGCAGGAGCAAGGAGAAAACTGACCAAATTCATAATGAAGAATTTCAGTCATGCCGTATTTAGAGTAGTTCCTGTATAGAGAAAAAAAAACTTTCCAAGATGCAATACCGGAACCATGAACAAAAAGAAGATCAAGAATGGCAAAGACAGACATTGCAAAACCTGTTCTGGCTGACAACAGAAGCCAGTGTAAAGGACAGTGATTTGCCATTGGTCTTTATCGTTGGAAAACTGTGACAATCTGGGCTTCAATATATATTCCAGAAGAGTGGCTTGACATCTTTTTTTACATCAAACGCTAACGGCGACATCAGACATCAGATGCCACTGAGGCTGACAACTGACAAAGAACTGACAGCAGCAGAAGATAAAGGAGGCAATGTCACACCAATCCTTTGGTCAAGGAAAGTTGAGAAAAAGCCACTTTGGGGAAGTCATCCTTAGGACTATGCCTGCCTGAGAAAATAGCAGTAGTAGTTATGGAATTGCGGGCATGCATGGTACCTTTATGATGCCATGAATGATTTCCATGGCCCTTTTCTTCCTTTCACTTTTTCTCCAGGAGATGAAAGAGGTTCTACTCTCCAGAAATTTTTTCTTATTCTATACAATTATCTTTGTTAACTTTTTAAATTTTTATTTTGCCCTTCATCAAACACTTGTAAAGTGATTAATAAAATGAAATTTACCCAAGGATAACCAAATCATAACAATTAAAATAGTTAAAATCCCATTAAACAGTGTTTTAATACAACTTACATCAAAATGTTTTTAAAAAGAAAGAAAACACTAAACAGAATGTTGAATGGAGCTTTTAAGAGACAAACAGCAAAAATAGAATGTGATTGTCTAATACAGAGGTCCTCAACCTTCCTAATGCTGTGACCCCTTAATGGAGTTCCTCATGTTGTGGAGACCCCCAACCATGGGGGTGGAGCAGCTGGGAGGTGGGAGGGAAGGGCGGCGGGAGACTCGTCGCGACCCCTCTGAAAGGGTAGTTCGACCCCCAAAGGGGTCCCGACCCCCAGGTTGAGAACCACTGGTCTAATAGGTGCCAAAATTATTTGACACCCATAAGGAAACATTCCATGACCAAGGGGGCACCACAGAGAAGCCCCTCTCTTATGTCACCTGGCTGCTATCTTTGAATAAAGCATCTTAATGTAACAGAACTGCCAAAGCAGACTCCCCTGCTTCTTTGATGTATATGAGTTTACATAAGAACATAAGAGAAGCCTTGCTGGATCAGGACACAGCCCATCTAGTCCAGCATCCTGTCGCACACAGTGGCCCACCAAATGCTCATGGGCATCTCAAGCAGAGACAAGGACAAACCTTCTCCTGCTCTTGAGTCCCAGCAGATGGCCTTAGAAGTGCCCCGGTTCCTCCCCTCCCCCAGTTACTGTTATTCAAGACTGGAAAAATATGGATTGTCAATATCCACAATCCAGTTGTCCATGAATAAACAGATTTCAGGACCTATCATGGCTTCAGAGGCTTCTTGAGAGGTTCAGCCATTTTCCAAAACCAGAAACAATTCTAATCACATAAGGTTCTCTAAAGGGAAAGGCATCATGCTTTGTTGTCACAATTAGGTTGGAAGTTATTTAGTTACATCCATCTTAAAACATTTAAAACATTTAAAATAAGGTAAATAAGCATTCTGGGGATCTTTAAAAAGTAAATGACAGATTGTTTTTAATTTAATTGATTGATTTTATTTAATTATTTAAATCCCACCCTTTCCCCAAAAGATTCCAGGGCGCGTCATAATAATAAAATATTTTTTAAAATTATTAAAACATATTTAAACTACAACACTGCCAATATATTCGCAAAGTTGTCTCATCAGTAAAATTGAACCACTATCATTTTGGTAGTGTTATAAGTCGTGAAAATCAGTTTTCTTTTACCTTCATAAACAGACTTATAGACTCCGTAATTTTTGCATGGAGTGCATAAAATAGGCTTAATTTTATATAAAGATTCTCTGTTACACATATAATTTGTGTTGGACCCATTCCAAAATACGTTAATGACAAATTCAATATGCAAATACTGTATTTGCATTTCCCCTTCTGATTATGTGTTTCTAAGAGGAGCTCTAGAATTACAGCCGCACATTAGTCAATTCATAGAAGTTGGCTTTCCTCAGACTCGCTTGGCTATCTTTTGGGAGCAATTCAGACACTTCAGAAGCAAACTATATTTTCTGAGTTTAGATGCATAACTGAATTTGTCAATATATCTGGCTGTCTTCTGCCTACTAAGAGCTGCATAATACTGTAGTAAATTTTCTCTATTTCATTACTTACGCAATGTACTCAACTCTGTTTTTTTGTTAGCTGTTCTTGAATTAATATTTCTTTCAAGTAAATTTAAAAAAATTGAAACAGTTTTCTTTATATAACTTTTCATTTTGTTTTAGGATTTTTTTTCTTGACAAATCTGTTTTATTTAAATTATGATTCTGCCCCTCAACAATTATTTTTATAAAAATAATAAACGTTCATTCACCTGGGAAAAATGCATACCTAAATTGATGTATCTGTTAGGAAAACCTCTTATACGTGCATATACACACTCAGACATGGAAATAAAGAGATAAAAGTTTACATTAAATCCAAAAGACATTAAATAAAAAGTTTTCACATGCTAATCCTAGTCACACCCGGTTATATGATCTACAGAATCAAAAGAATGTCATCTAACTCAGTGTCTTACTCATTAGTAAAATGTTGAAGAGGACCAGGACTAAACCCTTAAATACATCTCTTCAGTCTGGCAAGGAATAATTGGGTCAGTGTTCCCTGAGTATGGCCATCCAGCCAACTACATATCCACCCCATAGTGGAATTACTGCAAATATCCAGGAAAACAATCAGCTAATTAACTCAGGCAAACCTCTTTTGCCAAGAGTAGTGCCTTGGACAAAAATATGATTAAAATTAAGGGGATGAAAGAAGATAATGGAGAAAGGAAATAACAATTAGTAACAAACCAAATTGTTTTGCTCTACTATAACCAAATTTTGATCTATCTTCAGTTTTCCTTTGGAATGTGAGGACACATAAGGAAAGTGACAGTTTCCCTTCAACATTGTTGCTATAACCAGATGCCACTTATTTATTCTGCAAATCTGGATATTCCAAAATGTAGCTTGGATATTCTGGAATATCCATGTTTCATTTTGGAATATCCAAATATAACAGAATAAGTACCTGATGTCTGGATGCAGCCTATCTAACTTAGAAAATTCCCTTTGGGTTAGATAATGCAGGAACAAAGTGACTTGCCACTTTGTGGATAATTCTCTCACTTTGGGCGAATCCCCACAGCAAGCTTATTTCGAATTCATAACGTTTTCAATCCTGGCAGACCCCACGTCAGTTTGGCTTAACACGCTTTCCACGTGTTAAATTGCCCCAAAGTGTTGTAAATGTTAATCCTCATTTCAACAGGTCTCACTCTGGTTCGTGCGCTTGAAACGTTTTACATTTTTTACTGTGGGAACCCTTCTGTGTTAAGGGATGAGAGTTTCCCTCCCCCAATAGCTTGCTTCCAAAGCAAGCTGTAAAATCCACCACTTAAAAAGGGAAAAGAAAGAAAAGCAGCTGCCGGTTGGGGAAATGTGTGTATGTTTAAGGCGAAGGGGGCTTGAGTTGCCGCTGCTGCTGCATGCCCTGAGCAATGAGGAGAGGAGGGGAAAGAATTGCTGGCTGTCTGCTGCCGTTTTTCTTCCATCCAGGCAAGCAGCAGCCACCCAGCCACCCAGCTAGGCTCCCTGAAGGGGTCCCTTTTGGGTGGCGCGTTCACGCCAGGAGGAAGAGGACAGGGCAGCCCCAGAAAGTGGTTTTTAAAAAGTAGCCACTGGAGTCCCCCCCTTGAGTCCCATACATCCTCAGAATCCAGATTGAACGCGATTCTGGCTGAAAGTAACGGGATCAGGCAAATTTGCATTTTCATCTGGTTCTGTTATTTCGGTTTAGGTTAAATGGATTAAGCTTCTAATGGGGGTGCGGCCTTTGAATGTGGATCAAATAGGGATTAAAGCTTAGAGGCCAATGAGCCTATAAAGGGAAGGGAAAGTTTAGTTCTGCATGTTTTCAACCAATTTATAAGCAAATTGTAATAAAATAACATTCATTACACAAAATTGAAATCCAAGCAACAATTTGTCATAAAATTTTTCAACACACTGCTTCCATATATTAAGTTATGCCAACATACATACAGAGCTTTCATAACTAAGAACGATCAAGTACAAATAGTGAGACAAGTATCCTTTCAAAGATTTATGTATTTCAGAGTTTCTGATTTTTCTTTCTTACTATTAATAGAGGGCTGTAGGCTCTGTAACAGGAATATGCACTGATATTTTTTGTATTCAATTCATATTGAATCAAATGCAATAAAATTTCTATTTGTTCAAATAGATCCCCTTCAAATTTAAAAGGCTTACCTTAACCTGCATCCACACTTAGAATGGATTGCAGAGGGCGCTTCTGCATTTCAGTGTACAAGACCAGTTTCTTAAACCAGTTTTACCGCCAAAATCCAGATTAAATTGAAGACCTGAAAAATCAGGTCTTCGATCTGTGTGACGATTTCTGGGTACAGGCTGCAAACTGTTTTGCTTTCTGGCCTTGCAGGCTTCTAGCTAGCTGCAATAGCCAGCCTTTTTGCAAACAGCTTTTGCAAGCCCTGGGTTTTGGCTGCAGAAAGGGCGGGAAATCTTTCCCAGGCCCTGCTGCAAGGATTGGCTACAGCTGGTATTTGGAGGGAAAAGCTGT
>MTQE01000401.1:701125-715448 GCA_014337955.1 Aspidoscelis marmoratus
AGAGGCAGAGAGCCCCACAACAGCCCTGCAAGGCAAACTGTGCCAGGCTAGGAAAGCTGTAGAAGGGAAGAAGCCTTTTGCTGCAGAAACACAGGCCAAGAGTCAGTGCAAGTCACAGACTCAGACTGATTTCAGCCAGTTGAGCTTTGAGGAGTTGGCTTCTTACATCTCAATGGAAGACCAGCTGACACAGCCCAGGCTTAATAGCCAGCCTATGCCTCCTTCACGAAACCAGTAAAACAGAGACATAAACACAGGCCAAAAGACTTTGCCACCAGCATACCCAAGTCGGTTATGCTGTCAGGCCTGCATTCCACCCCAGAAGGACAGGGAGTGGCCAAACACACACTGGCTGCCTGATTGGCCCTTACGCGGGAGAAGCAAGTGCCCTGAGCCATTAGAAGGAATCCAACCGAAAGCCGAACTAGAGAAGGATAAGGGGAAGCACCAGGAGACAGCCTATTTGCCTGCAGCCACCCTTCCAGAGGTGCAAGTGCAAGGACATGCCAGAGATGCCCCTACAGCCAATCCAGCCACCCTCCAAGAGATGTAAGTGCCAGAAAGAGGCCAGGTGGTCCAATACCGCTGTCTGCCAAGGCCTAGGGGATCCCCATTTGTGCCAACAGCCCCACCACAGCCTACAGGGGCTGGAACTCATGCCACCTTTGCTGAAGACTGAGGAGGCCAGCGGGCTAACTTACACCCAGAGCCCGTTCTGGAGATTGAATCAGGGGACACACAAATCAGAGATTTAGACCGAAGAACCCAGAGATCGATTTTGACACAACCAATAGGCCATTAATCTGGAAAAAGTTGGAGCAGTCCAAATTGGCACCAAAGTGATCAAGCATGAAGTAATTGCTCAGTACCCCTTATTGAGAGAGACTGTGCAGAATGCAAGCCAGCCCAGGATATGCCTCTCAAGGATGGAGTTAGCCCCTCACTGCCACAGTACACAGTCCAAGTGAAGCCAGAACGGCTACCCAGATACAAGAGGGAGCCAAAAAGCCCAGATTTGCCCACAGAAAGTGGAGTATCCATGAGGACACCAGAGAAATTAGCATCAGCCACACTCAAGCAATTTATTTTTGCCCCAACCAGCAGCCAAGAAGGAACTTTGCGCATTCCTGGGAATGGCAGGCTATTGCAGAACTAGCCAAGCCCCTCTATGAGAAGCTGCAGAGTCCACCAATTTGGGAATCACCGTGTTGAGACAGCAGAAGCAAGCTTTGTCCACCAGCCCTATTGATCACCTGAGCAGGAAGATGGACAATGTTAGCATGGACAATGCAAAGCATGGCAGCTGTGAAGCCGAGAAGCAAGGCCCATGACCCAGCCCCTCGACCCAAGTCCTAGAAGAGGAATCATCTTATCTCGTTCACAACTGCCTTGAAGTCATGGAGTCTGTGTTTTCCAGCAGACCAGACCTTAAAGACACACCTCTTCGGAAGGGATTGGTCTTTTTCTCTGATGGAAGTAGCTACTACCTAAATGGTGAGCGCAAAGCTGGGTATGCTGTTGTAGACCAGGAGAAGACAGTGATTAAAGGAGCCTTGCCACCTGGAACATCAGCGCAGAAGGCAGAATTGATAGTGCTCATTGAGGCCCTGAAGTTTGCAAAAGGGCAAGAGGTTACTATTTACACTGACAGCAAGAATGCATTTTTGATGCTACACATCCATGGAGCCTTGTATAGGGAAAGAGGATTTGTCACTGCAGAAGGCAAAGAAGTTTCTAATGTTCGAGACATTAAGGCCCTCTTAGAAGCCATCTGGTTGCCCACAAAAGTAGCAGTGGTGCATTGCAAAGCTCACACTGGAAGCAAAGATCTTATCAGCTTGGGAAATGAAAGGGCAGATGCTGAGGCCAAGAAAGCAGCTCTATTACCAGTTCCCAATTCAAGAAGTTGTTATCTGGCCCTTCCAGGAAGAAGAATGGGCAGAGGAGCAAGGCCTTGAAAAGGATAAAGGATGGTATATCCTGAAGGATGGTCGGGTTTGGGTTCCAGACTCCATAGCTGCAGCTGTTATCACCAACATGCACCAGCAATGTCATCTTGGGAAAAATGCTTTGGCTGGGCTCATCAAGAAGTCCATGTATGTGAGCCGCCTATCCTGCCTTTGCAGAAAAGCCTCAAGAGCCTGCATCACATGTGCCAAGGTCAACCCACGACATGGCCCTGTTCTACCCCCAGGGAAGGTCCTGAGAGGAATCAGACCGTTCTAAGTGGTCCAGATTGACTTCACCCACATGCCTACAGCAGCTGGCTACAAATACCTGTTAGTGGCAGTTTGCACCTTTTCAGGATGGGTGGAAGCCAAGCCTTGCAGGCAAGAAACAGCCAAAGTTGTTACATCTTTCATGCTTGAGGAGTTATTGCTACGATTTGGATTACCCAGGCACATAAATTCTGACAATGGTCCAGCCTTTACAGCCAAAGTGACCCAGCTTCTTTCAACTGCCCTGGGCTTTGACTGGAAGCTCCACTGTGCCTGACACCCCCAAAGTAGCGCAATTGTGGAAAGAGCTAATCAGACTCTTAAGATGCATTTGAACAAACTCTGCATGGAGACGAAAGGAAAGTGGAACAAATTGTTGCCTTTAGCTCTTCTTCATCAACGTTGCACCTTATGAAATGATGTTTGCAAGGCCACCACCAATCCCCCTGACATTTGAGACTCTGAGACTAGCAGGGGAAGTAACACTCACTCAGCAACTTTGTGCTCTCAATCAGGTAGTCCTTGAGGTTGGCCCATACACTGAGCAGTCTTTCGCCCCAGGTGTCACCTATCCCCAGCATTCTTTCCAACCGGGAGACAGGGTTTGGGTAAAAAAGTGGAGAGATGAGGAGATAGGACCAAAATGAGAGGGGCCATTTGAAGTTCTACTCACTACCCCTACTGCCTTGAAGGTTGAAGGACAGTCCTCCTGGATTCTCCTGGAGTAGAGCAAAACGAGCAGCAGAGGATCGCTGGGAGATTACGGAATGCCCAACGCCAAGTCAGCTGAGACTTCGACTGAGGCGGGTGAAGACACGGGATGTGACAGGAGAAGCCTCCTCGGTACCGGGAATCTGAGAGAGCGAAGTTCGACAGGGCGCTGCAACTTTCCCCGACCGGAGAGGGAGAGTCACCGCCTGAAGATGGAAGGACGAATCAGCCCATCTATCAGCCCCTTGCAACTCAGCCTGCAAGGACTTATTGTTGTTTTCTTATTGCCTCTCACTGTGATGCTTTTTCTTTTTCCTTTGTCTAGTTATGGTATTAGAACTGTACGTACTGAATCTAAGGTTGGCCAAACTTTAGAGTATAAGTCCAAATATCATTGCACTGGAAATGTAACTTCCGATTGTCAATTTCATAGTGTTTTTTACTCTGCTTGCACTTTAACTTCTGGACAAGTGATATGTTTTGATCCAAACCCCAAAGCTAAACGCTTTTATTTAGAAGTATGAACAGGGGGGGCAAATTCGCACCTCCTTAATTGCACTGAGGTGTATGCTGGTCAACCTGCCTCTCTAATTTTTGATGCCTGTACTGCAGTTCGGGATTCACACCCCTGTGGTGGTCCCAAGTGGATTCAACGTTATTCACATTGCACTAAGTACATTTGCCCTCAGACATGCCACACATGGAAGCAAGTTAGATGGGCCACAGGGAAGTGGACCAAAGACACTATTGGGAAAAATTTCCAGAAAAACAGCCTTCCAAAGCTAACAACTGGGAAAGGCACCTCAAAAATGCCAGCCAAAGGGGAATATGAAGCCCTTTTTGATTTGATACCTGCCCCAAAGTCTTGTTCATCTTCCACTTGTAACATGATTAATTGGACACTAGTAAACCCTGAAGCTTTTCTTAAAACATGGGGCAACTTCTACCAATTGGGTATTGATGGGTCTGGACAAGACCCATACACCAGTCTTTATCTTCAGATTTTTGATTTAAAGGAAGAAGGAGAGACACTTGAGAAATCCTTTTTCAGGGATTTCTGGGCGGAATTGGATTCCACTTTTGAGATTCCTGAAATGGCTAGAAACACCTTTGTCACTTTTGCTGAAACCATTGTGAAGCACCTGAATGTTAGTAACTATTATGTTTGTGGAGGAACTAATGTAGGAGGTAGATGGCAGAAGAACACAATGTCAATTCCATATAATGAATCAGCCTATGCTGACATCCCACAGCCTCATAGTAAATGGCCCCTAAACACCAGAATTCTAGCTGAATGGTGTGTGGAGCGTCTTGAATGTGGGCACCCTGCTCCTGTAGGGAGTTTGGTGTGCAAAAGCAGCACCATACTGAACTGAACTGCCAACAAAGTATTACATTGGCCAAATGTGTCCGTTTATGGCCTGAAAACTTGAAACCAGCCTTAAATTCCACCAGGTGGATTGAAGGGCATTATCATTGTAGTAGCTGTGTTATTTGCTTTGTATCTAGTATAGCCTTGTGTTATGCCTTGTATTATGAATAGTCTACGCACTTTTACTTCTGGAATTGTGCGCGATCAGGTGGCTTATCAGATGCTGCTACAGGCAGGTGGAAACTTGCCAGAATCTGAAGATAACAGTGATAGCGATACCTAGTATCGACAGGGGGGAGATGAGAAGGATTAAGAACAGATAAGAAAAGATTCAAAGAGAGATATATGCTAGAAAGCCAAAAAGCTGCTATTTAGAAACAATAAGGTAAATGTGCCAAAGATCAAATGATGCTGCTGTATTAGAAGTACTATAGTAAATACTGTGCTTGGTTGATGCTAAAAAGCCAAAGTTTATGAACATGTGCTTTTGTAATTTGGGGGCTGGTGCCCCTCCTTCCTATAAAAAGCTGTGAACTCTTTGTTCTCATTGTGCAGTTAAGAACGATTTCTCTGTGCCTATTTGCATGCAAATAAAGACTCTCTTTCTGAAGAAACAACTTTTCCTTTTGAATAATTGCTCCTTTGTATAACTGACCGTAACAGTATTGGTATAAGCAAGGCCTTAGAGCAATTCTGCACTAGCTGGTGTACCAGATTAGCAAGTCTACTAGAAGCCTCCCCTTGCACACAGTGGTGAAGACTCAAGACCAGCATGCGGGATGGAATCTCCTAGAATACAAGGCGCAACACCTTCACACAGGTTTCAATTCAAGGATGGTTCAAACCCTTTTCCATCTTCCAGGTGGGTGTGCACAGGGCACTGGCAGCCAGCATAGGCCTCAGACAGGCAACAAGATAGCCTATGAGGTCAGGTAGTGGGGGGTCTGAGACCCACAGGCCCTGGCGCCATACAGCCCTTACCCCCATCAGGCCTGACATTGCATTCTCTCAATACTCTACCATACTCCTTTTTATCTCCTGTTAAGTTTCCCTGTCCCCAGTCCGTATCCTACCTTCCTGCTGTGGGCACTGAAGTGCTTGTGTTGTCAGCTCCATTTCTGTTTCATTATTATTCATTTGTTTATTTGTAATTTTATCCCTTCCTATACCCAAATTAAAAATGAACCCACTAAAAACAATAACAGTGATTAAAAGTAGGAAGAAGCTGTTTCCTTAGCCAAGGACTAGCCTTTACCCACCTTTCAAAGGTATTCCATAGTTGGGAAAGGGGGGGGGTGCGGGAGGATTTATTCATTCCGGGTACAGATACGAATAGGGTATTCGGCCAGAGCCAAATGTTTCCACATGCTTTTCATCTCAAATAGAATGTGGAAATTGGCTCTGTGCACACGCCTATTGGTCATAGTTAACACTTTGCATGAGATTGGGTAGTAAATTGGCAGTGCATCTCTTTTAAGACTGACCTGATTTGCATCTGACCAGCAGTACCAGTTCGGAATCTCCTGTTCTTCAGGGTAAAACTCAGATGACTACATTACACATACATGCAGTTTTCTTGGCAGACCAAAAGTAGTTTCTAATTCAAACTTGCAATTATTTGCTTTTCATGGTCTTCACCAAAAGATGGAAGGAAACCATGGGAAAACCAAATAAGCTCAGACTGGTACTGTGAAGATGATGATGACAGACAGACACTTTATTTATATTCCACCTTTTTCCTAAAGGGATTCAAAGCAGAGCACGAGAGTTCACAATTGAATACAATAAAACACACAATTCAAAAGGTCATATGATATTCTGCTTCATTCTGCTCAAAATGATTCTGAGAAATAAGTCCATTTCCAAGTGATTGTTTACTGGTAATTTTACATTTGTTTGTTGAATATGCATTGGGGACAACACTATATTGACATTTTATTAATGGTGATGATCTCATGTTTACAGTGTAAATTTACTATTTTGTACATGTTCTCTTTTACTTATCACCGGTTTGGCCCTACTCCACTTTTGTCTTTTATATTATTAGTAATTAGATATTTTCATTAAAAAGAATAGCCAGTTTCAAAGTTGGATAGGTTTTTTTCATTCAAAAATATTTAAATCTTTTTAGCAGCAGTATTAGTTTGACAATAACTCAGTACAAAGTCTTCAGTATAAACCTACAGAATTTTAGGCACAAGACAGAGCCCCTTTATATTATTTAGAGAATTTTGAAATAAAGCCACTCTGACAACTAATGAACCATTTCAAGCAAGTGGTTACAGGATGGCTGTGCAGGACAAATGTGGAGAGATATCAAGTTCATAGTGTACATGGAGAGCAAAAATATTTGCAGATATATGGCCTATATCCCTCCACATAAAGGGTACGTCCCCATGGCCATTTTAATCCACATTCGATTCAAATACGGGAAGGAGCATCCCCATGGCTACTATAATTAATCCTTATCAAATCCAAATTCGGCACCCAGCGTCCCCGTGCAATTCCCTGTTCCCGGATTTTATGAGGACGATCCTGCCTAAATCAGGAGGAAAAAAGTCCTGATGAAAACTGGATTCCATCCCCTTTTTGGAGCCAAGTCCACTTTATTTCCCCCACACGAGGATGATACCGGGCTATTTGGGGTGGAGGACTAGCAGTCTGCCCAATGGCATCCAGCTCCCCCCTCCCTTGCCAGCCTTGCAAAGGCTCTTGTGGCATGAAAGGCTTGTCTTTTTTTTTATTTATTTAAAGGGGCTTTAAGATTCTCCCTTGAAACATGTATCTTTTGAAGAGAGATGCTTAGGAAGCCTGGATGCTTTTTTGAAAATGATACATTTTTGAAATGATACATGTATCGTGCTGGATTAGATGCTGGAAAGGGAGAGGAAAGAGAAAGTAAGTTGGTGTTTGAAGTCCCTTCCCTTGCTGTGGAAGCTGCTGTGGAAGTTAAAAGCCCTTTTTTTTTTACGTTCCTTCGCAGCTGTGGAAGAGTTTGCATGGAAAGTTGGATTTGAAAAAAACTACATTCCCTCACAGCTGTGGAAGTTAAAAGCCATTTTTTAATATATTCCCTTGCAGCTGCAGATGAACACACTTTTTGCCAAGGGTGCCAACAACTTGGCACAATCATTGCCTTCCTCTGTCACAGATGCTCAATTTCTATTTGCATCATTTTGTATCAGATTACCTTTTTCAGTTGCCCCCCCCCCATGTTTCACTAGATATTAGGTACCATCAAAAGAGAGTCTGGGTATATACCATGTTGGATGCACTAATTTACTAATTAGTAGCGTAAGTTTGCATGAAATGCAGATTTAAAAAATATAAAATGACAATTCTGTGACAATTGTGTGCAAATAAAAACACAAAATATAACAGTATTATATTTAAATTGTTAAAACAGCAGCATAACTGTCAGGCTGGAAAACCCAACTGTAATTAATCATGGTCACTTCAGCTATCACCACCAAAGACATTTGTTAAAAAATGCATGCTGAGAGATTTTTTAAAAACATCATTAGCATAGAAGCTGCCCAGATCTCAATTGGAAAAATGCCCATATTTTATGCCAACATGTATGGGTAAACAGTCGTATCATGCATATATAAAATAAGGTATTCCATGGAAGGATGTTTATATTTTGCATATCACCGTATTTTGTTAATGAAAAGACAGGCACAATTGGAAGGTGCTACATTGCAAGTTACATTTGGAGACAGCATTGACTCAAACTGCCCATCATTCAATGAGTGTCAAAGATACCTGAAAACAATTCACTTGTTTCTCTTTTTGCCCTAGGATGCATACAAATGGAAGCAGGCAAGAGCCAGCTGGAGAGAAGAGACAAGCAGGCACAGGTGCCCCCACCCTGGAATAACAATCATCTTCAGTGTCCAAATTTGGGACAGAACATTAAGATACTTTCTCTTACAACCTCCCAATTGTTTACTAATTCTTTACCATAGTCCGTGATAATTTACTGTCCCCAGTTTCTGGATATTTCTTGTCAGATACACTCCTAAGTATTTCATCTTACTTGTACCTATATATCCCTAATTTCCTTTTGTTCCCAAGCTGGAGTGTTCATAAATATAATATCTGATTTACTCATATTAATGTAAAGCCCAGAAACCCATTTAAAACTCTATACTATTTCCATCGCCCCCCCCCCCTCACCATTCCCTGCAGGTCAGTAGATACTAACATTGCATCATTTGCAAACAAATTTATCCGCAATTCCTGTCTTCCTATCTTATATCCTTGCTAATTTACATTACTCCTCACCCAGATTGCCAAAGGTTCTACAGCCAGAATAAATAGTATAGGGGACAAGGGACAACTATGTTTAGTCCCTTGTCTGACTTCAATAATGCAGGAGTCCATTCCATTAACTCTAACCACTGCTCTGTTCCTCTGATATATACTCCTTAATGTCCTACGTAAAGCTTCACCTATTCCAAAAGCACCTAAAATCCTATGCAAGTAACAATGACTAACAGACTCAAAGGCTTTATATACATCTAATTTCAATAATCCAAGGTTGTTATGATATTTCTTCACATGCTACATTACATTTAAAATATTTCTAATTGGATCCACAATAAACCTCCCCTGCACAAACCCATATTGGCCTTCCTTCTCACCTATTTAAAGGGACTCAAAGCAGCTGACAGAGCTTTCTATTATTTACTCCACAACAGAACAACTGTGAGGTTGGTGGGACTGTGAGAGCTCAGAAGACACCTGTGACTAGCCCAAGGTCACCCAGCTGGCTTCATGAAGGAGAGCAGAATCAAACCCAGTGTTCCCAGATAAGAGTTCAGCTGCCTAACCACTAGACCAAACTGGGATTAGATGCTTGTCCCCATGATGATGTTAGATATGGCCTTAAATCTCCATGTAAGTTATGGCCTTAAATCTCCATGTAAGTTACAATAACGTGATAATTAGAATCAAAGTCCTTTATAATGTATTGAACAATGGTGGGAAAGATTCAGCTGGCTTCATTGGAAACACCTTCTCTGGTGTTAGCAGTGAAAGCAAGGAGTTTTGTTGGGATAACGAATATGGTGTGGGCTCACTGAACACTTCCATCCCCAAACCAAATGGTTTATGCCCTCACGTAAACAAGTCTCAGCAAATGCTACAGGCATGCTTAAAGCAGGTGTAGAAGATGTTTTCTTCTTAAGCGAGGACATTTGCTATTTCTGACAACCAATCAAAAACTGTTGACTGCTCGTGAAGCTAGGCTGAAATTCTAGGCACAGGAGTTTGCTTCCCTTGCCTATTCTATTGCAGTTCCAGAAACAAAAACAAAATCCTCTTTTCACTCAATTAATGACATTCCCCCCACCACCCATCAAAGAATTAAAACCCTCTCAATGACCTTTCAAAGCAAAGGAGTTCTGTCTCTCAAAGTGGAATGTGCCTTGTAATGAAAGGTTGCCATGGCAAAAAGCACACATGTTAGCATGCACTTGTACAAACAGACACAGAGAGAGAGAAATTGCAGGGAAAACATTGTGAACATAAAGAAACATGTAAATCACTTGTTGCTGTTTAAGGAAGCACTCTCCTTTTTGTCTTTAGAGAGGACACTTAAATGTTCCTCTTAGCAAAAAAGCTAAATTTGATGATACTCTTTGGCACTTGTTGTTGCTGTTGTTGTTTCCTGAAGTTTCAAGGCTAAAATATTTTCCAGCTACTCATAAAATAAAAGTACAGTTGTATACGTTTACTGACTACTTTTTGATATTATTTGGAATAGTCCTAGGAAAGAACAGATATTTTGATGTTAAGAACTGTACAACTGGCTTTATAAACTGGTTTGTGAGCTTTTTTCCATTTGCTGCTTTTGTATAAATCTTCTTAATCTGCTTACATAATTTTACTCTTACTGCAGTGAATTGTTTTGCCAGAGATCTAAGCTGTCATGACTTACTTGCAGATCTGCTGTATAAAAACCCTCTTAACCCTTTGCAGTTTCTCTCACAGTTTGAAAGAAACACTTATTTTTCAGTACTTTAATACTGATATATTCTTTAAAATTTAGTGCTGCCATAAAAGCTCCTAGTCTTTTCAGCTACAAACCTAAGTACATTAAATAAGTTTCCCTGAAATCATTGGGGCTCTGTTCTGTGTAGGTATGCATTGAATTCACTATAATTCACTAAACCATATGGCTTTTGAATATATGTTTTCGAAGAACAAGGAAACATTGCTTGTATCCAGATATTGGTTACTTATTCTGCTATATTTGGATATTTTGGACTAAAGTATAGATATTCCAGAATATCCCTGCATTATTCCACAATATCCAAATATGGTAGAATAAGTAACCAGTGTCTGGATGCAACCATTCTTTCCCATATACACTCATATTTGCTTATAATGCAGAAGAAATAACATCTTCTCTTGCTGCATCCATTAGTCTATATCAGAATATTTAGTAAAGATACACCATTATACCCTAGCTTCTGGCTGAAATGGTAACTTACTCACTCTTTCCAGACACTCATATTTATGGCCTTATTGGAGGTTTTCATGAATTGAATTTTAATTATGGGCCAATTCACACTTCAGCCTGTAGTCAACAATTCGGCAACAACTGGGCAGGTGCATCTGCACTTGTAGGAGGTATTTACATGCTAGAATTGCCCCCTGCCTGTCCAGAAGTTACCTACTTGTTGACTAGCTGTGGAGCATGAAATTGGGCTCAACAAGCTACCTAACCTTTACCTGCTGCATTCAAAAGCTTTTCAGGAGTGTCCAGCGGTGTAACCATTCTCTCTACTTCTGGTTCCTTGCAGTCAATGAGCAGGAGAGGCAGCATCCAAGCAGGTGCAGTTATGGTGGTGGCCATGTTCAATCATGGGCTTCTGATGTCACTGAACCTCTGATCCCTCGGACCACCCCCATCTGTGATGAGAGTGGTGTCCACTCATAGAGCTGCAAGCACAGACATGAGAGGAACATTCAATCAGTTACAGAGTAGTGGGTGCTGCATGGTTGATCATGGTTGAGTTTGGTCATGCCCCCCCCCCAGGCACTGATGTGATTGGCCACAATACACCCCTGTGCTCAAACATGCCCCTCTGCAATGGCACCTGAGCATGTCACATAATGTGATGAGGCAGCTAATGGCGGCAAATTGCAGCAGCAGAGGTGGAACTTCCAACTTCAGACACAGTGGCGCAGGCTGGCAAATGAGAAGACCATTTGCACTTCTGGCCAATAATGGAAACTTTGGGGAAGCTTCCCTTGTGACAAATGCGAATGGTTCACCTTTATCAGAGGTTTACCAGCCCTAATACATGTCAGACTAATTCTGTAAGTGCAGAAAGGCCCCATGTTCTTGTATTGCTTTTACTGTAACCCAAATAAACTTCCAGAGTTGCAGTTTTAGTCATTCAAGAAACATTTTGGTGGCTATAAAATAATTACACAAAACCCCATCCAGAGGGAAAATAATTTTCCAGTTTTCAGAATATCAGAAGACTCTTAAACAGAAGCATCACCTCACTGCCCACAACCACACTACCTAAGCTACTCTCTGGCATCCATTAATATCCATGTGCATCTCACACCCTACATCTAGCACAGAGGCAACCAATCACATGTTCTGACACATATTTGTAGCAAACTTAAGAACAATGTGCAAAAGCTTTCTTCTAATTGCAGTCCTAGCAGAACTAGAAAGCACTAACAATATACCTGCATCAAGCAGCGCCTAAGCAAGATCCAGCATCACAATTTTGTAAAATATACTAGAGGGGAGGGAATACTCATAGCATGTGTGAATGACCTCTGCCTGATGCATTATGCTCAGCACTTTCTTTTGGTCACCCATATTACCTTGCCTCCTCCTAGACAGCATCTCAAAGAAGGCAATGCATGTCCACAGAAATTCACAGTTGTATTCTGTACACTCTGGCATGAAACAGAATGGAAGTCCTGCTTTATAGATCCATGGTCTGCACCTACTTGCCCAGTTCTGTCTAAGCCACCACTTGTGAAAATAGGGAATTTCCTCTTCTATCTTGGCCAGTGTGGAGAAGGCTGAGGTTAGGACCCTGGGGTGGAAGAAAGTTCAAGAAGTTCTTGAAGGGCCAAGGTCACCCCCAGATGAAAAATTAGCAAACTATATATTTGACATACATAGAAATAGAATCAAAGTATTTTAATGAGTATATCCAAGATAGAATTATAATTCAATGTAATCTCTCAAGCCCACCTACCTCTCTCCCCCAAAACCATGCTAGCTCCAACCAAACCATCTGCAAATACCAAAACATGTAACAGAAGACATTTGATGGAAATGTAACTAACAACAAAGGAAACGAACTGAAGGAAGGACCCAAGAGCTACACAGAAGCGCCACTGTTTTTCCACAATAGAAAACAATTGGATTTTGATTGTTTACACCGCCTCTTTCTGCAAGATCTAAAAGATTTAGAAGCTGCAAATCTCTTGCCAAGCCATAGTCCTATTCTCTCTCTCCCCTGGGAATGAGATACTGAAGAGCTGCTGGATTAATTTACCAAAAACAAGAAGAAAAAAACACCCAACGCACTATCATTGGTGGTTATCCAAACCTTCTAGAGCTCAACACATCTGTGGCCAGGACTTAAACTCCCCCTCTCAATTTCCCCTATGTATGTGTCCTGTTGAATTTTTTTTGAATCTACTAATTGGTTTTAAATTTAATTTCCCTGCAGCAAACAGGTGTTCATAAATGTATTTGTTGCACTACAGGTGAAATTCAGCTAGAAGTGCTATTTGCAAGGCAAGGAGCTTGCATGTAAATCTGAATGCTGTTCCCTTATGCTGCTCCACTGCGTGTGGTTATGCACCATTAGCCCTTCTGAAAGCCCCAAGTCTTATCATGACTATTGGGCTGTTATCAGAAAGGAGTGTGTGTATGCCATTGTGCGCGTTTCCAGACAAACGTTATATCTTGGTTGGCAAAATGTTCTCATTTTCTAAAAAAAGGAGGATTATATCAATATAAAGTGGCAAGGCATGCAGGGAAGGGCAGAGGCAACACCAGTCATCTCCCTAAAAAGCAGTAGTGGCAAACGGTATTGCTACTGATTGCAAGAATTTATCCTCAGGGTCTTAAGCCTCTCACATTGTATCCAGCTGCCTTTTTCATTGTCCCGCATTCCTACTCGGTGTGCCTACAAGTGTTTTCTTTGTACAAGTATGTGCAGGCAGGCACACGTGGACGTGGACACTATTTTTACCTGGTATGTATTTTTCTTCACATTTCCTCATTTCTCCCTTAGTGTACTACTGCTTCTGAGATCCAGAGCGTCCTCTCTTTTCTCTTCTCAGTAGGAATGTGCACAAATTTCTTTTCCCATTCACTTTGCATCAAAGCAAATGGTATGGAAATTCACATTTGTGCAAATGGAGTCACTTTGAACATGCTGGGCTCGGAATTCACTTCAAATGTGTGTTGAACATTCCACAACAGTAATTTCCCTCTACCCAATCCCTATCACCACCAGTCGCATCTCCAAATCCATTTTGGAGGTGACTGGGCAGCCGCTTTGCCAAGCAGCACTGCAACCTGAATACCACCAGCAGGCAGACTCTGAGTCCTCACCTCCATGTAAAAGGTCAGTCTTCAAATACAGTCAATATGCGATTCAAATGCAAAGTTTCAAATTGTGAAGGTGATGAACATTTTTTGTCCATCCCTACCTCTCAGTGCTACTGTACTGTTGAAGTTAAACCAACTGCCTCAGCATGTTGCATGCATTGATCCCCACTATGGTGATTTCCCCTCTTAATCATTCTTTGTTTTTCAGCACTAAAGTACAAAGGCATTTGGCAGATGTCCAAGGGTATCTACATATAAACAAGCATGTTTTGTTATTAAACTTGAAGGATAATGGTCCAGTTGATTTGTATCTAGTGCCTCTGGCATCAGTATTGCTGCAAACCTTTACCTACCGTGTAATTCAGCTGATTGTCAAAGCCGCGCGGCGTCGGAGGCGAGCCCGCAGCCGTT
>MTQE01000401.1:734923-753558 GCA_014337955.1 Aspidoscelis marmoratus
ACATCAGGCTCCGTACCTGAGGACTGGAGGGTAGCAAATGTAACACCAAGTCTCTGACTTAAATTTCAGTTGACATGAAATGAGCCAGCTAAATGGAATATCTTTTTGATAGGCCACATCCCCATTACAAGCTTATTTCGCTTTCCCTAAACCAAAATAATAGAACCGGATGCAAACGCGAATTTGCCTGTTCCCATTACTTTTAACTTAATCACGTTCAATCCAGATTCTTAAAAGCCTCTTTTCGGGGCTGCCCTGCCCTTTTCCTCCTGGCATGGACACGCCACCCATAAGGGACCCCTTCACGGAGCCTAGCTGAGTGGCTGGGTGGCTGCCGCTTCCATGGATGGAGGAAAAATGGCAGTGGGCAGCCAGCCAGTGATTCTTTCCCCTCCTCTCCCCATTGCTCAGGGCACACAGCAGCGGCAACTAAAGCCCCTTTGCTTTAAACATTCACACAGAACCTCAGCTGCTTCCCTCCCTTCCTTTCCCTTTCTAAAGGTCAGAACTTTTAGAATTGCACAAAATTGCAACATTGTTAATCAGGTGTGAAGTGGTTCCACCACTACAGTGTAGCGCTGCTGTTAAGGGTGGATTTTTACACTGAAATCAATGTCTTTGGAAGCAAGCTATTGGGAGAGGGAAACCCTAAACATGGATTCTCATCCCTTAAAATGGTAGGGTCCCCACAGTAAAAAAATGTAACACGTATCAAGCATAGGATACGGAGTGAGACCTGAGGATTAACATTTACAACGCTTTGGGGTGATTTAACACGCGGAAAGCGTGTTAAGCCAAACTGACGTGGGGTCTGCCAAGATTGAAAACGTTTTGAATTCGAAATAAGCTTGCTGTGGGGATTCGCCCATAGAGATATTGGTCTCTTTTAAGTCACGAGACAATAGTTTGGAAGGAAGTAGCCTCTAAGGAGTAGTAATACAGGAAAGGGAAAATGGTGTTGTGACCGTCCCAGAAAGCATCTTAAGGAGATTTTGTGAAGATGCAGTAATATACAGTCCTTAATTATTCCAAACTTTGGACCTGTCTGGAATGCTATTGGTATACCATTTGAAGGAAGCAAAGATCAGGTGCAGTGGGAACTCCAACCAGACCACCAGCACGTCAAGATAGTCACCCCCAGACCATTCAGATTGCTATGGTAATAGCTGTGACAAGATCCATCACACACCCAGCTGTTGCCAAGGCAATAATAATCTGGCATGCAACTGTGCGGCCACAGTCATCTCTCCCCATCTTTGCTCAACATCCAAGGCTATACATCTGCACAGTAAAAAGAAGCAACTCAAAAACAACTTTGTGGTGGTAATACCTTAAGAGCCAAATAGTGCATTTCCAAAATTTATCATGTGAACTTAAAGACAGGGCTGGAACAGTGTCTATATGCTACTATTTCTAAACCACTTTAAATGTGTGTGAATGCAATCTAAGCCTTTAAAAATGTCTTGAAGGCGCATTGAAATTTGTGTGTCACCACAACACTCCACACACTCCTCCAAGGTTCATATGGTTCAATGTGCAAGAAGCAGCTCCAGAATTCCTTCTCACACACTGAAGCTTCTGTACCTGTGGATAGGGGATGTGGAGACCCTCCAAGTGCAGGCACAAAGACTTCAGTAGAGCTACCTCTAGGATGAAAATGAAGGGGAGGTCAAGGTTTTCAGGCAAAGGGCCTTTCTGCACTGGGCCTTATTCCAGATTATATCCTGGCATAGGGACCTGCTACCCACATGCTAGAGCAGACTACAGCAGGCCAGAGGAGGGGTCTGCTAAAGTCTGCACTAGTGTGCCAATGGTAGATCCCTATTCCATGCTCTACAAGTATGTCAAGGGCACTTGGGAGTGATCTTGTCAATAGCTCTGCTCTTCTCACAATTCATAGAAAGACCAGAGCTTCGACAGGAGCACCAGACATGCCAACTGGAAAATCCCCCAGGGCATTCAGGAATCACTCAGATTCTATATGTCTCTGGGGGTGGACCATCCCAATAGGTCCTACATCCCCACAGAGGGGGACTGCCACTGTAAGTCCAAACCACACCAGCAAATGATCCGTCCATGATAACAGGTTGACAGCCAGCCCTCCTATCAACAGATTCTCACCAGTCTGCTCTGTGGCAAAAACTAAGTTGAGAGTGTGGCCTGCTATATGAGTTGGGCCAGATACAAACTGAGACAGCCCCATGGTTGTCATGAAGGCCATAAAGAATTGACCTTGTCCATCGAGTGTAGCCTTGGCATGGACATTGAAATCCCACAACACCACCATGGCAGGGGCTTCCAGTACCACATCCGAGACCACCTCAGCCAGCTCAGATAGGGAGGATACTGGGCAGTGGGGTGAATGGTACACCAGTAGCATCCCTATTCTGTCTCACTGGTCCAACAACAAAAGCATACCTTCAACCCCCTTAACAGAGCGAATTGGCTGCCTGGTGAGAGAGATGAAAGTCTAATACACCACACCGACACCCCTCCCCTCCTCCCTACCCTAGAACAGTGTTGCACCAAATAACCTGGAGGACAAAGATGGGTCAGACCAGGCCCACCCAGTTCATCCATCCGGGTCTCAGTTATACATGCCAGATGAGCCCTTTCCTCAAGAATTAAATCCTGGATAACTGATATTTTATTTGGACTGATGTGGCATTCAGAAGCAACACTGCTAAGGTAGGTGGCTTTTGGTTGGCAGGTCTACCCAAACTCTGCTGGCTAGAAGGTGGAACAGAAGGCGGGATAGCTTCAAGGTATGTATCTAACACCTCTTCTCCTTATCTGTCTCTTTCACCCTCCACCGCCGTATCTCCCCCTGCCTATTTCAATAGCAATAGTGCCCCCCTCCTGCACTCCTCCCCCTCTTGCTTGGTCTTGGCACATAATGCCTCCCCTGCACCTAACCACACAAAAAACACTTACACACAAACCAACACACCCATGCAACCCAAAAGCTAAGGTAAAACACCCACCCCACCTGCACAGCCACACACGTACACCCACTCACATAAATTAAAACAGCATTAAACCATGAAAAGAATTTTAAAACAGTACTATTCTTTAAAAAAAACACACTCTTATGTGTACTGCCTCTCAAAACTGACCATATTTTATACAAGGGGGGAAGAGATATTTGGCGCCCTTCCCATCAGGCAGCACCAGGTGTTATTCAGCGTCCCTGTCCAAATACCAGCAAGGGAACTCATGGGAACAATTCTGATGAGCACAGGAGACTTTCCTTCCCCAACACCAGGATCAGGTAAGATTTTGTTCGCAGGGCAGTTGGAGCTATGGATCTGAGCAAGAAAGGCAAATGTGAATTGCTCATAACTATTTGAGTGTGTTCTTGTCTAGAGAGACATACAGCTTTCATGTGTAGGCCTCCTTGCTCTCCTTAGTAAATACACAAAGGCCGTGTCTTCACGGCAAATTTATCTCGGATTCAAAACGTTTTCAGTCCTTGGAGTCCACATGGCAGTTTGGCTTAACACGCTTTTCCCATGTTAAACCACCCCAAAGCGTGGTGAATCTCAATCCTGATTTCAACAGGTCTCACTCCGGATCGTGCGCTTGAAACATTTTACATTTTTTACTGTGTGGACAGTACCATGTTAAGAGATGAGAATCCATGTTTAGGGTTTCCCTCTCCCAATAGCTTGCTTCCAAAGAAGTGATTTCAGTGTAAAAATCCACTTAACAGGGATCGCTACACTGTAGCACTGGAACCACTTCACACCTTGATGGTTGGAATAACAATGTTGCAATTTTGCGCAATTCTAGCTCTTTGGAGTTATGACTTTAGAAAGGGAAAAGGATGAAAGCAGCTGAATGTGAATGTTTAAAGCAAAGGGGCTTTAGTTGCCACTGCTGCTGTGTGCCCTGAGCAATGGGGAGAGGAGGGGAAAGAATCACTGGCTGGTTGCCCGCTGCCATTTTTCCTCCATCCATGGAAGTGGCAGCCACCCAGCCATCCAGTTAGGCTTGGTGAAGGAGTCCCTTATGGTTGGCGTGTCCATGCCAGGAGGAAGAGGGCAGAGAAGCACTGAAAAGCAGCTTTTAAGAATCTGGATTGAACGTGATTAAGTTAAAAGTAATGGGAACAGGCAAATTCGCGTTTGCATCCGGTTCTATTATTTCGGTTTAGGGAAAGCGAAATAAGCTTGTAATGGGGATGTGGCCATACAATTCTGTAATTGTTCTTGGAGGGATTTCTCCCTTTTGGTACATCCAGGCTAGAGGACTAACATGCAAGCATTTCTTAACTCTTTTAAATGTGTGTTTTCTTTTCCACTAACAGTATATTTCCCCGAGTTGCTTTGACCTCCACTGGGGAAGGAAAAAGAAGCATTTTTCGGACAATCACTAAAACAACCATCTGCTATGATGTGATGACAGTTGCTGTTGAATTCCATTTGTCCCTTTGCAACAGTCCTCCCACAAAATACTCCTAGTTTTTGCTTACAAGTAATTAAAGAACAAAATTAAAATATCATTCCTATCTTTTAATGGTTTAATGGCAAAAGTGAGATTCAGGAAGTGATTATGAAGTTTAAGTGGGTTTAAAAAAAGGTTTTCAGCTGTGTTGCGAAAAGGCCACTGGTTGTGCAGATAGGATTTATTGTATATCAAGGTAGATACATTAGAATGTGGCTGTCTAAGTATCTGAAAGAAAGCAGTAATGTTAATATGCAGTTTTTCCCTCAAGCATTTTAATTTTTTTTTTAAAGTAAACAACACCATAAATATTTTTTGTTTATTTTTGGAACAGAGGAAGTGAATCCAGTGAATGCGGAGCAAATTCAGAGGAAAAGTAGGGCCTTTCTGCATCTGCCATCCGTTTTCCGGCGAACCATTTTCTACGAGAATCTGTCCCAAATAGGGACAGATTCTCGAAGGCCTCCCGTGTCTGCACATGCACGGGGTGGTGGTGGCAGGGCCAGATTGGAGAGGGTGTTGGTGCACCCAATCTGGCCTCCAAAGGGTCCCCCCTGTCAAAGTGGGAGAGCGCATGCTCTCCCTCTTTGACAGCTGGTCCCTCCCACTGGCCTCCTCGATTGGCTCCATTGGAGGCACCATGGGGAGGCCAGCAGCTGGTTTTCCTGGGTTCCCCTTTGCCCGAAAGGCGCGATTGCGCCTTTTCAGGCAAGGGGAATTTGCGGTCTACCCACCCCCACCCCGCCTGGGGTCACGCGCGTGCAATCTGCACCTTACCTTGTTGCTACCGGGTCGCTGCTTGCAGCAGGAGGCCTAGTGTGCACTGCGTGTGCATGTGCTGCAGCCTCCCATTGGTCAGCCATCTTCGTGGAGGCTCTAATCTGGCCTCTAATGCGGAAGCCGCTTAAGGTAAGGTCCTTATCTTACCTTAATGAGGCTCTAAATCTGTTTTAGAAGCCAGTGCGGAAACACCTGTAGAGTTCCACTTGGAGCCTTACCCATCCTTGGCCAGCCTCCAGTATTAATCCACAGGTTGCTTTTCATCTGTGCTACATACACTTTTTATTTTGCCCCTCCCCAAAGTAAAACTTTGAAAAAAGTTCATTTTCAAAAAGACCCAACAATCCTACATTATTTCTGCCTTGAATATTAGATCTTTAGTTAAATCAGTGTGCATATAGTACTGTAGTTAAATCAGAGCAAAGGCACAATGAATTAATTACATGATTTGTAATCATGTTCAAGGAACTTTAAAATGTTACTTCTAAGAGCAAGCAACAGACACCCACAGACAGCACAATCTTAAGTTTGTTATATTGTTGTGGTATTATTAAGGTCTTAGGTAAAGGTTTGTTAGGTTCTTTTAAAAAGAAGAAATTAATCAAGTTTTTAAAAAATATTTTTCATTTATTGCCAACACCTGCTTTAAGCAGCATAAATACGGACTGAATGGTCAACACTGGAATCAGATAAACTACATAACAAAAAATTAAAAAATGGATGAGTAAATTCTGAGATGTTTCCAGGTACGGATTGTACTAAAAGCAAAATCACAGTTTTGTAGTGTTAAAGATACCTATTAATCTAAGAAATTTAAATAAAGCAGACATGCAAGCAAGGTATATTTTTAAGTATATACAGGTAGAATATATGATTAATGTTCGAAACAGATTCAGTAATGCTAGCCCATCAGAAAGAGAACCTGAGGAATCATTGGACACTGTAAGAGATATTGTGAAAATTGAAGCAGAGTGAAATATTTCTAAAATGTGAAAATTAAGGAGAATAATAATTTTCAGGAAGAAGATGGCAAGCTTGAATAACATCATGAATGCTGAAGACATTTCCAAGGATCTAAGACAAAAAGCAGGCACCTTTCCTTTTGTGAATAACAGCCACAAAAATTAGATGCTAAGAAAGACTGAGCAAAAGAAGATGCCTCTGAATTATGGATCTGGAAAAGGCTACCATGGATATTATAGACTACAAGAACTGCAAGAAGATCAGTCAGTCCTAGATTCCTCCCTCTTTGAGGCATTGATTATCAGAGACTCATATACTTAAGGCACGTGTTATCAGTAAATGGATGGCTTTTTTTTAAAAAAAAAGTAGGATTATATAGCAATTTAATTCAACTCCTGAACCAGTACTTCTTTGCTTTTCAAGCACAACCTCTACTGGGAATCAGAGGAAAGGCTTAGGATCAACTCATGTTATGAGAAGCTGCTGTTTTCCCCAAAGTAATTAGAGCACTGAGCCAGGGAGATAGTGGCTTGGTGCAACATGAATGTAGATCACCACAAACCTTTCTCTATTACCATTTGCAGGATCAGGGATCATAATCCACCACACAAATATTTTAAAAAGGCATCATGCTAGCAAATTTAAGGAAAGCAGAAGGAGAATACAGTAGAAAAAAGCGAAGTACAGGAACAACAACAAAAAATGCTACTGGAATGTCCTTGGAAAGGCTACAACATATTGCTAAAGTCAGATCCAAATGGCAACCATTTGTCTATAGAGTCACCTGGAGTCAAACACAATTTGACAGCATCTTCTGACAATGTTTATGCCAAACCACGCATCAGAATCTTTGATGTGGCATGGGATTACAAGGCTCTACTCAGATTCTTGCTTTTGATTTCTCCAAACCAAATTTTGATCAAAGCAGAGCCCACCTGTTCCCACTGCCACATCAAATATTGCCCTGGGTAAGGGTGAGAGCTTCAAGGCATGAAGCTTCCAGTTTAGTCCTAGTGGAATTGCTGATGTCCAAGTCTGAACTTCATAGCTTTTTCAGCCTCTACGCTTAGTCCAGATTAAGGTCTGGGTAGAACACAAACTAGGCCACATAGATCTGCATGTTAATGCAGATCTATGAGGCCACCCACCCTGTTGGTTCACTCTGTCTACACAAGAGGCTGATATTCAGCCACACACCATAGCATGTCACTGAAAACCACCACCACCCAGGCTCTAAGGTTAGGAATTGTTGTTCCTGTCCTTCAGAGGCATGGGTATGAAGAAAGGCAGCTGTGAAACCCATGCAAGCTTTCCAGCCATGGGGAGACACGGGCCAGATAAGTGCCATCAGTGCTGATCCAGCCCATGCTCCAAAAACATCCAGATCAATGAGTCCGATTAATTTGGATCCGTTGATCTGGATCTAACCAAGGAAAGTGCAGAAAAAGAACTGAGGAGAAAACATACAATCATAAGAACATAAGAGGGACCCAGCTGGATCAGGCTACAGCCCGTCTAGTCCAGCATCCTGTCTCTCACAGTGGCCCACCAATTGCTTATGGGCATCTCAAGCAAAACACAAAAGCAAAACCTCCATTTGTTTTCCGATCCTTCTTTAAATGGCCTAGAAGTATTTCTACTGTCAACCATTTATCTGTTTCTTTCACTACTCAGAATTCAGTACTCAGAATATTCCTTGAATGAATTTTTAATTCATTTTTGAAACTGTTTTGAATTATCTCATGAGAGCACCAAACTAGATGGCGGATATGTAACTCCTGAAGCTTCCTTATTCTTCTCTCTCTCTCTCTCTCTCTCTCTCTCTCTCTCACACACACACACACACACACACACACACACACACACACACTAGGTGCTAGTACACAGTCCTAACAAGCAGTGAAGAAATAGCCAAGAGAATCATCTGCTGTGAGTTTGAAAGGATCATCTGCTTTACGCGGCACCAGTTTCTTTCTACACACAATTTTCCACTGACTGATTTTTATGTATTGTTTGCTATACTCTTTTGCAAAGGAAATATGCTGAGGAATTAATGCTAGGTCTGTCCTATATTTCCCCCTCTCCTTTTATGAACATTAAGGAAATTTCTGATGAACTGGAGAAATAGGCTATGTAAGATAACATATTATATATTAAGTTTCTGTATCCCTCAAACTCCCGATGTTGCTCTTTGGGAAGTAGAGATAGCCAGAGGATTAGGGCACTTCCTGTTTTTTCTTAACTAAGGATGTTTCTAGACAAAGGGTAAACCCCAAAATCTTCTCAGCATTGACTGGGATGCCAGTCATACCCATGGGATTTCCAGTGCAGTACCAATAGCGACACCCAAAACTCCAGTAACGACTCTGGGTTTCCTGTGATACTCCTACCTTCCTGTGTGCTTGGTGAACGGCACAGCCTGCTGGAACCAAACAAGTGTGAACGAACAACAACAAAAGAAAACAGGCAAGTCCATGACTGGCCCACCGAAGTCCTCAGTAGGCAACATGCTGGTAAGCCTGGCTTGGTTGCGGCTATCTGGCAGAACATGGTAAGAGACAATTATGGGATCTTGCTTACATCCCTCATTGCCTCTTGCTCTAGATGCAGTCTAAGCCTTTTGCCTGCCCACTTTTCCATCCATTTAATCCATGGCAGGAATATATATCCATACCTGGCATGGAGATGAGACCCATGCAATGAAGAGTATTTAGGCCAGGGCCATTGCAAGAGTCCTTTTTGCCAGTGTCATATGGACTAGTGTTATGTGTGGGAGATGCATATCTGACATGCATCCTTCAGTATGCAATTATAACCTTTTTAAAAAATATATGTTTCACAATTAGGGAATTTCTTTCTATCCAACCAGAACTTGATGATTAAAACAGAAAAGTTTCTCCATTCCTGCATGTTGCCTCCAGATGTTCCCAGAACACTTCAAAACACTGAACTTATTTGTGGTATTTTAGTCGACATGACTTCATCCTAAAAGACTACTCTTAGGAGGCCCCTCCTCCTTCATTAAGACGGTTAGCTCTCTACCATATTCATTACAAAGTATTTTTCTGTTTGGCTCACACAACATTTCAACCACTTGCTGTTATTGTTTTTTTCCACAGCACAGAGTTTGGAATTATTATCTTCAAGAGAACATAATACTTTCAAGCACCATCTCTGTGCCACAGAAGATCAGTGGATAGAACAAATCTGCAGTGTTCTGGATAGAACAAATCTAGCAATTTAAGGACACGAGAAGTAGATTTTGAGCATCTACAGAGGCATATCACATTTCGTCCATATTCAGGGTCTTGATTCACAGTCTGCTAAATTTATTGAGCAGTGTTGGCATTTCCTATCTTTTGAAACAAATATGTCTCTGTCCTAGATAATAGGAGATGAAATATATAATGAAAAAAAATTGCTAATCTGATGTGTCTGGATTGAGAACAAGCACAGTAACAAAATTTTCTGCTGCATTGAATAATTGGCCCAATTACTATAACAGTTTTCTTTGACTCTGGCCAAGCAAATGCCAAGTAGAAGATACCAAACAGGATTTACCACTCAAATTCCTCATTCCTCAGCTGATGTTCTTCAGAGGGAAAAAGCTGTCTCCAAAGGCCATTTGCAATGAAGCAAAGGTGATGGTTTCACTCTTATATTTGGCTTGAAAATGCCCAGGAGCAATTGGTGGGCCACTGTATGAGATGGTATTCTAGATGAGCTGTAACCTGATGTAGCAGGGCTCTTCTTTTGTTCTTATGTTCTAACTGGCACTGCATTGGGAATTCCAACAAGTATGTCTGGCATCCCAGGGCAATGCTGAGAGGATCGTGGGGTTTCTTGCATTAACAACAGGAACCTGTAATGCGGCCATTTTGGTATCACAATGGCATGTAGACACTCCTTAGTGTCATAATAAATCTATCCTGCTGGATTGGAACATTAAGTCCAGTAGCTTGTTTTCAGCCAGTTGCAGCTGAAATGTGGCAACCAGTTGCATATGGAAACCTACAAATTGGGCATAAGTACATACTTTGCTTGTGCACACCATTTCCACACAGCACTTGTTATCCAGTATCTTATCCCAGATCTAGTGATCTAGGCCAAGACTGGTGCAAGGAATGGTGGCCTGCACCAAAGATGACATTGCGGATGGCCCAGTCCATCTGAGCTTCAGAGGCTGGGGGGCAGGAGATAGCAGATCCCCAGAATTGGCCAATTTCCAGAGTTGTTTCCAGGAGCTTGGCAAAATGGCACTGAGATTCTCATGCCGTATAGAACACATTAGCTTCTCAGTGTTGTTCCCAAACCCTTCCCATCTGGACATAGTGTTCCATGAAAAGCAGGACCTTCTAGTAGACCAGTCTGCTGTGTGCAACTAATACCAAAACAATCCTTGGTCAGAACTTAGTCTCCTTTCTCTTCATGTTCCTGTCCAGATTCAACATTTTTCTATATTATCTAAGACTGCAGTTTTATGCACATTTTTTTCTCAGAATTTACTGTGGAATTTAGTAGTATGTCTTCTAAATTAAAAAGCATCAGTTTGGGTGATAGATGTTCCTGTGTTCCCTATAAGGTCCTAAGAGCTATTGAAAAACATCTTTGTTCTATTTTCACTGGAGAGTCTCATAGCCCAGAATATATTTGTATATGGCTGTCTGCACCTTGCAATAACTCCCTGTATTAGAGACATCTATCCACCCCCCAGGACATAGCTGAGGATGCATAAATACTGTTGCTTTTTATTCTAAAGTTCCCTCACTATTGTTTTAAACATCTTGTTATAATTGCACACTCATAACTAGCCTATGTATCTATTTTTATTATTTATATCTATTGTGTCTTTAACAATGAATCTTTTCATCCTGACTTATTGAGCTGATTTGTTCAGTTGTTCAAGGAACAAAAATAGTTGGCAATTCAGGACCATTCTGCACTTACCTTACATTTGGTATAAGGGGCCATGAAGTCCACTTCAGGACCCCATCAGTCTGCATGTTAATATAAATCCCTGAAGCCTTTCCCACTGTTGCTATGCTCTACCATGCTGAATGGAGCATAGTACTGATCAGGGAGGCTCTGATCAAGATTATCAGTAGACCTTGACATTGAGTTCTACTAACACCAGTGCAATCTTGTCCAGAACACAGAGGCATGCAGAAGGCAAACCTCTGTCTTCAGGACTATCAGGGTACCTATTTCAGTGGTGCACCAAAGTTTGCCACGAAAATTGGTTCCTAGTCACTCTAAGGGTAGGAATTTTCATGCCTAGCCCTTTGGAGTGCTCAGAGCCCAGTCCTCTAGCTTTGGAACCAGGATGAAATTGATCTGCACCAGTGACATGGTGTAGAGGGGGCTGTTCCAGTGCACACCTTTCTGTAGTCTGAACCAATGGGCTTGTCTGCTCCATACCCACTGGTTTAGACCCTGGAGACATGAGTGCAGAAAGGCCCTCAGATTCATAGAGGGGAAATAGCCAGTATGAATGGATTTAAAGCTTTGCAAAGGGAAAGTTCTCAGGATTGGAAAAGTGAAGATACAGGAATATTCAAGAAAAGGACATTAAAGGAAGATGAAAACTATGTGGTGGACTGAACATAAAAATGGGGATTGAAGGTGAATAGTACTTTATAAAGAGTAGGAACTCAAATGCACATGCAATTGTACATTTTATGAATATTAGGAGGTGATGCATAACAGTATGATAGGATCGTGGCAAAAAGATATAAACATTTATCAAGAGGATGTAGAGAAAAGGATAAGATTGTTAAATGATATAAAGGACATTAGACTGAGAGAACTGGGAATAAAAATTTTACATAAATGGCACAGAACACCAGCAATACACCAGCCAATATAATACACTCCATGTCATTGAATTGTTGGCATGGATGGGGAGGTAGAGGCACATATATACATATGATTTGGCTGTGTCCTATAGTAACTGACTTTTGGAACAGGATATTTGACTATGTTAAGAAGATTATGAACTTGGATTTATTACAGTACCTTGAGTTGAACATTATTTTAAGTAATAGAGGACAACAGATTCAAGAGAAAGACAAATATATGCTGAATCTCCTAATGTTCGCAGCATTTTCCACAATCGTGCTTGACTGGAAAGACAGCAACAAATGGACTATTGGAACCTGGCTGAGATATATATTGGAACAATTTAAGTTTGACTACTACAGGCAGATAAGAATGAGAAGAGTGGGAATATCATTTGAGAGAGCAACAGAAGAACAATGGGAACTCCTAATTTGTTACACTGGCAGTAATGAGGCAGAAGATGTATTGAAAGAAGAAATGAGAAAGATAATAGGAAACAGCCAATAATGAAGTATCACAACACCATCAGGGGACTGGGGGTTAGGGGGTATGATTGTTAAAGAATTTACTTGTTCAAGATGTAATATAATAATAATTTTAAAAATTAGGAGATGATGCAAAGGATTGCAAAACAGCAACAACCTGGAATGCAGTAGGAAAATTGGCTGCTATGAGAGTTATAAAAAGTAAAATAAATCTAGATTGAAGTTATGCATAGATCAGAGAAAAGCAGTGGCTTGTGAGCTGGGGCAGAAAGTAGTAAGCAGCCATCATGACTATGGAATGAGCAAGACAGAAGAAATTCAGAGTACTAAGGCAGAGTATAAATATGATAAAATGCATGCATACACTGTCATGTAGACATAGGCACATACAATAAAATATATGTGACATATATACACAGATAGGCTGAATGTATTATAATTGTAAATAACTGTACTATAACCAATGAATAATAAATGTTTTAATAATAGCATATTAAAATTTGTAATTATTTTGTTTTGTTATGCGAATAGCAAGGAAAGACTAGTTTCTGCAGTCTTTCCCCTCTCTACCCAAACACCGTAATTTGTAAGAATATCAATAAAACCTGAACTAGCTTTGTAACTCCAACTCCTTGCATTCAGATTGCAGGCAAAGGGCTGCAAAATGAACTCATTAGAAAGGCTATAAAGTGGGCTACACCACTCAATAAGCAGAGCCTGAATGTCATTAAACATTAGCCTTATTCCATCCTGTGGAATCCATATTTATTGACGCTAAAAAACAGAACAAGAAAGGGGTAGAATATATCTCGCTTTCTTATCGCTAAGAGATGGGGCCAAAGAAGTGGCTCTGAAGAAATAACACTGCTTTGATTTTTAGCAAAGAGTTTTATTTTGTCTTGTTTTTCGGCTTGTCCTTAGTATGATCTCCAGACAATAAACAAAAATTACTGGCAGTTGTAAATTATTTTTCAAAGCTGCTGACTGTGAAGTAAATAAATATGGTCAATCAGACCTCAGAAGAATTTGTCAGTACTGTGCCAATGGAAATAATTTTGGATAAAAATCTGAGAAGCATAGCTGCTTCACAAAATTCATTGAAATGCAATGCAATTGTGTGGGATCTATGGGAGGCTGTTCCATTCTACAATTCTCCTTTATCCAATATGACAACACATAAATAATAGTAATGGCCTGGATAAATGAAAATCTAACACGAAACATAAACCTAACAAGAAACCTGTCATGACAATTTTCAGCAATCTTTAAAAAAAATGTTTTAAGAGAACAAAAATGAAAATATCGCTAATATCTTTTTTTGAGGGGGGGGGACAACTGACCACAAGCATTGGCCTGTTAATGAGTACAATTCTTGAAGCCCTTAATGATCTTTAAAAATCTTTGTAAAATTAGGATACGGTTAACAAAGGGCTTTCCTTAACTTGCTGAAATTCCTTACTGCAGATTACAGGAGGCCCAGCCCACTACTGGTATGCTCCATCTATACAGGACAGACTGTAATCCAAATCAGGATCCCCTGATTTGGATTACTGGTAGTCCTCAACACTACCAAAGCATGCCATCAAAATGCACCAAAGCATGCCATCAAAATGGGTTCCTAGAACTTCAGAAGCCTTAGAGAGGCTGGCCACGGAGCTTATGTGGGCTTCAGTGCCACTGTTGAGGCCGACCTGGACCAGCATTGTTGTGCAGACAGAGCTGTTCCAGACCATGCCTTGTTGAATTCTGGACCAGTGGGCCCTGCCAGACCACTAGTTCAGATCACAATGAGACAGTGCAGAAAGCTCCTAAAGACCTTGCTACACACAAAAAGAAATCTGCTTGTACTCAAAAAAAAAAAAAAAAGTTCACACAGACCCATTATGTTTCTTCAGACACACATAAAGAAATGACATGTCCAAGACGAAGTTACCAGACCTTGCCCAAAAGTCCTCTCTCCCAATGTTAATAACTGAGAAGATGTAACAATCTGACCTTTCTGCACTTACTTGTTAATCTGGATCAGAAAAGCTGCTAAGAACATGTAATCTGTATGGCAATCTGGATCAAGGAGATGCTAAGAATACATTGTCTGCACAGGAGTAGAACAGATGTGTATCAGAACTGTGCTAAGTGCTCACTAATTCAGATTAGTGGTAGACCAGATAAATGTGATCTACATCTGTGCTAGCACTTTCTGATTTAAATCAATGAAGGGGCATCTGCATGTAGAACTGATCTAGGAACATGTACACTTACACCATGACTACAAAGACAGCTTCACAGTGCCTTGGGAACAGGGGTCCCACTGACACCCATGGTGAAGTTGTCTTTGCATGGCCTTCGAAGGCACTACACACACACACACACACTTACACCTGGATGTAATGTTTGATTGACAGGGACATGATCAGTTGCATTGGGCGTTCAAGTACTGTGGACCATCTCAGTGTGGCAGTTCATATGGAGGTAGTTTGCATCCATTCATGCAGAACAGAGCTCAGGCATCTGCAATGCACTGCTCTTTTTAGCACACATTTGCTGTTCTAAAGCCCACTCAGTGCAGATGCCTCTGCCTGTCATTGTTCTGGATCTAGCCAATATAGATCTAGCCAACACAGACTAACTGATGTAAGTGCAGAAAGGGGAAGCTGTTTTTTTTCCTTTCCTGTCCTCCTCTTCAGTGCATAGAGTCTCCCGTATAAAAGTATTCTTGTGTAAAAGTTGTTCAGAGCAAGTATATTCTGGTGTAAAATTGTTTCCACTTGTTAGCATGACTTCCTAATCCCTGCCTGTTATGTAACTTGATTATTATTTTAGAAAAAAAGTATTTTAAAAAAAATAAGAAAAGAAAAGAAATAGTAGGGGGAACATCTGTTCAGCCTCTAGAAATCCAGAATTCAGGCACACCTAATTAAAAAAACATTTGAAGAAACAAAATACTAGCCATACTGAAAAAAGCACATTGTAGAAAACACAAGATTCCAAGGCAGCAAAATATTGTTACACACTGGCTACAAAATATTGATTTTTGGCCCTTTCTGCACTAGGCGTTATTCTGGGTTATATCTTCATGCTGGTGCAGACTATAGCAGGCCCTGGGTGGGCTCTACCGTAGTCTGCACCAGCATGCTAATGGAAGTTCCATATTCCAGGACAGAATCCAGAGGAAGGCCCTGTGCAGAAAAGAGTCTTTGATGTGATTTTCTTGCAACACAAGCTTATATTAGTAGCAGAACTAGAAAGGCTCTTGATGCTCCATCTGCATATCTTCTGGTTGGAAGATGTGCTGGAGGAGCTTATGGCCAGTGGCAGAGGAGTGATGATTTGCTGTGTCACCTAGTTGTACTGGTGATGGTGCCACACAGGCATGGTGGAGCTGTCACTGAATTGAATGCACAAAAATTAGTATTTGTTCAAATAGATTCCCTTCAAATGTAGTGGGATTCAATTTTGATACAACTGTTCAATCCCATACAAATCCCATACAAATGAATATGATGAATGCATGCAAATCCTATACATATCCTGTACACAGCCCATATGAATCCCATATGAAGCTTCTTACAAAATAGATTGAAACATTTGATTCACACTCAAATGTCAATCTTTGAATGTGCTAACATTCAATTCAAATATGAATGTCCAAATTCAGGTAAATTGTACAAATTTCAAATGTAACAAATATTCATGCACATCCCTACTGGGCGACCATTCACATACTACACCTTCTAGTGAATGGAGGCATAGTGTGAATTTCCCTTAGTTCTGTTGGCTTTTGACCAGTAACAAGTTTTTGATTGGGGAAGAAAATCTCTGTGTTAACATACTCTCAATTTCCCCATATTTTGCACAAGGGAACCTGGAAGCTCCCCAACTTCTGCCTTCCTAGACAACCACCTCAGGAGCTACTTCCTTTGGGCACCACCTCCTTTGCTGCCAATCTACCTGCTAATTCCTGGTATTATCCTCTCCTAGAACTATAGATTTCTGAATCAAAGCCACAGGGAAATAAAATGTTCCCTGGCAGACTACCTGCTGGCATCTGGACCCCACGTGCCAGGAACACCCATGATGCAGTGGGATATGCGGATGTTCACGCTGAGTGGGATTGCTTTTTATATCCCTAAACTGCATTTTGATCTGGAGGCTAAAATGGAGGGGAATCAAGTGAAGATTTCCCTTAGCATACATCTAGACTCGGGCACTGTGGCAACTGCCAAACACAATTAGAAGAAGAAATGCATGCTGAGAATATGGGCAGTACAATAAATAGGGAGGGAGGAAACATGTGAAAACTGAAGAGAAAATAAGCATTGTGTTGAATTGAAGTACAGCAGAAACAAATCACATAGAGTGAGTCCTAGGACATCATGATTCAAATCCAGAGAGCTTCAACACATCTGTATGGCAACACCATGCATCATTCAGGCCTGCTGTTGAACTTGCAGTAAATAGGGTAGATGACTTCCTGCACGGTTTCCACATTGTTCAGCTGTTCCCACTCATACTTGGGAACTGTAGAAACACTGGGGTTGTTGGGCAGTATGGTCCTCTCTCCTCAGTTTGTTTCTGCTAAACTTTGATATGGTAGAAGGCTACATAAGAAAATAGGCTTAGCAAAAAACTCCTTTCTGTATTTCCCATATATTAAGACTTCACATAATTTAATAAACAATAAGATTTGGTCCTGCTCTTAATTCTCATCCATTTTTTAGATTCCTACCCCAGGCCATCTGAAAAGCAGACAATTTTGTGGTTTTTAATCTTTTAGTCCTTAAATTTAGAACATTGTGGCCCAGTTCTCACTCATGCCTGGCAGTCCCCACTTCAGTGGCTTTAAATCGCAATCAACCCCTCTGCTGTCCCCACCCAAAACGGTTCAGAATCGCATTAGGAAAAGGGAATCTTTTCTTCCCCCCTCTTGCCAGCCGGGGCCCCACCCCCTGCCTGCCAATTGGATCCCACAATGAGGTGGTGGAGGGTGGGGAATTGCAGCTCCCACCTCTCCTCTCCTCTCCTCTCCTCTCCTCTCATGCTTTTGCAAAAGACATACTGACAGTCCTGCGCATACACATGAACACACACACACACACCTTCCTCCCCTTCGCTCTCCTCTCCACCCCACCCCCCATCACCAGCAGCACTGGTTGGTATATACACACACACACACGTAAACTCAGGTCTAGTGCTTTTTGGCTTCTCCACAAAATGCAGAGAAGTGAAAAAGTAGCAGCAGAGAGAAAGCTGCGTGCCCGCTCACCCAGCTGGCTGCACACACGTAGGCTCAGTCACCAGTGGGGTATGGGGGGAAGAGGTGCTTCTCTCCTTCCCAAGGCTCAGCAAGGCAAAAAAGGCACCTCCAGTATGTGCTTCTCAGCAAGGAGAAAGAGAGGTGAAGTGTGAAATGAAACTTTGTTATCTTATCAGTGTGAAGTGCTGAGTGGGTGAATTGCTACATCTTATCAGGCTGAATTGTTACTTCTCTGCTGAATATGGATCTGGAGCTTTAACAAATCTGGCAATGACTGAGTGTGTCACTCCGTATCCTGAAACCGAGCTAATGCCGAACGTTACGTTAAGGGAACAAACGTTTCATAATTTTTACTTGCTACCTCATATCCTTTTGGCTAGTGTGTCTCCGTGCCATATAGAGAATGTTGCATTTTAATGAGTGTACGTGAGAAGCCCTGATGGATTGAGCTACAGCCCATATAGTCCAGTATCATGTCTCACACAGTGGCCCACCAATTGTTTATGGGCATTCCCAAGTAGAAGACAAAGGAGCTCCACTTCCAACATGACAACCACCTTCCAAGTCAGCCACCTTCCAAGTCAGCTTCCAAGCCAGCATGAGAGTGTTTTACACCACCACGTCCAGCTGCTGAAAGTATAAGGGAAGGAAGGAGGAAGAGCAAGCCGGCAATCACCTTCCAAGTCAGCTTCCAAGCCAGCTTGAGAGCGTTTTACACCACCATGCCCAGCTGCTACAAGTATAAGGGAAGGAACGAGGAAGGCGGAAGAGCCAGCTGGCAGCCACCTTCCAAGTCAGCTTCCACGCCAGCTTGAGAGCGTTTTACATCGCTATGCCCAACTGCAAGTATAACTGAGGGAAGGGATGAG
>MTQE01000401.1:753980-780173 GCA_014337955.1 Aspidoscelis marmoratus
CTTTGTATTTGGTTTCCATTCATTGTAAACCGCCTTGGGCGAAAGTTTCTCTTGGAAAGGCGGTATATAAATAAAAAATGGAAAATGGAATGGAAATGGTCCCTGTGCAGGGTGAAAACCCACCCGTTTCATGATGTATTTGCCCCAATACTGCTGTAGCGTTCCCACAACAATAAGGAAGAAGCGTTTTAAAAGCAAAAACGGGGGGGGGGGAAACCCTGAAAAAACAGGTGTTTCTTTATTCCATTTTTTAGCCAAATAATCCTCAAAATACCCCTGAAACGAATTGGTAATGGGAACACAGAGAATCCAAACGATTTCTAAACCGTTTTAAAATGCCAATGGGAACTGGGCCTGTCAGAGACATCCTGCCTCAGGACCAAATTGAAGGGGGGGGGAAAGCTTTTTAAAATAGACAGTTTGGCCTTGGAGGAAGGGGACCTTCTGGAAATCTATCCTCTGTTTCATTGTGTGATAAGCAATTTTTTGACATAATTTTTGACAGCATTTTGAGATGTTTTTTATTTTGTGGCTCAGGACTCATCCAAAGGCTAGGCTTCTCATCAACCAAATTTATAGCTTTAAATTCCATTTTGAAGTAGGTGCGTATCTATTTGTTGATTCAGTGGATCTAAAGGATAATTATCTCAGGACTGGAAGCCTCCTACAATCAATGAGTTTGTTTTAAACTCCATGTCTTGTCAACTCTTTCATAGCAAGTTAAGTCTTTCCTGACACTTTTAAGTATCTTACATTTGTTTCTAAATTAAAGGTTAACAGTTAATAGGTTCTGCCTAGGTTAGTTGCATGGTACTGTATTTTCTTGAACTATTTATTTATAACAATGGGGTAGAAATCTATCCCACAACATAGTACAAAAATAAATGAAATTCTATTTGAATAAAGGTTAATAGCTACAGCTAAACATGAAGCAAGGACATCTGTAATTTGCATCTATAACACAGGTTTCTGTGAAAGAAAAAATATCCACATTATTTATTATTACAGTCTTCCACAGCTGTGCATATTCACACATAGCTGGTGAAGGGCTATATGAGTGATGTTAGGGCTCAACTGACCCTTCAGCCATGTATGAATGTTCCTTCTCTTCCTGGTCCACTCAGTTTTTAACGTTTTTTGTAACTTTTCTTTCCCTCATGTGTGGTTTTACTTTTGTTTTTACCCTTTTTTGTAAACCATTTCCATTCCTTTTAAATGAGAAGTGGTTTATCAATGTTGTAAATAAGTTACATAGATTTGAGTCTCTCCATGCAGGTAGAGTGCTCCGGAATTGCAACATTTTCCCCTTTCCTTCCTTTTTGAGGCTAACACAGTATTCTGTCCTGTTCATTTAAGACTGTTTCTAAAAGTAGCTTTCAGCATTATTTTTGAGAATATTTTATTATGGTAGGACCAAAGGGAGTTTTCTTGAACCAAACCCATCCATCTAGCAGGCAAGAAAAACCTGAATATTTGACACTTGACAAAACGTTACACAGTTCTGGTCTTTGCATATATTATTAGGAGCTCAGGATATTCCTTCTATTTTGTCTGCATCTCACATGAGTCATGATTCTGGAACTTTCCTAGAGCCAAACTGTTTAATGTACTGTAGTGACTGGGTCTTCTAGATATGCTGCCTCCCTGTTCTGAAAACAGTGATATTTTGAAAACAGATGTGTGATATAGCAATACTTTATTCTTCTTACAAAGCAATCCTAAGTATCCTTACAGAAATGACATTTTTCCATTCTTGCAGTTTTCCCACTTCATTTATGTACTACCTTCATCATTTTTACCATATCCATACCCCGCCTGCACTATTATTTAGTACTACTATTTTTTAAAAAACCCAAAACTTAACCATTTAAAATATAAACTGTTTGTCCACCTATCACCTAAAATAATCTCATTTACCAGCAGTGATAAATGAATGGGATGTAGGGTAAAGACAGGGGTTTTTTTGCAAGGCTTTCTCCCTATTACGTGTAATTGGATTTGCACTTTCCATATGTGTTTTCCATATGTGTTTCTATACGTGTTTTCTAAACTACAAAGAAAGTTTCTCAAACATTTTAAAGGATTTTCTCCGAACCGCCACAAAAGCGTGATACGGTTTCCAGAACTCTGTCCGCAAATCTTTCTCGCCTTTTAAGGGGGGTTCAGTTAGCAAAATTATTTCCTCCCCAAGTGAAGTGACTGTCGCTTGAATGCTGTTTCAGCCGCACCAGTTAAAGCGGTTGGATTTGGAAGCTTTTTCTTCTGAATAAATGTGCATTTATTTACATATGCACACACACACGCAAAGAAGATTGTTGCGTCGCACTAAAAGACGCTGAAGGAGGGAAGAAAAAAATATATATATAATTATATATAATAAGTCTTGAAGGCAAGCATGGTAGGTATTAAAGGGGAAAAAAGGACTGTGGCGAAAGCGGTAGACGAGCAACCGGGAGACGAGTGAAGAAGAAGAAGGCCCTTGTTTGGGGCTGCAGTTGCCGCTCTCAGTCAACAGGTTGCACCGTTCCCCCTCGACTGCCCCGCAATGCGCACTCCCGCTCGCTCGCAGCCCGGCGCGCGCCCTCTGCTATGCCGAGCCTTGCTGTGCTGTGAGTGAGCGAGCGAACGGCCCGCCGGGCTGGCGGGAGCGAGCGGGCGGGTGCGCGCCGCGCAGTTTCCCTTCCTCGGCTGTGCGGCTTAGTCTGTCGCTCCCTTTCGCGTTGGGGGGGGGAGTGAGTGAGTGAGCGGGAGGCGGAGGCAGCTGCTCGCGCCATCGTCGTCCTCCATTTTGTGGCTGGGGCAAGCCGTAGAGCCGAGCGCAGTAGACTGTGTGGCTGGCGGCTGGGAGGAGAGGAGAGGAGGAAGAAGCGGGAGGGCGGGACGCTGGGTGGCTGGGTGGCTGTGTAGAGCAGACGGGAGGGGGTCATTAGAGTGGGGGGGTTGGCAAGCATAGTTCGGGGGCAGGCGGGGGGAGGTTCGGTTGGCATCGAGTTCGGGGGCAGGCAGGAGGGAGGGAGGAGGAGGCTGCGTGTGTGTGGCGGGTGGAGGGAGGGAGGGAGGAGGCAGCGAGCGAGGCAGACGGGGCGGGGGGGAGAGGAGCAGGTGAGGGGCTGCTGCTGCTGCCGTTGGCTGCCTGCTCTGCGGCCTCGGGCTGGCAGCCCGTGTGTGTGTGCGCGCGCGCATAAGGAGAGCGTGAAGGAAGGCAAGAGGGGGGCGGCGGCTGCTCCCCCCTCCTCCTCGTCCGCAAAGGGGCGGCTGCTTTCACCCTCGCCCCACACCCAATCCCGTTGCCCCGTAACTCAGTCCTTCCTTGTAGACGGACGGACGGACGACGGAGCGCCACCAAGTTGTTTATTCGCCTCGCTTGGTGCTGCCGCTGGAGCCATGGAAGTTGGCGGTTAGAGGAGTCCCAGCGCCCCCACTGGATAAGGTAAGGGGTGTCTCTGAAAGCCTGCCTGCCTGGGCTGGGGGGGGGGCAGAGAGAGGAATGGTTTTAGGATTTGTGATCTGGGAGGAGGCGGAGGAGGCGGTGTATGTTCCCCTCCCGTGGAGGTCACCCTCCCTCTCTCCCCTTTCCCCCTCTTCGCCGCCGCCGCCGCCGCCTTGGACCAAGCCATTTGTTGTTGCCTGCAGCCCAAGGGGGGAGGGGAGGGAGAAACTTTCGGTTTCTTACTCGACTTAACTTTTAAGTGGGATCCTAACTTTGGGGAGGGGGGGAGAGACGGGGAGGGGTTGCGTACGTGCTCCCCTTCGCCCCGACTTCCCCGCGCATCTTTGTGGGATTCAGCGCAGAGCGGGTCTGGGTTCCTCTTTCTGATTTTAATCCCTTCAGATCACGTCCAGGATCCCGTCTCCAGGATCGAAAAGCGTTTCAGGGGGATTGCAGATTTTAAGATAAATTTCATTGCTCCGTCGTCGACTTCCTTCCTGTGTCGGGGAGAAAAAAAACCCACCAAAACCACACGAATATGGGCTTTCGTTTTTCTTCTTAAAAAAAGGCATTTGTCGATCATTGCGTTATGGGGGAGGAAAAAAATGAAGTTTCTCTTCCATCTGAAAAAGAAAGAAGGGAACTCGGGAAGAAAAATTGGCAGGCCTGTGGGACCGTGGAGAAAATGGGGACCTCAGGAGTTTTTGAAGGAAAGGGCTGGTGTTATTTTGTAAAAGTGGGCGTGCCAGGCAAAATGCTCAACAGGTCCTGACACATTTTTTCCCCCTTTCTCTTCCTCAAACCTAGTTTTCGAAAAGGAGAATTTCGACTAAGGAAAAAAAAAGCGTTAAAGAGTTTTCAGACTTTTTGCCTTGTCTGCAGTTGTATCATGTGATAATTTCCCCCCTTTGGCATTTACTGTAATTTAATGGCTTTTGTATCCGAACTGGAAACTTGTCAGATGTGGTAATCCCAGTTTTTCCTCTTGTCCTTCCCTCTTTCTCAAGTAATGTGTTGCTAGTGCTTTAAAAAACAACGGTGGCGCCATAAGCAAAAAATACTGTATTTCCAGTGCCTCATGCAACTTTTCAGTAGAGAGGAGGTTGCAGAATTAGCTCTTTTACTTTTGCATGACGCCTTTTGGGAAAGGGAGGGTTGAGTGACCACAAGCACTTCATTCACAAATAACTGTCTGCACCATTTGTGTTCTGTGGAAAAAATAACAAACCAAATAAACATCGCTCCTATGTTGTATTAATTTAACAATTTCTAGTGAACCCTGGCAGTGTTCTTTTGTTACCTGATGATGCCTGAGTATGCCCTTCCTGGACCCTCCTATCAATTATTTGTTAAGAAGGCAACAAATGTATAAGTATCAGCGTTTTTAATACCAACGCCATCCTCCTCCTTTATGCCAATAGCTACTAATTAGGGAAATTTTAAATTTCAGTGACACCGTAGGTGTTTATTTTTTATTTTAATTTTTTTGGTCAAAAACCATTTTAAGTAGAAATTAGTTTATCTGTTTTAAAGAGAAAATGCAAAAAATGATAATTGTGAAATCTCTTCTGGCAGTTGGTATATTAACTTATTTTATTGCATACAGCTGAGAATGGCTACAGTAGATTTTTTTCCAGAAGTTTGACAGATTTAAACTTTTTAATCTCCCCCTCCTTGGCCTGACATGGGAGCAATATGGAAGTGAAGAAGAGGAGAAATGATTGCCTTTGCAGAAGTTATAAAGTATCATAGTCATGCTGATATTATTTGGAAAACTTTCCTAGTAAAATGCCACTTAGCTAAAATGGACACTTCTTGAAAGACTGGGGAATTATAGTCTGAATAAAGGAACTGGTCGAAGTTTGGTACGTAGGCTTTAGTACATTAAGTGAAAAGATTTAAAAATAGTGATACCTCTAAGCCTATAGCCTATAACATCTCTAGAAGGCATTATCAAATGCATTTCATTTTTAAAAATAAAAAGTTGAAAATGTGTAAGCATTTTGATTTGTAAGAACATGCATAATGACACTTCATGAGAAACTTCATTGGAATGCATTTAGCATTCTTCCATTATTAATACATGGTTTTCCTCTTTTGTTTTTATCAGTATTAACACAATGGAGCCCAAAGAATCACTAAAGTCCTCAGGAGGGGAGGAAACAGGGAAAAGTGTTCACAATCCAGGAGGGATTGTGATAGATTTTCATTCATCTTTTCGAGGTGGAGCTGCTGTCAAGACTCCTGCATCTGCGTCTTCACTGCCTTCTTCCTCTCAGTCTGACTCTAAACAGCAGCCTGTCGTATGTGACGTGTCAAAGGGATTAGGAAGCAATGTGCCACAGCCGGATCTCTCTCAAGCAGTGTCACTCTCCATGGGACTTTATATGGGTGAGACAGATGCAAAAGTGATGGGAAATGAACTTGGATTTCCTCAGCAGGGCCAAATCAGTCTCTCCTCAGCAGAAAGAAATCTTAAGCTCCTTGAAGAAAGCATTGCAAGCTTGAATAAGTCCTCTGCCCTAGTGGAAGGCTCAAAGGGTACTGCACCAGTCAATGTGCCTCAAGAACCAGAGTTTCCGAGCATGGCTAGTCGTGATCTTACTTTGGAGCAAGGGGCTTTAACACAAGGCCAGGTGGATGCTAATGGTGGCAACCTGAAGCTGTTCTCTGAAGACCAAAGTACCTTTGATATTTTACAGGATTTTGATTTGCCACCGGTGTCTCCTGGAAAAGAAACAAATGGGAGTCCTTGGAGAATGGACCCTGTGCTGGATGAAAGCAGCCTGCTTTCACCTCTTGGTGGAGATGAGGTTTTATTTCTGGAAGGAAACGAAATGGAGGACTGCAAGCCTCCCATTTTACCAGACACTAAACCTAAAATTAATGAGTGTGGGGATCTTTTGCCCAGCTCCGCAATGCAGGTGCCACAGGTGAAGACTGAAAAGGAAGATTTTATTGAACTGCGTACCCCTGGGGTAATAAAGCAGGAGAAAATAGGCACAGTTTATTGTCAGGCTAACTTTTCTGGGTCAAATCTGCTTGGAAATAAGACATCTGCCATTTCTGTTCATGGTGTCAGCACATCTGGAGGACAAATCTACCACTACGACTTGAACACAGCGCCTGTCACTCAGCAACAGGATCAGAAACCAGTTTTCAATGCCATTCCATCTCATTCTGCTGGTTCAGAAAACTGGAATAGGTGCCAGGGATCTGGAGATGATGCTCTGACCACAGTGGGAGCTTTGAATTATTCCAGCAGACCTGTCTTTTCCAATGGATATTCAAGGTATTAGGATTTTTTCTTCTTTTGTAACTTGCAAGTTGTTTGCAGTTCATGTTGCAGCATTTCTGTAGGTTCTTAAAAACATTAATAATTTTACATGCTTTAGGTCCATGCACTAATTTATTAAAGCAGAGGGAAAAAAATCATCAGAAAAGAGCACAGTAACAAGTTTTAAAATGCGTATGGTAGAAAAAAGCTATTACTGTTAAGCACAAACAGCTTTTTAGGGCCAAGAGACAACTAAATTTGTGTAACACTGTATTTTTAAAAATCTGGCACATAACCAATATTGAGAGTTCTCATGTTATTTTTTAAACAAAGTTTAATAGTTATTTCTGTTGAATTGTGTTTTATCTAAAACCAACATGAGATTCGAAGTGACATATTTTTCTATGCTACAGGAATTTTTTTTCTTCTTTAAGTCACTTAGTGTTTATTGAAGAGTGAATTAGTGTTGTGGTTCATGTTAAGGCTAGCAATTGGAAATACTTGCATCAGAAGTTATTAGAAAATAATTTTGTTTGAGATCTGTGTATGTTTTTTCCAGCACTTTTGAATGGAACCTCTTATTTTAGGTTTTTATTAATGCAAGTATCTTAAATAAATTATCAAAGATTGTGTGTTTTGCAAATTTGTATTTGTAAGGATTGTGCTTTTAGTTTCATGTTACTTTTCTCAATATCACCTACTAGAATTTTCTTAAAAATGAAAAGCGGAAGACAACGTCATACTTCATACTTACCCCAAAATTATATAGACTTCATTTTTTATTTGTACTTAAACATTCCAAAAAATATTTTAAATTATGGATTTTGGTTCTTCGGCTCTTTTCCTTTCTTGTCCATCTAGATGTGAAGGAAATAGGATGCATGTTTCAGTTTTCTATTTCTGAGACTATTCTTTATAGAAGGAAAGAAATGGGATATAGCTGGATTAATTTTAGAAAATAAAGAGTAGAATTAAATGGACGTGTTTTACTATTGAGAGATGTAACAGGAATGGATCACCAAGGTTCTAGGGAGCAGTGCTTTTGATGTATTTATAAAAGATCTGAAGGAAGACATGACAGTAGATTAGTAAGATTTGCTAATGACACTAAATTGTTCAGAGAGGTAAAAACAAAAAGGGTCTGCAAAGAGCTCCATGGAATCTTTGCATATTGAGGCACTGGGCCTCAAAGTGGCATATGTTGTTTAAAGGGAGCAAGTGTAAAGTGATTCCCATTGGAGTTTAAAATTCTCACTGCTTGTATACGATAATGAGTTCTGTACGGAATGTGACAATCAGGAAAGATCTTGAAGTAATAGTAAACAGTTCAGTGAAAGTGTCAGCACTGTGTGTATTCGCTGTTTGAAAGGCCTATAAAATGTCAGGGGTAATAAAATAGTGATGCTAAACTGAGGTGCCAATATAATGCCGTTATACTAATCAACAGTGCAACCTCATCTGGAATCCAGTGTAGGATTCTGGTCACTGCATCTCTAAAAGAATGTAGCAGAGTTGGAAAAGGTTCAGAGAAGAGCAGCTAAGATGATCAGGGGGCTCGAGGAGGTTCTCCAGTGCTTTTTAGTCTAGAAGGGAGATAAGTGAAGAGGATATGAGATCATGCATGGAGGGGATAAAGTGGATAGGTAGAAAATTTTCTCTCTTTCCCAAAATACACTGAACCACAGGTGAATTGGGACAGACAATAATAGTTTTTTTAATACAGTGTTTTTTAAAAAGATCCACAATATTTCTTTCAAATATATTTGAAAGAATATTTCAAATATTTGAGCCGATTAGCCTGTCGTAATACGAAGTAGTCTGCCAGGCACTGGAAAACTGTGAGTAGGCAAAACTGAATGCTCATGTCTTGCAAGTGAGTTTTCTGATGCAGCTGTAAGGTTATGATGCTAGACTTGATTGGTCATGGGTCAAATATATATTTATGTAATCTTTTCTTAAGGCATTAGGCCTATATACATGGAATACTGTGCTCAGTATAATTTGTTTGACATTAAAAGTCCTTTGGCTTCTAGTGCATATTTTTGGATTTTTTTTCTCCCAGTAAATTGAATGTTGACTGCAGTTTAATTGCTATTGGCTGTTTTTTTTTTAAACATTGTTATATTTCTTGGTAAATGTAGTCATGTTCAGGGTACATTCAGGGAAAGCCATGGTACTTAGAAATTCTGACTGAAATTTCCTCCAAAAGAGCCTGAGTGTTGTGCTCAAATAGAAATGACATAACTTTTTTTTGAATTACTCCCTGAGGTGGTGTATACACAGAGGAACTCTTAACTTAAATGCTGACATTAAAAAATAGAAAATCCATTATGTGAAATCTTGTTTCCCATAGGTCAGAATTAAAAGAAGTTAATGCATTTTTATTACCACATTTTCAGTAAACAAATGAGATTCTTAGATGAGTGTGTAACGAAAAACAAAAAATGCCTCTGCCATTGCAACCCTGGAAGAGCTCTCAGCTCACGTGGAGAGGTCTTCCTAAAGCTCCCCTAGAATACAGAATACTACCTTAGGATGGCTTGTAGTTGGGCCTTTTCAGTGGTGGCAACTTCCTTTGGATGCCCTCTGCTCTGCTGTTCATGAGATGTCTAAATTTACAGCTTATAGGTGCTCTTTAAAAACTTGCTTTTTTAGTCAGGCATTCTCTGTGCAAAGTTTGTTTCCTTCCTGGCCCACCCAGTTTCTAATGTGCATTTAATTGTTTTTATTCTCTGTCTGTTTTTACACTTTTTAATGTTTCTTGAAAACCACTTTCAGACTTTGTAAAAGGAAAAGTGGTATATGAATGTCTTTAAAAAGAAAGAGGAAGAAAGGAAAGCTACTTTGACAAACAGCTGTCCTGAAATGGAAGGACATGCTATGCTTATTTTTAACAGATTCAGGTTGAAGATCTAATATGCACTTGCCAGAATGAAGTTTCCTTTTGAGTCTGAGTAGAAGGTAGTTACGGATATTTTATCAGCTGCATGACTTATTAATCAAGGGCAAATTTGAATTGGTCAGGATTATAAGGAACAACAGCAAATGTGAAAGTTTCTTCTTTAAAAATATCCTGATACTCTAGTATAAAAAATATAAAGATGGTATTTCTTGGAATTGGTAGGATATGATTAGAGTGGCACTTGTACTTATTTCAATATTGTCAGTAACTTTACAAGATTAAACTGTTAGCTGTTACCCATTGAGCTAAGGTGCAGAAGACAGAAAAGGGAAGGATTGTCTGATCCCAAACATTTTCATGGATCCTAAAGAGATAGTTCTGCCTAATGGAAAATTTGGTATTAATGTGAAAAGTTAAGGGATAAGATTTATTAATATGTTACAAACTTAAGTGGCTTATGCCAGTTACATGGTCAGATATGTGCAGTTTGTAAATAGTAATAATGAAATGGTTTGCTAATACTTTTTCTCTGTAAAACCTACCATTCTAGCCCATAGTGCCATGGTATACCTCTTTGGCTTCCAGGATCAGACAAGACAGGAGCTCATTTTAAAACTAGAAAATTATACCAAATGGCACGAAGACACAATGCTGCACAATCATTTTTGTTAATCCAGAGTTTTTCCATTTCTTTGAATTGTGGTTGTGTTTCTTAACAGGATTTCAGGATAATCTTGTGAAATTAGCAAAACAACAATTTATCTGTATACTAACCATAGATGTAACAATGACGTTGAAGCTCTTCAGTCCTCCAAATCTTTTAGAAAAACAGACTTTACCCTCTTACTTTAGATTGCCTTTATGTAATCTGAGAATTTAGAGAGGTTTTAAATCAATGTTAGCATAAAAACATTTTACCTTCATGTAATATTCCTTTTGTACTGTTTTAAGGAATTTTTTAAATGCTTTTTTCTTTTTTAGTTGCTTTCAGGCTGTTTTATGCAGCTGCATCAAAAACAGTGTGTTAGTGAGTGGGTTGGCTAACTACATTCTAAATTGAAATAATAAAGTACGTTTCTCAAATACCTGTAATGTGATTTCTGCTTGTTGCAGTCATCTTGTTTCAAATAATACCATAAATTGCCCCAGGCAAAGTTACAAGGACCATTCATAAATATTATCTATAGCATTATTTTAAAAATCATCATGAACAACAAGTCTGCCAAGACGTAATTATATAATCATTCATATGCTTATACATGATACTGGATGTTGGGTGCAAATTCTACAGCAGAGAAGCAATATTAGAAAAGATCTGTTCTGTGCCGTTACACTTTGAGTTGCAGGTGGTGCTGGAACTATTGGCAAGGCCTCTGCAACCAACACCATGGCTAGAAAATAATGGGAAAAGCTTGTTTTTATGTATGATTTCCAAAGTATATAAAGCTTTCTGCATCAGAATTAAGACACTGAATTAGTCTTAGTGGTAAACAAGGAATCAAAGGATCAGTATAATATAATCCCCTTTTCAGTAACAGTCATAGCACCTCGGTTATGTTGGGTTTGGCAAGTTGTGACTTGCAAGGAAGCAAGAGCTATAAATATTACTTGTCACTGAGTTTTTTAGGTCTCCCAAAAAGCAATAATTATTCTAGAAGTACACGTGAGGTATTCACATTTCTCTTCAAGTGAGATGCTTCCCCACCCCAAAACAGACTGCCTACATAATTCCTGGACATTGTTATTACCAACTATCAAATGTTTGGTAGCTGGCTCCGTGCCACCAGTGCTACTTCTCTTTATGGGCAGAACACAGAGATAGTTATACCCCGCTTTTCTCACCATTAAGGGGACTCAAAAGTGACTGGCAAAGCTTTCTGTTCTCCCTATGACAGACACCCTGTAATGTATGGTAGGTGTGTGTGTGTGAACTCAAAAGGAGACATGTAACTAGCCCAAGGTCACTCAGCTGTTTCTGTGTAGGTTAGTGGATTCAAACTGAGAGACTACCAGATAAGAATCTGACACTAACCACGAGGCCAAACTGGCTTATGCAAATAAGCAAATGAACTAGAAAAAAAAGTATTGAGCTTTGTAAAGAAAGCAGAAGAGTACCAATAGAAACAGACAACATGGATGAGCAAGGAGACAAATGGACTAAAAGTCAAAATGACCAGCATTTGTCTATATTGTCACGAGCTGATGAACATGACTCAAACGTAAGATTTTATTTAACGTTTTTATTTATTTATATATATATATAAATAGGGAATGTCTTCAGGAGGATTGGTCTTCAAGTACAACGTGTGGGGTCCTCAAGCTATAAAAATAATAGAATTTCTTCAGATTTGCTGCAAATATATTACATTTGCTTTAAAAATATTAGGCACACTAAAAGCTGTAATGTTTTTGCAATTAGATTTTTTGCCACCCTAGAAAGTGGTAACAGCTACATGATGATAAAGTAATGATAATAATGTAGGGTTTCTTTACTCTCCCCACAGCTCTTTCCCATCAGCTTCTTAATGATCCCTGTCCTATGTCTTTCATCTCCTTCATTGCTAGGACCTCAGAAGAACAAGAAACATTCTAAGCTTTATAGTACTAAAGAGACTATAGTACCAATGGAATTTTGCACTCTCATTTTTCCACAAAGATTGATTTTTTGAGAGGAGTACTTTTCTTGAAGAGTCACAGCTATTTACAGTTCCTAAGCTTCTGGCAAGGATTGTTTAGCTGTCCTATTTATGTAGGAGAATTGGGCTTTTACCAAGGCATTGTCTTATTAATACTCACATTATATTTCCCTTCTATTGCAGTATACAGGTATTAGCCACCTCAAGTCATTATAAAGTAGGCAGAATACAAGTACATAAATAAATACATTGTGTTTGTGTTCAACTCACAATGTAGAGATAGTCCCTTGTTAGCATTATTAGGGAAATTCTGTGCCAGATAAAATATTGTAACTCTCAGAACACAAATGAATAAGGGCCACAGCACTAAAGTGGAATGAAGTGTACTAAATGAGGAGGAGGAATCATCTGAAATTTATGTGAATCTGTGTGTAAATGAAACTTCTTGCTTTAGTTTTAGCAACTGCAGTTAATACGGTGTGTTCTAGATGTGGCTTGAATTCCACTTCCCTTTAGCCCTAGCCAAAAAAGTTAGGGGAGCTGCTCAGAAACATCTGGAAAGCACTATGTTGGTCATTGTGAATTATGGTTTGTTGGCAAAATGATGGATATTTCTATTTTTATCTTCAGGGTTTGGCAAATTTTCTTTATAAAACCAGTTTAAAAAGTCATCATCCACGGCTAACTTGTTTAAAACTAATCATAGTTAATAATTGGCTACTTGAGTTAACCAAACTAAAAGTGAAAAGGGGGTTAGAGCTGGTGGGAACAATAAGCTGATTTCAGATGGTTTCCAAAGCTGTGTTGAGTCTTTATATACCAGTTTTCTTTCAAAAGTGTGCTTGTTTTTGTACATTCACTCTTCTGAAACTTTATTTTAATTTATACAAATGTCTAAAGATGCTTCTTATGCAACTGAAAGCTTTTGAAAGGAGGAAAAGCTCGCATACTACTGGAGCATAATAAGCAGGTGTTTTGGAAGCAAAACATCCAAAAGTATCTCAAGTGGCAGTTGGAAAGTACTAATGCTTGTGCAGCAGCATCTAGTGATGGAAGCCTCACACGATGCCACGGACTGGTGTGTGGGATCAGTTGCCTGTAACAGGACTAGAGAAGTTGTTCTGTTGTGCTTTGAATCCTGGTCATTACGTGTACAGATTTCATCTAGGCACCTTTCTTGTCACTGTCATCTTAGAGGGAGGTGCCAGAGATTGAGGCACTGTGATCTGTCCCAGGTGTGGATGGATACATCCCTGGGGTGGCTAAGGACATCAACATTGGGATGCCTTTTCCAACTGAACCCCCATAACTGCCCTGAAGCTTGTGTCAGATTGGAAACTGCCTCCAAAGGCTCTAATCCCAGGAATGAAGGTTCCTGGTTTCAAGAGTCCCCAGGGGACCTATTTTGGCAGAATGTCTTATTGTGCAACTGAATGGGACCCTCTGGTATACTGGGTCATGAAGATATGTGTTATCTGCATGCCTCTGTCGTCTGGTAGACCACTGCTAGAAAATTATTAGACTTCTTTAAGGAGGCCCAGTGGTATACCAGATTAAGTGGCCATTTTGGACCTCCTGCTACAGTTTGGTCCTGTCTGATCTTCATCCTGTGTGGACAGAGAGTCCAAGGAGTGGGCAGAACTCATAGTCACCTCTTAAACCAAACTACTCTCAAGTACAAAAGTACTCTGAGTCTGTGACTATCTGACTGTAAAACAGAGAGGGCCTACCACTATGTTACATCAGCTTCCTTTAATTTATATGGTTAATTAAAAATCATATGCTTCCTTTTGTTTGGGTGGGGGCTGCTTATTCTTAGGTGATTTTAAAAGAGTCCTTTGTAGCATAGGATTTATATTTCAGTTCTTATCCCTTCGTCTGTCAGTGTTATACAAGGCAGCTTGCGAATCAAAAATTAGATGAATCACATGCCCTGTGCATTGAAACATAGGATCTGTATAATGTATGAAGTCTTTACCCACTATAGCCTTCAGAATAGATGACTAAGCATTTTCAGTAAAATGTCTTGAAGAAAAGAAGTGTCTTCATCTATTTCTGAAATGAAAAGATAGAGTGGAACTACCTTATTTTCAAGAAGCACTCTGTTCCCCATGTGTCTTCAATGAAGAGTGTAATTAGGCTTTCTTTTATTAAAGTTTTCAGAGCATTTTTAAAGGGTTTTTTGTTTGCTGATTAAAACTATGTTCATATTATTCCAAAATGGATAAAGAGACAGTATCTTCATTAGACTACAGTGCCATTAAAAACTATTTGCATCCTGTTTCCTTATATTTTGCTTATTTATCTCAATTATTTTAGATCTGCAAAGAAAAATTAATATTAAATAACTTGACTAAACACAAAATACAGTTTCCAAATGATCATTTATTGAAGGAAAGAAGATACCCAACACTTGTATCACCAGTGAAAAAGTGATTGCCATCTTAGTCAACCAGTGAATCAGATTTGATAAGTGGTTTCAATCAGACTAAATTACTGCCCACCATATTGAATCCAGTTATTGTTTATTTAAGAATGTATGTTCTACCCTTTACTGGAAGTAAGTAAGCAAGCAGCAGGAAAGAGATGAGAAATAAAATTATTAAAATATAAGTCTGGAAAGGGTTACAGTGCTTTTCCTAAGGGTATGGGACTCCATCAAATCACAGTGACTGCCATTATCTCCAGATGGTGAATACTTATAACAGTAGTGGTTAGCCTATCACTGTTTTTCCCCAAGTGCATCAGCAGTTCATCCAGGAAGTTACAGAAGAACTGAGATGAACATCTTAAAAACTGCAGGCCTTTGTGATAATGTTCTGTAGACTGATGAGTTGAAGGTGGAACTTCTTAGAAGTTATGGGTCCCATTGCATGTGGCATAAACCTAACAGCTTCTGACAGTAAGAACATCACCCCAGCTGTCAAACATGGTGATAGTGCAAGGATGCTTTTGCTGTTTCATGGTCTGGGCAATTTGTCATAATTGATGGAAGCATAATTTCTGCTCTCTGCCAGAAATCCTGTAGTAGGATATCCTGTCATCAGTCCATTATCTGAAACTGTAGCACAGTTGGGTTGTGCAGCAAGATAAGGATCCGGAACACAATAGATCCAACTTTGAATATCTCAAAAGAATATCTGAGGTTTGGAGCAGCCTAGTCAAAATCCTTACCTAAATCCCATTGAGATGCGGTGGCAGGACTTAAAACAGGCAATTCATGCTCAAAGGTCTTCCATTGCGGCTGGATTGAAGCAATTCTCTAAAGAAGAGTAGGCCAAAAATCTTCCACAGTGATGCAAAAGACTGATCTCCTGTTATCAGAACTGTTTACAGTTGGTAAAAGCTGGATTGGGGTTTACTTAAATTGTCTTTGTCCCAAAATAATTTTTCTTTGAATATATGAAACAATGAAGTCTGATCAATATGCAAAAATAGAAGATATGAGGAAGTGTACTTAATATGTCACAAAACTATGTTAAGGTTTTCTTTCTCTCTTTTTTTAATTTCCGTCAAGAAAAGAAAATATCGTAATACAAATAATAAAAAATAAGCAAATGGGATGTAAATCATGAGAATATAAAATATAATAGAGATCCTTGGGTTCTAAACAGAATCAGTTCAAGAATAAAGGAAATGATAACCTTTCCCTTGATGTTTATCATCTTCAGTTTTCGAAGCCAAAGTTTCCATTTCTTTTTAAAATTCTCCTGACTTTATTCTTCATTCTTCATGTTAACATCACTAGTGCAAAGTCTTGTGCAAGTTGTTCTTTTCATTTTATAACTCCTAGAATATTTAGTTTCTTGCATTTTTAGCAAATACAATCCTAGTTTTTTATTTAACCTGTTGTTTATTATTCTTTCCAGTAAATGCAGTTGTGGGAATGTGTCCAAATCAATTTTTGAAATATGTTGAATTATTTTATGTGTGCTCATCCAGTATTTTTTAACTTGGTTATAAAAAGTACCATAAATTTAAAAAACATTTTTGAGGTCTCATTACATTTCTAATATTTTACTGTACATCTCTTCTTCATCTTAACAGTTGTCTCCTAATATAACATATAGTAGAGTTTATTTTTCCCCTGTAGTTTTCCCATTCTTCCATTTTGATAATTAAAATTCTGCATATATTTTATTATACAAAATTTTATAACACTTTCTATATAGCAACCATAGAAACAGACACAGAGCATTACTTTAATGGAAAGATGCAATGTATACAATTCAGATTTCATAGAAATATAATATGAATTTCTGATGTACAGTAATAGCAATTATGTACAGTAATAGCAATTATGAATCCAAAGAATTCTATAGATTACTTCATGATTATTATCAATAAATTAGCAAATTGTATAACATAAACAGTTTATATTGGTTTAAAAAAATCCACATTTCATCTTATCCAATGCTTCAGATATAACATCCCAGTTTAAATTAACCAAATGCTTCTTGACATCAAAAACATCTGTTATTATCCCGCATTTGTATTTTAGGAACAAATCCTGTTTGATCTGGATACATCATTTCATTCATGGATTTAAAAATCTTTCTGTCACAAATGCTTGGAGAAAGCTGATTATCTGGACCCATTTTAGTCTGACATTAGGCTCACTTGGCGTAGAAAACCTTCTTGGTCACCCTGGTTGATGACCTTGTCCAGGAGGAAGACAGGGGTAATATGACTTAAGAAACACTAACTTGGGAAAAGCATAGTGGACTGCAGAGGAGAGGGGTGTTGGGTGTCACAATGAAAACGTTTATTTAAATTTGAAAAATTATTTTTAACACAATTATGATATATAGCTTTCTCCTACATGCTGAGACATCGCTGTGTTCTTATCAACAATGAGTTTATCATATTCATAACCCACTTAGGTTATCTGCTCTCACTGTGGGTTATCTGTGTCCAACTGACAGCAAAGCCAGCAGCACTAGCCCACCTGCTCTCTGGCCTTGTAGCAAAAAATGTTTTGAATGGCCTGGATGCCCTTTCCCCCCCTCCAAAACTGGGCTGCTTGCATCAGAAGCTTCCATGGTCCCTGAACTTAGGTCTGTGCATTATTAGTTTTACTTTTATCTTCTATTTAAGATGCCCATAAGCAATTGGTGGCCCCACCATGTGAGGCAGGATGCCCAATTGGGCTGTGGCCCAATTCCTTTTTATGATCTTACCTTCACTCCTGAAATGACCGAGGGCTGCTCACTGCTTTGGTTTCTGCCTTTGGACTGTATAGTGAGCTGATCTCAACAAAATTGTTGTTTCCTATAGTTTTTATAAATTATGACATTAATTTGTATATATTCTGTTTTGTCTAATTAAAGTTGTAATTTATGTGTCAAATACTTTGAGGGATTATCAACAGGGTTATGCAAAACTGTTTGAAACAGTTTTCTGAATGGCCTTGAAACAGTCTTCTTCAAATGTTAATCTCTGGTGTCTCTTCCTATAAATCTCTCCCCAGGGAGAAGTCATCTAGGCACCCAGAAATGCTCCGGTTATGGAGGGGAGCAGCAAGTCAGTAATTGACAAAAATACCTTCTATTTAAGTGATGGGTAAAAAGTCTCTTAACTCCCTATATTCACATGGTTACCTAAGAAGAGAAGAAAGATCAACTACTGTAACTTCTGAGTGACTCTGCAGCTAGAGTTGTTCCACACCCTTTTTTATGAGGCTGTATTAGCCTAAATTTCTATGAAAAATAGTGTGTTTAGAAAGCGGGCTGTCACATTTAATATCAAGGATGGAACGAGTCCTTCAAGTGTTATCTGTTATTATCAACTGCCTTTTTAGTTACATTGAAAGTGCTAGATTTTTTTTTATTGGGGGTGGAAGTCAGTAATACAAAATTAGTTCTTCTGTTTCCTCTGAGGTCTTTATTGAAGGTAAAATACTAGAAATTGGTGACAGGCCATATTTCCCATATATTCTTGGAAATGCCATAATAGCACTTATATCTTTTACTGAAGTTAAATCAGTAGGACTTCTACCAGTTAAAAGATGCTTTCACTGTAAAGCTGTATTGCTATCTTTTCCAGCTTATGTACAAAGAAAAACATACCTCATTAATATGTCTTATTTTCTGCTTCAAGATGTTTCAAGAAGTCTTCAAGATGGAGGGAGGTACAGCTCTTTTACTCCAGTTATGAGTTAAATGTAAATCCCCAAGCAATAAATTCTTTCTGGAAGCTTAGTTGTGGAGTACTTGGTTCTTTCGTGAACTTGCACTCTGATGTTGTTTGGAAACTGGCTTAACACAGGAATCGAAGGAGGCTTTTAAAAAACTGTTTTAACCCATTTTATTTTTTATGTAAAGATTGTTTCTATCCTGTCTGCCTCAATTAGATTGAATCAGATATTATTTTAGTCAACTCTTTGATTTTGTAATTTTTGTACATGCATATTTTCAACGATGTAAAAAAAGTGCAAAGGTATAATGCAAAGCTTAGGAGCTTAGCAAGAATGGGCCCTAAACCTCCAAATTCAGGGTTACCTGTTATATCCGTTTCTCAGGAGTTTCTCAAAAATTATGTAGAAAATGTAATTCTGTTTCATTCAGTTGTCTAGTTGCCATTTCCTATCTGCTGCAATTGATTGAAGCATCTCAAATGTATGTGACCGACTAGCTGGGCTGAAATGCAACTCAGCCCAATCAAGCCAGATGGATTGTGGTAGGAAGCATGTGTGTACAGGTTTTCACACTGAAAACGTAAGGAGAACAAGTTTGCATGTGGCTGTTCTAATCTTAATACTTTCTGTACCAAAGTTTTTATTATTATTTGCACACTCACCATCCTACCTTTTTGGATTTCGGAGGTAGAGGTTACGTAAACTACTTTTGCAGGCTGGCCAGTGATGTGCTTACATGGAAAGCTCTTTGGAGATTTCTTAGAGGCTTTGGGTGTGACAGCAGCAGGTGCAGGAGTAGTAACATGACCTGTTTCTGGATTGCAGCCTGGTTTGCCTGTTCTTCAGACTTTAAGCAGACTTCAGACTATGCACTTGATGTCTCGAAGATTAATTGATCGGACTAATGGATCTGTTTGAAATCCATTTGCCTGGCATATTCTCCATCTGATCTTTATAAACTAGAGGAGGCTTCATTAGGAATGGCTGGATTTCCGTACTCAAAGACCCAAAAGTTAATACTGTTGAGATGTTGAGATTTGTATATAGGAAACAAAACTTACTTGTGTGACAGTAGTTTTCAGTATTGCTGTGAGTGGATTGGCACTTTGTAGCACCATACTAATGAGCCATATCTTAGCACCTAATATGTATTTTACTTTAAAATTTAATTTGTAATTTGATTTCCCCCCCAAAGCTGTCGGGATAAGTCACCCATAAAATAGTTAAAATGGAGCAATTTTAAGTAATACATTCTGTCTTTCAAAACCTGTTAAAGAACAACATGCAAGCCTAAAAGTGTAAAAGAATAATGGAAGAGGGTTTGAGGGACAGGCTTGGATAAACAGGCTGACTTGGGTGCTGTTGTGCCATGGGTCCCAGAGACTAATTTCCTGTTGGTCTGTATGCAAGGAGAAATCCCTTGAGATGTGTCCATGTTTCTTTTCAGGTTTTTATTATACAACGAATCCTTCTTAATATAATTTAAGGGAAAGAACAGTAACTCACAATTTAAACTATCCCTCACCTATCTTGAGAAGCTTAGCAGGAATCAGATTCATTAGTACTTAGATGAAGTCAGCCTAGGAATTCCAGGTGTACAGAAGTTGAAAAATATCCCAAAGAAAGTAGTGGCAAATCATTTTTATATTGGTGCCAAGAAAATTGCACAGTTTGCCTGTGTGCTCACAAGCAGTCAGCCTTGACCATGTTGCTGTAGCTCACTATTAGAGGAAACTGCCTGGAAAGTAGAGGGATGCCTCTCCAGAAGTAGGCAATGACAAACTACTTAAGTATCTTTACCACGAAAACTACATAGAGGCGCCTGGGCAGTCAACCAGGAGTCTGTTATGACTCAGTGATACCTAACGACAACCAGTTTTATCTTTAGAAGAAAGAAAAGAAACAGGTTTCATGACATTATGCCCTTTATTTTGTCACTCCTTCGGCTTCCACAGCTCTCAGTTTTGAAAAATTGTAGTTTAAAATCTCCCTTGTTAAGGGAATTCCTCTTCATCAAAGAGTTCTTAGAATATTAAAATCCTTCTAGAAAAAGGGCAGATTTCAAAGACATAAAGTTGGTAATTAATTCCTGGGAAAGAGGAAAATAATTATGCATGAATGATTTATATGAAGGAATTTCCATGAAAAACTTATTCCAATTAAATGATCAGCAAAAAGGATTCAGTTGCATATGCTTAAAACAACAAATTGAAACAAATTCAAAGAGATATTGTTGTAATTCTGTGTCCGTTCTTTAATTGAAACTATGCAGAAAGAAGGTAAAGGTTCAAAAGCACAAGAAATAGAAAGGAAACAAAAGGTTTTTGGTTTTTCCCTGCTACTATTATATTACAACTATGGTTTCTTATAGCCAAAACTAAACTCTTGGATGGAAAACTTTGAAAACAGAGGTTTTATTTACTTACTCTTAAGACTTCAAAAATACTCCAGATCCCTATGAAAGAGTTAAGGAAAGGTTTTAAGACTAGTTACTTCAGCAGAGAAGCAATATACCTAGGGATAACTCAGCAGCACAGAGTAGGATAAAATCAAGTCGTTCTGCCTCAATCTTAGTCTCTTTGTACCATACTACTCTCAATACCTATGCTAGCCAAAGAAAAGGAATGGAAAGGATCCAAGTGTCCTATTCCAACGTAGATTTTCCCAAATCCTTTCATACTGAGCTTAGGATCTCACTTTTTATAATGAAAAAATTCTGCTCTCAGGGTAAAGATCTGCTCAAAGCCTTAGTTAAAATTAAACTTGAGGTTTACTTTCATACAATGTATATAGATAACTTCATATTTATTCTAAGAAAGTCAAACATTTCCCTAATTTTAGGTCTGATGTCTTTTAATTACTAATTAAACTTTAACAAAAGAATCTCGTCTGGCCCAAACTGAAAAATCATGGTTTTATCTTCAGCAATGTACTGGTTCCCTTCAGTAAATAAAAAGATGTTTACAAAGGGGGAAAAGGAAGAAAGCACAAAGTCCAGTCTTCTACTGGAACAAGTGAATCACAAAAGAAAAATACTGAAGACTCAGTCATGACTGTTCCATTTTCCACATAGACATTTCTTCTTTTCCTCATTCATAAATGCTCTATTTAAGGTGCATCCCCCCATATAGGTTGAAGTAGCTTTCAGTCTTCTATCTGCTGATCTATATCTTCTGAAACAGAATGAAGGAAGTAAACAGGGTGGGTGGGGGGTGGGAGGTCCACTAGCACTAAGTACCCATTAGGGATTCATTAAGTACCCATTAGGCTCAGAGCAGGAAAATCCCGTTTCCACTGTAGACCCCATTAGAACCTGATTTCTTCACACCTATACTAGGGAAATCTGGATTAAATGGGTCCTTCAGGACTATATAATCCAGATTTCTTGTGGACCCCATTAAAGGGCTCTATAATCCGGTCTTCAGGCATCAAATCTTGATTAGATGGTGTGCGTTCGCACTGCGATTGGGTCATTGGAGTCCAGGGGTGGTCTCTGGGGAGGCATCTTGTCAGGGGCAGGTGCCCTGAAACCCAAAGCTTCATAGCCGGTGCCTATTCTCCTAAGGGCCTCCAGAGACAATTTGGGGGATGACTCTGGAGAATGGTACAGGGTTTGAAGCTGTCCATTGGAGAACTCTGATAAAAAAGAGGGAGAGGAAGAAAAGTGATGGCTGTTCAACCCTGGTCTCTTCACCCATGCAAAGGGACTCACATCAGGGCTGGGCTCCAAAACCATTCTGTAGCTTAACTTCAGAGCTTTGGCCCTGTTTACAGAGCTGTTCTACGGAGCTTTGGCCAGACTCCAGAGAATTTCCTGAGCAGCTTGCCACAATCTCTAAAGAATCTGAGGAGCGGCTCCGGAGTTTAATCCACCCCCGTGCATGCTTCGCCCCACCAAAACGTGGCATGATGGATGTTTCCTACTTGGGTACAGACAGATGTTCCACATGGGTGCTCAGGTGTTCCTACTTGCAAGCTTGCCTATCACCCATTGCTATTGGGTGCTACACTGCCTGTGGTGATGCATCAGGTACTTCCTTAGATCCGGATCTTCTAAATCCAGATGAGTTGAAGGACCCATTTCTTAGATCCATGTTATCTTAGATCCACATTAAGGGAGGTAAGTGGAAAAAAACCCTATGAGTGGAGGATGAATAACCAAGTTCAAATATACTGTATACAGTGGTACCTTGACATACGAGTTTAATTCGTTCCGTAACCTTGCTCTTATGTCAAATTGCTCGTATCTCAAAGCAATTTTCCCATTAATCCATTCCAGCTCCCAAAACACCACCTCAGTTGTTTTTGTTATGTACTGTACTGTATTTACATACTCGTATCTCAAATCTTGCTCTCATCTCAAAGCAAAATATCACTCGCTCGGCGGCTTGTATCTCAAAACACTTGTATGTCAGGGCACTTGTATGTCGAGGTACCACTGTATTTATTTTAGATGGAAATTTCTTCACTTCTTGATGGAAAAATCAAATCAACAAATTCAGGACAGTTGTAGTGCTAGTGGTAGAATAAGAGGCATCAGAGCATATAGTCTTATTTATTCTGTACAGTGTAGTGTAATGAAATAAAACGTTTATGCCGCACAGATTACACATTTATTGCCAACCTAGACACTGAATGTAGGGATAGAAAAGGCCCTCTTTAACAACAGTTAACAACACAGATTTTTAAGTTTTGCCAATGTATAAGGGTGAAGAAAATTCAAGGGATATGATAAATTTGGAAGTGCCTGGCTACTCGTGTTGTATGTTGCATGTCCACAGTGAAGAATTGTTGAAGGTTTTGCTGTCCGTGTCATGTGTAACTTCTGTACTTGTATTTGCCAGAGGCTGGCACTTTCCCACAGTTTTTTCAGCTGAAGAGGCTTTGAAATTTCTGTTCTTCATCTCCTTTGTTATTTGACATTGTACAGATTCACAAGTTCTTCCTGGAATGGAACCCTTGTGCATAACAAGAGGCTGAATTTCAATTTAATATCTCTTCTTTGTTCCAGAATCCAAAAGTGGCTTGCATAATGCATAATAAAATCATAAAAACTTTAGAACAAATATAAAAGAGCTACAGGACAGAATCCACAAGTGACAAAGATCAATTTCAGCTTTAAATGCTTAAGTAAAAAGGGTATCTTTAAAGTGTCTTAAAGTTAGCCAGAGTTAAGTAGCATTTAATAGTCAGCAAGACTAAAGGGAGAATCTCATGGTATGTGGATGGTAAGAGGCCGGTGAAATCTTAAACAATTCACCTACTGAATGTTTCATATGTTAGTTTTGAAGGAACCTATACAGTGATTCTGATCTTGAGGTTTTCTTGTCAGTCCCCTGACAACTAAATTTTATGTTACCTTCAGTTTTTGGAGAGTAGTCAAGAGTAGCCCCAAATTTATTCATTTGTCAATTTATTTATATACTACTTCTCTACAGTAAACAGCTAAGTAAGCAATCAAATCAAAAGAAGAAAATACTGAACAAAAGAAAATCAATATGAACTGCATTTAATATAGAATACCAAAAAGGGGAGAGGACTCTTGAAACACACACAAATGTAACTGCTTCTCCTATCTGTCGCACTCTTGCCCTCTTGTCTGGCAGGATCTCATGCTCTTTGACTTGCATTCTTGAGTGACCAAATTATGTATCAAGTTATTACCTGCAAACGGGTAGATAAAAAAGTCTGGAGGGGAAAACGAAGGTAGGCCAAGCCAAGAAATAGAACCTGTAACCACTGGGCTCTTCCAAGACTGTAGCAGCAATCCAGGTATTAAATTATTAGAGGATGGGTCACTAAAGTGAAATTATTTCTGACCAAGAAACGTTGGAACTGATGCATCAACTATAGTTGAATATATCTGTTTCCTTGTCACTCAGCAAATGTATGATTCAAGTGACAAATCAGAATCAAAGGGCCATCCCAAACTATAAATCTGCTGTCACTAAAAAAAGTGGCAGTTCTGAGTATTCTTCATCTCATAATTTGGTTTATTGGCCATTATTTAATTGTTCACCGCTCCAAGAGACTCATTTAGCATTCACTATTACTCTTACAGTTCAGATGGAAGGAGGACAAAGATCATGGTTTCACCTCTGCATCCTCTTTCTCAGGACTTCCTCTGTGATGCTTATCACTGTCTCAGGACTGTTAATGTACAACTATGTTAAAAATCATTTTTAATTTTGTTCGGCCTTTTGAATACACCTCTCCCCTAGGAAACCTTTTCAGTCCTTCCCCTGAAAATGCTAATACAGGGTGTTTTTCCACTAGCACTAGAGTACCCATTAATGACCCTTAATGGGTCCTTAATGGGTACTCTAGTGGTAAGTGGAAAAACACCCACAGACAACCCCATACAAATTTGGAAATGGTTTACTGAACTGCCTTTCTGGAGAATAAAAAAATCAGAATGACGCAGGATAAAATTAAACTAATGGAAGATATGATTAAAGTAGAAATCAAGTTTGAACAGAAAATCACCAAAGAAGCACAAAGGTTAGTTTTATCTGTTTAACCTTGTATATTAATTTGGGAATGCCAAAATGCATGTTAGCCATGAGATGTTGTTTATCTACAGAAATGCTTTGATGACATTTCTTACCAGTTATTTCTAGAGGGGAAAAATAGCAGGTGAGCATAATAAATTATACTTGATTTAAACAGTAGAAAAGAATAGTACATAGAATTATTTCATTGTGAAGGAATATTCTAAACGTTATTGTCTGAAGTTTTGTACTGAGGCTAGTGTTTTTTAACTAAGATCTAGAGTCAAGTTCTGCAGAGGGATAGACCACACTTAATAATTATGTCCTGTTTTCAGTTAGAAACAGAAGATGATGGCAGCAATGTCTGAAAGTGCTTCCTTAAACTAGATAAACAGCCATAATGTTTGCAGTGGGAGCAGCTGTAAAGTAATGCAAAAAATAAGAACTCCTAATGGTTCAAGTGCCAGGACTGTCAGATGCTGTCTTCCAACAACCTCAGCCTTCCCATGGCATCTGCAGCTACGTAGGAGTAAGTGAATCCTCTGTAAAATGTATGGAGAAATTTCTAACACTTTTGTCCCTTCACAATGTAGTGTTGCCTACAGAGGGTGTCAGGCTGATCTGTAAGGAGTTCCTAGGCAGTTTACATAAGGATTTACTGGCACTAATGTGGCACACAAGAAGCACCTGCAAAAGCAAGTAGATATAACAAGGTGTGGGTCTTGAGAAAAGTGGGTGGGGTGGGGTTACATGATTTATTTTTTAGTTCACTACCAACAAGAAATAGCAATAGCCACAGTTTTTAATAGTACCTAATGAATACCAAGCAACTTCATGAAAGAGAAATCTTTCATTGATTATTTGCCTCACAGGTGCTGTACAATTTCCAGGGCCAAACAGTAATAAGCCTCTGAAAGCCAGCTCCTAGGAATGTGACTAGAATACTTTGTGTTTGAAGTATGAAGTTTTGATAGACATGTAATTAGCCATTGTCTGCATGCTCCAATGGACAAGAAACCTAATTTGGTCTAATCCTGTCAGGGCAGTGCTTAGCAGTTGTGGGTCCCAATTTGTGCCATTTTGGTAGAGTTACCAAGATTTAAGCTTATTCCAAGTACTGTATTTTCCGGCGTATAAGACGACTCCTGACTTTTGAGAAGATTTTCCTGGGTTAAAAAGTAGTCTTATACACCAGAAAATACAGTACTTGAAATAAGCTTAAATCTTGGTAGGGTTACCAAGATTTAAGCTTATTTCAAGTACTGTATTTTCCAGCGTATAAGACGACTCCTGACTTTTGAGAAGATTTTCCTGGGTTAAA
>MTQE01000401.1:819296-854153 GCA_014337955.1 Aspidoscelis marmoratus
GTTCGCCACAGGGCGGTATACAAATAAATATTATTATTATTATATTATTAATGGGTGCTAGCCTCCCTGCTGTGGAAACACTGGAGCACCCATTTGCCAATCCGGATTGACCCACAAGGGGTCTGCCTGTCACCCCGGGTGTTTTGGGGGACAGGGTGCAATCTCCGAAGTCCCTCAGAAGTTGCCTTCGGAGGTTAGCAAAGGCCCCAAAGTCCCTCCGACGGCAACTTCGGAGATGAGCAAAGGCTTAGAAGACAAACCCCTTGCGAGAGCTTGCATATTAATTAGCTCCTGGTTGAAGACCCCATTGTAGACCCCATTAATGGGGTCTACAGAAAATCCAGATTAAAGGCTGAGATGTACCTATATGATCCGGATTTTCCCAGCAGCAGTGGAAACAAATGTGTCCCAAATGGGTGCCGTGGTGGAAATGGGGTCATCCGGCTCACACCCAAATGGGTCCTTAATGGGTGCAAAAATGGGTAGTTTCTGACAGTGGAAAAACACTCTATATTGTGTTGTTGTTGTTGTTGTTGTTTTACAATATTCATGTTGAATGTTTATTCTTGACTTTGATAAGCAGTCAGCTAGCATCTGGTGAATAAGAAGAGCTTTAGTCTACTTCCTAGGACTGAAATGGTTGGAAATGATCCCAATATCAGTTGCAAAGCAAGATGCAAGCTTGTCTGTACTTGTTTTGTTCTTCAGTTGCTGGTTACATGCCTAGAATCTAAATAAGTCCTATATCTCTCTTCTCTAATCCCATGCTAGTAGCATACCTGTGGCTCCAGGAGTTCTGACCAATGTTAAAAGAATGAAAGAATAAAAGCCAAGTTGAGAAGTTCACAGTAATAATTGTGGCTTGGATCCAATATTGAGTGAATAGGCCTCTGTTAATGGAATGGGTCTGTCCTTCCTTCCTTCTCTCTTTTCCTCCCTCATTAAGTCTTTTTTGTGTCCTCAAATTTGCTGTGGAGTTGGAGGACAATTGTAGATTTGATAAGCATGAAAAAGACTCCAGCAGAAAGCAGGTGAAAATTATCTCCGGCCTTATATTTAAAAAAAAATGAATGCAAAGAGGACAGATTCCTATGGCAAAAAAATTAGGTCATAAAGGTCCACACAAATCTGTGTATTGCTACTAGATACAGTATATCTGCCAGAGTTTATTATTACCTGCAATTGTTCTTGTTGGTTAATATTGCTGCATAATTCAGTATGGAAAAACAATTGCACTTTAAAAGTCATGGTTATATTTTCTTTGCTTCTACTTATGCTTGGATCTAAGGTTTCATAAAAATTCAAAAAAGATCAAGTGTGCCCACTTCACAAATCTCCAAAACCCAAATCGTTTCTTTATTTTTATGACAGAAAAAAGTGAAGTAATATATCCTAAAGCAGGGGTTCAAAGTGAATACCTGATAGTAGTTTTGCTATTTGTTCTAGTTTTTCAGTCCCTTGCAAGTGAAAAGAAAAGAAGGGAATATCAATTTTATTCCAAGAAAAACTACTAATAGAAATCTTAAAATAAGTTATTCCATAAAGGTTTTTCTTTTTCTTTTCCAGTTTAATGAGAGTATTAGAGAAACCTGTCTGAAGAAGCATATTCATAACTGTAGAATGAGAAAAAGTTTCTTAGTATTTTAATGTAGGTACTAAGCTTCTTTACCCCTTCTCTGTCATCCTTTTCCAGATTCTACACAGGATCTGGAATGTAGTTGAGACTATGCAGACTGTTTGTGTGACTGTCTTTGGTCTCGGCCATCCTCCATTATTTCTAATACTCTGCTTTGATTACTCAATTTAACTCAAGTCTGTCATTGTATATGATCTTTATTACTAGCCAAATTATTAAGAAGTTGTACTAGCTAAGGAGTACTTCCTTCCATCCCAGTTGTGCTCTGTTTAATTGAAAATGGGGAATTCATTTTAATTAAGTTACCTGTAAACATTTATCACTAATGCTAGGTGACAGACTGGTTTAGATGATTTTTAGCACCTTCTGTGCCACGAGAAACACTTGCCAATGCTTGGTTTTTATGTTTTTATTTTTTAAAGTGAATTGCTCATTTGAACTTTAGCTTAACTTATCTGTCTAGTAAAGATCAATTTTTCGTTGATTTTGGGAAGGAACTGAATCTCATGAATTCTTATCAGTTGCTCAGGCATATTTTAAATGTATGTAGCATCATTAAGGTTCCAACAAATGGGAGCTGTTGAGATTAGCATGTTTTATAGGAAGACTTTATTACAAAAGTCTTGTTTGGTCTAGTGGTTAGGGAGCCAGACTCTTATCTGGGAATACCAGGTTCGATTCTGCCCTCCCCCATGAAGCCAGCTGGGTGACCTTGGGCTAGGCACAGCTCTCATATGAGCTCTCACAACCCCACCTACCTCACAGGGTGTCTGTTGTGGGGAGAAGAACAGAAGGTTTGTCAGCCACTTTGAGTCCCTTTAAATGGGTGAGAAAAGTGGGGTAGAAAAGCCAACTCTTCTTCTTGTTAGTTTTTGCTTAACTTCTAAGGAAAAAAATGGAGATGGTTACTGTACCTGTGGTGTCTTTAAGGCAGGGAATATGAAGAAAAGAAAAATGGTGATCAGTTTTCCATTGTTGGCTAACAGTTTTCGAGCGAAATTCTCATTTTCCAGAATGTTATCTCAGCTACATTTTGAGTTCATAATTATTGACTCCTGATTATATCACTGCTAAATTAGTCTGTTTCTACTGTAATCCTAACAGCTTTTGTTGTAATTTGACTTTTTATTGTAATAATGTATGATATTTTGAATATTTTTTGAATTCCCAGTTGGAATCTTGTCACAGAAAAAACTACGGTACATTAAGGAAACCATTCTTTAATTAGAGTACATGAAATGAGAAACTTACATATTTGCCTGTATCATGTTTACTTATGCTTTGTTTCTTCTCCAATTCAAAGAATGGGCATTGGTAAATACAAAAAACAATTACAAGGTTTTGTTCTGTTACAAATACAGGGCAGCATAATTATCTCTGTGCTGGAAGAAATGATTGTATTATTGATAAAATTCGAAGAAAAAACTGCCCAGCTTGCCGCTATCGAAAATGTCTTCAAGCTGGCATGAATCTAGAAGGTAACTTGATATCTTTCCGTTGTTTTATAACCCCATAATATATTTATATTTCTAAAAGGATAACCGTATTGTTTATCACCCTTCCTTCACATGAACGTTGACATTAAAAATATATATAAATATCCTCTTCTAGCCTTTTTTTCTGGCGTAGGAATGGGCATGGCTGGATTCTAAACTGTCCCATTTGATGTTTTACTTTTTTTCATACACACTCATACTTTATAGGCAAGGCCCTTTTCGTTGGCCTAGTGTCTGTCTGTACTTGAATAGCTTCTTAGTAGTAATGAATGTAGTGGGATTTTCTGAACAGATAAATTGTGCCTCGATTTATGCAGAAGAGGTTTCTCAAAAATGGTATACTCTAAAAGGGAGGGTAGAGGAGCCTCTCCTAAGAGCCCCATTGATTTAATGCAGAAATGGCATGCAGGTTTTCCACTTCCTTCCTTTTCCTTGAGTGGAGTGCTGTCCCTTGCCTTTGCCTTCTACTCAAGTGACATATTGGATTTCATTGGTTTTTTGAGTCATCTTGTGCCACTCATTCGGTCCTCTCAAGAATTTTCTCAGGGATGCAAGACGATCCTTTGGCAGCAAGGCTGTTTCAGTCCCAAAGGTCATCTGCGGGATGTTGAAAACATGAGACCCTTTTTCTGGAGTGAACTGCCACTGCTTCCAACATGTGTCAACAAGAGGAGAAAGGGGTAGTACTAGGCACACTAGAGAGGAGGACAGGAGGTTCAGAGGTTTGTGGCAGCACAGCCACCAGCATGATAATAAACCTTCTTCATATCTTCCACATATCTTGTCCTCCTATAGTTTGTCTGGCACTACATACTTCCTTTTTCTCCTACTACTACTACAGCAAAAGAGTTGCTGCTCCAGGAAGTCCAGGATTCTTCCCTCTAGAGTTAGGGCAGCACCACTTCTTCCCTCTCTTTCTCAGTTTTTTTTTTAATTTCTTCATCCCTTTCCTGTTGGAGGGTTCTCAAGAAGACTAAACAGGTGGCATAAGGTGGCTTACAAAATCATCCAGACCTGGGGGGTGGGGTGCTGTGTAGCATAGAATATGGTTCTTATTATAGCAAATTCACTTGAATGGAATCTGCAGAATTTGAGGTACTTTTCTCCAATCATTTAATACTTACATCTAAATGGGCCTCCAAATGTTTTCTCTGCTTAAGTATTAAATGTAGAGTCTTCCATTACTGTTTTTGTGGTCAATCCAATATACGTATTAAACACTTCTCTATCCTTATATCTTCTTTCCTTTTCTATTATCATCTTTTGTTTTGTACATTGCATTATTCCTAGATGCTTGATCAAGGAAAGTCCATACTTTTAATGATTTTATAGCTTGAATGAAAACATGTATGAAACAAAAAGCTGATCATTTTCATCTTCATCTACCTAGCAAACCATGTTATACAAAGAATGACTGTTCTGCTATCTAGCTAATGGCATTGTTTTAGAATAAACATTTATATAAGCCATTTTCATTGCCTACTGGTTTAAATTCCAGGGCAGTTGACAAAATCAATGAACCAAAACAGTAACACTCACCTAAACCGTTGATAAAATTCAAGGAGATTGGACCCTAAACCAGTCACATATTTGAAAACCTATTAGACTTAACAATTTTTGTACTGAAGGGAAATTTTCAGAACATGATTCATAGTGTATGAAGGAAGTATAGCTACTATGGAAATATTAACACATTCTTCAACAAAATGTCTGTTATCTGGCATGTAGGTTCCATAGCTTAGTTACAACATTCAGTTGTTAGCAGAGAGATTTTCCATCACTGACCCATCTCTGCAAGAAAAAAAAATCCATCTCACAGTGGTTCTTCACTAGAAACATATTCATGAATGCACAGTTCAGCAATGTGAAATCCTCTTGCCAATTAATAGCCAAGTTACATGTCTCTTGTTCTGTTTGGGGGATTTTTTTTGTCTTGGTTTCATTAGTAGGAAGGCCTACTCCTTACCATTTTTATTATTCATATTTAATCCAAACTTCTATGTTTTTGCTCACACAAAGAAATTACCAATTGAAAGAATTAAGGAACTCATGATAGCAGCACTGCTTTTCTAGTTCTCAAATTTTGGTTGACATTATTTTCTGTAAACTTTCTAGCACGAAAGACAAAGAAGAAAATAAAAGGAATTCAGCAATCTAGTGTAACTACAGGAAGGGACACTGCTGAAAGTCCAACAAACAAAGCTGTAGTTCCTGCTTCCCTGCCGCAGCTAACTCCGACTCTTGTTTCCTTACTGGAAGTCATTGAACCAGAAGTGTTGTTTTCAGGCTATGACAGCACAATACCAGACACAACTTGGCGTATAATGTCAACTCTCAATATGCTAGGAGGAAGACAAGTGGTAGCAGCCGTCAAATGGGCTAAGGCAATACCAGGTGAGTGACACACACCTTGAACTGTTTCTGCTGCAACAATAAGTACTTTGGTATTTCAGAATCAGAGTAATTTTGTACTATGAATACATGCATTCATTCACGTTTCATAAGGACAGACAAGATCTCCTTCTCCACTGTTGCCATGTGTTTTTATTAGTAATAAATTGAATTTACTTGGAGAGTAAGAACAGAACAGAAAAGGATACTATTACGGGGGAGGTAAAATGAATTAATACTGCAGAGAATCTGAGGAATTCTGATGCTTATTAAGATTATTTAATCAAGTTACTGGAGGTATTAGTTAACTGCTAAATCCACTATTTTATGGAGTACTCTGGATTAATTCAGATAAGCTTCAGAAGTCTTCTAAAAGTCCCTCTCTACACTATCCAGAGTCTAGCAAGCCATATGAAGGTAGCTAATTTGCAGGACTGATTACTGGTTCATGAATTGTAAATCCTTCTTCAAGTTGTATAGAGATACGGTATATACCAGTAGCAGCATGAAGTGTGAGACTGTTTATATATAGAGTATAAATTGCAACAAAATTATTCCTGTGTTCTCCTCATGGTCTTCTGTTTTGCTAAAACACTTTTAGTGGAGAAAGCAAACACATTAGCTGTAAGGATAGGGAAGGCTACATTTTTAGAGGAATAATCCTTATAATCTAAACAATTTACTTAATTTATTTGTATATTTGTACATTTATATCTACCTACTCCCCTTGCCTCATATTCCTCCTGGCAGAGGTTAAGCTGCTGCAACCAGCCATGAAACTCTTCCAACAACAGCTACCCTGTTTTCTTGTCCTTCTAAAGTGGAGGCCATGGGTCCTCCCACCAGGCCACATACACCTCCACAACTTTGAAGGTCTCAAATATGACTAATTGTTTCAAGGCTTTCCAGGAAGTAGAAGTGCATGTGACCTGCTTCAGGAAGTCCAAGTACTGTATAAGAAGAAGCAGTTAAACCAGCATTGGAAGAACTGCACTGTCAGCAGCAGCAGCTCACCTGGGCCAACAGAAAACTGAGACATAGACACAAGGGACCTAGACCAAACTACTGTGTCCAGCCATGTGGTTCTTTTAAGACAACCCAGCATGCTTCTCTTTGGACTCCTGAGTAGAAGACCATGGGTCCTTCTAGCAGGGCCAGTTTGGTCTTGTGGAATTCTTATTTGATAGTCTCCTGGTTTGAGTCTTCACTCCCACACAAAGCCAGCTGGATGATCTTGGATTAATCACAGCTGTCTTTCTCGGTTCTCACAGCCCCACCTACCTCACAGAGTGTCTGTAGTAGGGAGAAGGATGGAAAGTTTTGTCAGTCGCTTTGAGTTCCCTTAAAGGGTGAGAAAAGTGGGGTATAAAAGTCAACTCCTACTCCTCTTCCTATTAGTTCTTGAATTCAAGTTTGATCATGTTTTGAGTAGAGGTATACATAGCCTGCTGGGAGTCGGAATGGCATAGTAGGCAAAGAATGCAGGGCAACCTGTGTGGCTGGTAGCAGTAGTCAGTTAAGAGGGAAGAAGATAAAGAGGCATTGCGTATTAGGTGAGAAGGGGGAGGCTGTGTGTGGGTGAAGGATTCATGAAAAGGTGTGCAAAACAGCCATACAGTATTTTGGAGACAAACTCCTGCCTGGTTCCACATTTGGGTTCCTCATGAACTGAACCAGTAAGTTGTGTCGGTACACATTTCTGTTCAATCAGTCCAATGATGATTTAGTATCTCTTGGTTGAATACTTGGTCCTTTCTGCACTTGGCCTTATTCTGGAATATATCTCTGGATTGTGGTCTGCTGGCCACAAACTAATGCAGACTATGGCAGGCCTCACTTGGGGCTTTCCATAGTCCACACTAGCATGCAGATAGCAAGTCCCTATTCTGGGATATATTCCAAAAAAAGGCCAAGTGCAGAAAGGCCCCTTGTTTCTGATTCAGGATCTGCTCAAGAAAGCACTCTAAACTGTCAGTTCAAAATAGTACTGTACACAAGCAGAAATAAGACATTTGCTATAGCTTATAACTTTTTCTTTCAATCAGGTTTCAGAAATTTACATCTTGATGACCAAATGACTCTTCTACAGTACTCGTGGATGTTTCTGATGGCTTTTGCTTTAGGATGGAGATCATATAAACAATCTAATGGAAGCCTGCTGTGTTTTGCACCAGATTTGATTATTAATGAGTAAGTATTGTTTGAGTTTTTTCTCTTATGTTTCTGAAGTTTAATTACTAAAGAAATGCTATATGTGGAATGGTAGAAAGTTCGTGAATGCTTCTGCTAGAAGCTTTTCTGCTGTACAGAAAATAAAGGGCATGGGTTTTGTATAGATGTACATGAGAGTAGGAAAGAGAATAGAAAAGCAACATAAGTGTCAACAGGAAAATATCACATCCTTCTTTCCCCCTCAGATTCTAAATGCTGGTAAGGTGGAGGGGAGTCCTAGCATTGCAATGGGATATGCTTCGCTTGAACAATTGATCTTTTAAGTTGTGTTTGGAATATATTTGTGTTTTACAATTGATATTTCAATTTTATTCATTTTAATCAAGTCATAATTCGGAAGTATCCTAGCTTGTGATCTTAATCTAAAATGCAGGGATTGTTCTTTACGTACATAGATTTATATTTGAATGTGAATGGTCTTATCTGTATAAATGTATTTAATTTATAGCTCTGGGTGTTTTCTTCATCTTCTTTTAATGTTTTTATTGGCTTTGTTAGCTACGTCAAGTCCTTAAGAATTAGGTGGAATTAAATATAAAAATGCCAGTTCAAACATAAGAAGTACCCCTCCCTGGATCATACTCATGACCCATCTAGGGCACAGTATCAGCTTTAAGGTCTATAATAATTCCTAAATGAATGCTACTAGGGGCTGGTGATTTATTACCGTTAAATTTGCCATATATTGTAATTTGCATGGGGATAGGTAATAGTCCACAGTTACAACTTTGCGCTTAAAAAGAAAAATTAATTACCTGGTTTGTGAAGCATACAACAAATAATACTTCAAACCAAGAATAAGATTATAAGAAAATAAACTATTAAATAATATTATTGTAAAACACAATAATCTTTGTGGTGGAGGAAATTATTTATCCAAATTCTACATGTAATGAGCTGGGGAAGAGATATTGAGTTGTTGGTACCTGCTGATTTGAGCTTTTATTTAGAAGTACCACCAGTAGCTGCTGTCCAAAAAACTATTAATACTGACAAGAAGCCGCTGTACCTCAGACATGGAAATAAGTTCATTAATGTCCTGGACCAAGGAAAAGCAGGAATTCTGTCTATTCTTAGCCACTGATGTATCTATATTTGCAAATTAACTAATATTACACACTGCCATTAAGTGTCAGGAAGGACAGATGCAAGAGATTGGGCTGTATCATCCAGTCCTGTTCATATTGCTTTGTAACCAACCATATAGTAGGTATAGCTGACTGATGAGGAGCCTTCAAGGAGAAATACTCTTTCAAATAAATGCATGCAAATCCCAGAATGATAAATGACCTCTTCGTTTAGACCTACAGCCCTGTAAAGGAAATCATGTACTTGGATCTTTATGGCATACATGTAACAAAAAGTTTTGGTTTTGGTTTTGTATGTGTTTTGTTTTGTTTTTAAGAAGTTCCTGAAAGGCAGGATTGCCAGGTTAAGGAATTTAACCACGATGATTTGCCGAATAATCTAAATTCCAGCTGCTGACTTGATCTTTATATGCTTTGCTCAATCAGTTATGAATGCTATAGGTTATTGCACCTTATCAGGCATGCAGTTTGTATCATTCTGTGTTGCAGAGTTCTCACTGGAGATAATGTACTTTTGTTTGTTTTAGACTTAACTGTTTTAGAACTTAAGCCTATGAAAAAGCTAAGACTGTCCTGTACTGAAAGCTTTTGAGAAAGGAATTAAATTTTATGTACAGGGGATTGTAGGCTTCCCATGTACTAATGGTCAGCTGGGTTTTTGTAGCAGTGGAAACCAAACAAAAATAAAAGTGAAGAACTCAAGTTGGAAAACAAGGCACCAGCAAGAAAGATAGCATTAAAAGCAGGTGCCACAGTAGTCCTTTTCTGAAGAAAATCAAAGAATGAATGGGGAATGATATTATCATATTTCCCAGTCACTATCAATAACATGCCGACCTGCTGTTTTGGTGTTTTCATGTTCTGTTTAGTTCAATATCCTCCATCTCTGATATCCTCTTTTTTATAACAGCCAAAGATGCGCCTGCCTTGGAGTAGTGCTGTCATGTCTCTGAGGATTCCTTCATCTGCCTCTCTTGGCTGCTTCAGGCGCATTCCCTAGCTCTTAAGTGATTTAACTATTCCCAGGAGCTTGTTGCACAAAACACACAGCCATTATCTATGTCTAAAGACTACATAGTACCAGGTAGCCATCTAGATCCCAGCTGGCATCCTATCTGTGTATCTATTTATAGTTAATTATTAGATACAAATGATTGCAATTAAAAAAGCAAAGGGATGATGGTTCTAAGTGAATTGGCTAAAAAATTTTTAAAGATCTCTCCTCAGTCTCACCTCTTGGAAAGCTCCTGTTTCTGTTCTCTGGAGAGCCCAACTCCTGAAATGGAGTCACACGTCAGATAGGTCTTCCTGATCTTCACTGTGGAATATGGCTTCACTTTCCAGCTACTCTGCTTGAAGAGTGAGTCAATTATAGATATAATTCTCTCACCTTTAGGCCCTGGGCTCAGAACTCAGGTCTGTCTACACTCAGGCTCACATAAAACTATCAAGATGCAAATCAGCCTTGCAAACCAACTTGTCCAACATTGGAATCCCATGGACAACTCCTTTAGTTATACTCATGGCATGCCTGATGCCACCATGCCTACAGACCAGGAAGTAATGATGGTTACTTCTGTGGTTGAGTAAGTGGGTGAATTCCCCATATAGTTTCCACAGCACACACCTACTCATTCATCATTCCAGGTGCTTAGGGAGCCCAGGCTTGCTAGCTAAAGCACCTAGGAGTCCTGGTGCCTTTGCTGCTGTTCAGTCTTCTTGAACAGAACTTTTCTTTCTAAATTTCTGTTCATGAACTCTAAAGAGGACCAGACTTCCAGAAACAAACTCTTTCAGATGCCCCATGTTTTCTACCCTTAAGATATATTAGCAGTTTTGCTAACTGGTAACTGGTTTAGCAGTTTTGTTACAATGTGTACAATAAAAGAGGTAAACATTCTAAATAAATATATATAAATTCTTAGGCAGTTAATAATTTGGTCAGTGTGGTTCTGCCCCTCACCCCAAATAAATGTCTTAGAGTGGGAACCTGTTTTTAAAAAGATATATAAATATATAAAAGCATGCCAGGGTTGAAATGAGACATAATTACACAGTAGCTATGATGTAATTACATTGTAGATTTGTTGTTGCATTGTGTTGTAAGTAATTAGCTTCCTAGAAGGTAAGGTTAGCTTTAGGAATATTACTATTCATGTTTGCTTTATATGATTGTTCTCATATGCACTTTAGGCCATAATTACGAGTAAATTGTATTCCCAGTACGCTTTTAATTGCAAAGTGAAGCTGCTTGGCACAGTGCAGTGGTTACTGTCAACTGGCTAAAAAAAGGAAGTCAGTGAAACTGAACAAAAATCAAACACATCCATATATGTAATTAACTCATTAAAAGAATCCTCCCATTATACATGAACATTTACCCTGCAAGCAGAACTGACTAGTTCAGCACAGTCCAGTTAAACTGTGTGTAGAAACTCAAGAAGGGTTAGTGGTCCTGGCTTGGTACTTGTTCTGCAGAGATGTAGGTAGCTGACATTGTTGTTCTACAATGTATCTTAAATGTATCAACCTGAATTTTGATTACTGTAAATTTTACATTTCTTTTTTAATTGCCAGGACTCCCAAAATACTATGTGTTTGATGAAGAACACATAATTGTTTAAAACATGTTCGGTAGTTCTGTTTTAGCAAAAGCTCTCAACTGTGTCCCAGTCAAAAAATCAACATTTTTGTCTTTTTCTGATATGGGAATACACTGCATGTTCAGCTTTCACCTTTGGAATTTCATTTAACAGTTCTTGCCAGTCAGCCTTAGTAGCTTGACTGTAGTGAAATATTGTCAGACTTTTTCTTAGGGGTGAATTAATATGTTTCTCCTCCAGATTTGAAAAGAAAGTTATTTGGGACGCATTAAGACAAATAATTGTTTAGGTAATGAACTTGGATGCTGAATCTAGGAAGCATATTCTGTTATTCTGGAATTTTTACTGTGAAGCCCAAGCCAATTTAATTTCATCATATTTGTTTGTCATGCAGCTAAGAGCTAGCCTCTTCTGTAGTCAGTATTTTCTCTCCGATAGAAAGAATCCCCAGGGTAATGCTATTAGTGGCTAAATATTTGTCAATTGTTTTCAAAATCCAAAGTAATTTATATAATCTTATATTTCATATATTTTCTTTTTGCACTATTTTTATATTTTTAAAAATTGATCTAGTGACTCCAATAATATGTTGAGTTATGACAAGCTTTACTTGTTGAGATTTCTTTTTGTCCACTTTCTTATTAATTGGTACCTTCTTTCTTCCCACCTGAAGGAGTATACAATGTTGGGCATGATAGTGTGGGCAAATTTGGTGTCCCTATCATGTGGACGTAAGGAAATGTAGGGCAGGTAAGGGCACCACCAGAAGGCTCCAAAGGTCAAATTCTGTTACTGTATCTGCTACTGGCCAATTTTCTGATTTTGGAGTACACGATTTTCTGGCATTACCAACATAGAGTTGTCATGCTTAGAACAGAGGTCCTTTCAGTAAAATGAACAAGACCTGTATGTTTCCTTTTGAAGAGGGACAGGAAGCTACAGTTGGGTGATATATTGCAACCTGCCTGTCAGTAGGATATAGACTTTCATCATCTTATGAAGGGCAAAGGAAAACACTAGTTACATCTAGTAGCCTGTAAAAGCTCACTTTCACAGCTGTCTTGCCTGACTTCTAGTGTTTTTCATAATAAATATATGTAAGTAGTAACGTTCTAAATTTTAACTTGAGGAGGACACTGAAACAATGTGATTTATTCTCTGAGTATTGTTTGATAACCTTCTGCCTGTTTTATAGTGTCCACAGTTGGACAGGGGAAGCTGTAGTCTCTTTTTAAAATGAAGACATAAATAATATTACAGAGAGTCACCTCCAGGCTAGCTCTCCTGTCTTTTTCCTTTGTGTTTGTACACTTGGGGGTTTAATGGCTTTGATTTTCAGAGAGGGGGGGGGAGAGAGAGAGAGAGGAGGGCAACAGCAACAGTACAGGGGTTAAAAAGAGGCCTTGAGGACAGATTGAGTAAAGCAAAAGTAAATTGCTTGAGAAAAAAGGTGATGAAATGGCTTGAATATGGTATGTTATCACTCTGATTCAAGCCCTGACAGAATATGGCAAAAGGTTTGGTTGCTTTTATGGCAAGTGCCAGGCAGGAACAGGTAAAATGTGTAGTGCAAAGATAAGGTAAACACGGGTGATGTTTGCAAGATTCTGCATGTTGACTGAGAACCAAAGCTTTGTAAAATTATTCAGATAATAAAACTCCAAAGTCTTAATGCATATATTTTTTAAAAATAAAAACTTAGTGAATCATGGATATTATTTTTGTCATATCTGGAATGAAATATGAAGAAAAATACCATCAAAATAAAAAGATATTTAAAATATAAATAAAACTTTACAATCCAAAATGAGATATAGAGAAATAATGCAGAAGCCACACCACACAACAAACATACTTTAGTTAATAAATGTAAATAGTATATTAAACGTAAAAAGCAAAACAAAAAAACCCACAAAAAAACTGTCCTAATAGCTGTTGTGCAAATGATGCCAATTTACAAAAGAAAAATAATGTTTCTGTTAGTTTTCAAAATATGATGTCCAGTATTCAGTTTTAAAGGAGTTGGGTGGAGGGTTTCCCAACAAAATTTTAAATTCATTCTGTCATAAAGGATTTGTTAGCCATATGTACAGTTTGAAGGAAATATTGAAATTCTAATTAAAGAAACACGTTTTCTGAAAAAAACAATATACCTTTTCACTGCAAAATTTGAGTCAATATATACATCTACATACATCTACATATATATGCATAGGTACCATGCATACAGTACATACATACATATATAAATATATATAGAGAGAGCGAATTACTTAGGAATAATTAGTTTTGTGTCAAGTCTGGTGATTCATAGTTTTCTTGAGGTGTGTACATTGCTATTTATTGGGGAAGGATATAATTATACTACCAAAACCAAGAATGACTTACTAGAAAGCCCAATATTTTACTAACAGAAAAAAGATTATGAAGGAGTGCAAAACTACAGCGTAAATGAGAAACTAGTACGTTTCATGGAGAATTAGCAGAACAGTCAGTGAACCAGCATTCTTAGGGTGTTTCCGCACATGCCCTTAAATACCAATTAAGGACATATGTGGAAACCCGCATCCGCATAGCAACACCCATTAACCACACATGTGGGAAACCATGTCCACATAGCGGCACCCATTAAGGACTGAATGGGTAGACCGCGTCCGCACAGCGGTACCCATTAGATACAGATGGGGCAGCTGCTTCCGCACCTATCTGTCTCTAATGTGTGCTTAATGGGGTCTACCGGAAGACTACCTAAAAGGTAGTCTTAATGGGTGTTTCCGCTGTGAAAACGCATCCATTTAAGATCCGTCCACACAATGGAAAGGTGCCTAACTGGGGCCCTTTCCCGGTCTGCCATGATTGCTCCGCCGGAGCCGAGCATGGCGAGCTGCGGGACTCCTATTTCACAGCTCGCCCTCGCCCTCTCCAAAACTCACCCTAGCCCACCTGGGGGGGAGAGCGCGCACGTTCCCCTCCTTACCTTTTCGCTGTCACCCCGATTCTGGCAGCGAGGACCCAGGAGGCTTCGTGCCTGCATGCTGCACGCCTCCTGATTGGCCAGGGCAGCGCACCTGTGCAGAGAGCCTCCTGACGGCAGGTGCTGCCAGACGCTGGCCTGGCCGCTTCTGGGGCAAGAGTGAGCCGCAAAATAGGAGTCCCCCGGCTTGCCATGCTCGGCTCCGGCAGAGCCAATCATGGTGGGCTGGGGGAGGGCCTCTGGAGCACGGATTTGAGCAAATCCGGATCTAAGTCGTCCTTCCACCGCGTGCGCGGAAGGACGGGGGGGGGGGTAGGTAGATCCATATCTATTAGATACGGATCTACCTTCCAAAATCTGGATCTACCCTTGCATCTGGCTTTAGTAAATCCGGATGTACTCTAAAACAGATTTACTAAGTCCGGATGTAGTAGATCTGGATTCACCCTGGTAAATGCGGAAGCACCCGTAGACAGTTGGAATGCTTAGCATACATAAGAAGCAGTGATTTTGAGACTCATGAAACATGCTTCTTTTGCTTGAGGAAAGTTTTCAATCCGTTTACTACTAGGCAGAACTTGATTCCAAAGCTAAACTTAAGCTTCTGTTAAGCCATAAGAAGTTGTGAGAAACTGTTAGAAAAAACTTATTTTCACTTAGATTTTTCTTGAAAACTCTATTGTAAATATTGAAAGGACTAAATTATTGGCTTGACTGAGTCTGTCTGATAGGATGTTAAGGTATTTAGAAGTTGGCTTCTATACTTCTGTTTGTAAGTGTAAGCAATCAAGTAGTTGGTGGGCAGAATTTCTTTTAACCAATTAAATATCAGTGATAAAGAACTTTATATCTACAGATACTGCATTCTGAGACTTGATAAATATGTACCACATTAATGTAAATCTACCATTGAAGACATTTCAATTAAGCTATCTGCAAGCATATGAAATATCTCAATACAGGTAGCCAAAATGTTAGAAACTTTGTACATTTGAACCTTGAAAGTAGAGCATAGGTCCTTTAGGAACCTAGAAAGGAGCTATTAGTGTTTCAGTAAGTGCTTCCACTAACCCATCCTTACCTTGTTTTTTTTTTTTTAATAGAGGAGGATAAGGTGCCTGGGACAGCAGAGATATGCCATATTGTCTTGGTTCTGTTTTGCCTTAGGAAGAAGCCTTTTTGGAGGAGTTAAGGCTATTCTATCCTAGAAAAACTTTTTTCTTAGAAATAGTATCTTTTGTATTGATATGGACAAATATATACCCTTTCCTCAGGCAAAGGATGAATTTACCCTGTATGTATGAACAATGCAAGCGTTTGCTGATAGTTACTAATGAGATGGCACGGCTTCAAGTTTCATATGAAGAATATCTCTGTATGAAAACTCTCTTGCTTCTTTCTACAGGTAGGTAAATTTTTGGTGTAGGCTTTTGTGTTTATTTTTGTGATTGTGTTTCTTGCACACATAGTTTTTTTTCAGTACTAATTGAGGGACACTCAGTTTTACCATGTCATGTCCTGAGTCCTTTAGAATTCAGTTGTTGCTGCATCAGTATTTAATGTTTCAAATATATTTACCATTGAACAAAGCTTTGTATAAAAGAGTTACAAGATATTAGCTTTTATGTTGCAAAATCATGTTGACTTTTTTTTATGAAGCAGGAAAGGTAACTGCTCTTCAGTCCGGAGAAGAGTCCTAAAACAGAAATGGCAGCTCTTAACTGGGAGTGGATGCAAATTAACATCATAGTTTTTACACATAGCTTATATTCTGCGATAGATCATCTTAGAATATGATAGATTCTTCTTACTCATATTTTCTCTCTTTTTTAAGAAAATAAAATTTATTAACAAATAAACAATCACGACAAACATCTAGCAGTAACTTGTGAATGGGGAATGCAGTTGTAATACAGACAGTTAACCAACAATAGAATGAGTAGAGGATAAATTAAGGTGAAGCATTTTAATAAAGCCAGGGGCTATTTCATCCACTTTTATTGAGATTATTCAAAGTTTTGGCACTCAGTTTGTGTTTGAAAGAAATAAAATACTGAACCTTGTTAGTTTTCCTGTGCTGTGGTTGTGTCTTTTTCAACTATGATCAGGTCGTACCTTGTTGGTTGCTAGGCATACTCTATTAGACTTTCTTCTGACTGCAGATCAGCAGGTTATAGCATATGGCTGAAAAATCAGACTTCAGTTACAATTAGCAGCTGGTATGCCAGCTTTGGAACCTTGCTAAACTGGAAGATATTGTGGGACTATTTTTCTTCTGTGCCCCCAAGTGCCCTAACTCATCTGCTAATGCAGATTTTCCATTTGTAGGTAGCCTTCTCACTGGCAGCTGGATGGCTTTACCAGGGTAATGTGCCATCTGAACTCTTAAGCTCACTCATACTAAGTAGAACCAGTAATGTCTCAGGCTGACTTGCTTAGAAATAAGTGAAGTATGTGTACAGTCTATGGTTTTATGTATCAGGACACAATGAAAAACACCTGGTCCTTTAAGGTCTCAATTTTGTAAATGCTGCATCATATGAACAATTAACACATGACAAATTACACCGTGTCATTGTATATTTTAATAAAAACCTAGCCAAAATACAGAAGCAGTGTGTAAAAAATTAAGTACGCCCTAACTGCTTCCATAGGTATTAAGAGGGTAATCAAATTGATCATCAGGAAGTACAACCACCTCTATTAAAGTGGAAGTTCTGGCAGTTTGCTGGTCTGGAGCATTCTGGGGGCATGTTAACACACTGACAAGGAAGAAAGGCACCAGCAATGATCTTAGAGAAACAATTGTTGCTGCCCATCAATTTAGGAAGGGTTATAAGGCCATTCCCAAACAGTTTGAAGTCCATCATTCAGCAGTGAGAACAATTATTCATAAGTGGAAAACATTTAAGACAATTGACAATCTCAGTAAAGTCATCCCATGGTCAGACCATGCAATGCTCAGACAACTTGCAAAAAACTCTAGAACTACAGCTAAGACTCTACAGGCATCGGTTAGCTGGTTAAATGTATTAGTACAATTAAAAAAAGACGGAACAAGTATGGCTTTTTTGGGAGGCTTTCCGGGAGAAAGCCTCTTCTTTCTAAAAAGAACAAGGCAGCACAGCTTAAGCTTGAAAAACTGCACCTGAACAAACCACAATGCTTCTGGAACAATGTCCCTTGGACAGGTGAAACCAAAATGGAGATTTGCCCATAGTGCACAATGCCACATTTGGCAAAAACCAAACACAGCATATCAACAAAAACACCTCATACAAAACTGTCAAGCAGGGTGGTGATTTCTCTATATATCAAAGTATTCTAGAGTCAAATGTGAGGCCATCTATCCAACATCTAAAGCTTGGCTGAAAGTGGTTCTGCAACAGGACAGTGATCCCAAGTACACCAGGAAATCTAGAACAGAATGGCCTTGGGAGGGGGCGGGTCAAGGTATTGCAATGGCCTAGTCAAAATCCAGACCTCAACCCAGTTCAAATGCTGTGGCAAGGCCTTAAGTGAGCTGTACATAAATGAATGACCACAAACCTCAGTGAACTGAAGCAATGTTGTAGAGAAGAATGGGCCAAAATTCCTCCAGATGCATGTGAGAGACTGATAAAAGTCATACCGAAAATGATGGCTTCATATTTATTGCTGCTATTGGTTCATGGCGTGTGCTTTGTTTTCCACACATGGCTTTTCCATCTTGGCTTCATCTTTGTTAAATAAATAATGAAGCATTGGAATCTGTTGTGTTGTTGTTCATCTGAGATTGTATTTACCTACTTTTTAAAAGATCTTATAAGGACCAGATGTTTTTTATTATGTCCTGATGCATACAATCATTCAAAGAGGGTATCTTTTGTTTTTCTCATGGCTGTATATATGTATGCATAAAATATATACTATTTTATATACATACATACATACATACATACATACATACATACATACATACATACATACATACATACATACATATATATATATATATATATATATATATATATATATATATATATATATATATATATATATATATATATATATATATATATATATATATATATATATATATATATATATATATATATATATATATATATATATATATATATATATATATATATATATATATATATATATATATATAAATTAATTTAAAATATAGTTATAGAAACTGAATTTCAATTTTTCAGTTCCCAAGGAAGGCTTGAGGAGTCAGGCTCTGTTTGATGAAATCCGTATGACCTACATCAAAGAATTGGGGAAAGCCATAGTGAAGAGAGAAGGAAACTCAAGCCAGAACTGGCAGCGATTTTATCAACTGACGAAACTTTTGGATTCCATGCATGATGTAAGTTATATCAAGTACAGTATATCTTTGTTCACTACAGATAATACTAGTAGAATTCCTGTCTAGGCATGATATTCTTGATGTTTTAAACTAAGATTGTTCTATGGCATAAACAGCAAAAGTAGTGTGACAATCTCTTTGAAACCTTCTGCTGTTGGTCTTATGTTCTGCGTTTTTGGGTCTTGGCTCATCATGTGGCTCTGGGAAGATTTTCAAGACAATAAGAGAAGGTATAACTTGCTGTTCTAAGTGCTGTTCCTGTTGTTTTTCCCTTGTGTTCCTTGCAAAATATTACGAAAAGGATCCTTTTAGAGAAGGAAATGGGCATATAAGCCATCAGGGTCTGCTTCAAGTATGACATGAATTCCAAATGTCTGTTTTTACTACCAAATGCCCTATGTGTGAAAGAGTTTGTATTTTATAAATCGACATTTATCTATTTGTAGTGCTTATATCCCACCTTTTGGTAAGACCAGGAAACATAATTCTCCTGCCTTCACTTGATTTGAACCACAGCTCTGTGAGATAGGTTAGGGTGAGAGGCAGTGACTGGTCCAATGGAATGCAGGTAGTTTCAGTGATTGAGTTGGCATTTGAAACTAAAAACCTAGATCTCAATTCCAGCCACTACACTTCGTTGGCTTATTGATAACAGCACAGGGAACAACATAGGTCAGTTTCATCTCTGACATTCAGTAAATGGTTTGATCTTGAGTGGGGAAAATTCCTGGACCCCAGCTCCTCTGTTACACACAGATCATAATCAGGAACCCTTTAACTGTGGTTTGGTGTGATGAATAAAATGGCAAACAGTGGTTTGCAGTTGGCTGGCAAATCAGCATTTTGTAAAAGTGGCTTGCAAGCCATGATTTACATTAACTAGACACGTGTTTCAATTTGGGAACTGTCCTATTTCTGAGTTTCCCAGATATAGATTGTTTAGATACGCCGTCAAGACAACGCTTTGAAAAGAATACATCATGCCAAACCTTCCCTCAGTGTAGTGGTTAAGGAGCCGGATTCTTACCTGCAAATACCAGGTTTGATTCCGCCCTCCTCTACAAAGCCAGCTGGGTGACCTTGGGCTAGTCACAGCTCTCTTCTGGGCTGTCACAGCACCACCTACTTCACAGGGTGTTATGTTGTGGGGAGAAGAATATAAATCTTTGTCAGCCACTTTGAGTCCCCTTAAGTGGGTGAGAAAAGCAGGGTAGAAAAGCCAGCTCTTCTTCTTCTTCTGTCTCTGGCACAACGTGTATATGGGGAGGGTCAGGGAGTCTGCCAAACCTAAGCACTCAAATTACTGATCATTCTGCTTTACAATATTTCATAGGTACGGTAATTGCATTGGAAAGTTACTCTTCTGTGTTATCATTTGCAGGTGGTTGAGAATCTTCTAAGCTTTTGCTTCCAAACGTTCTTGGATAAATCCATGAGTATTGAGTTTCCAGAAATGTTGGCAGAAATCATCAGCAATCAGTTACCAAAATATTCAAATGGAAATATCAAGAAACTCTTATTTCATCAGAAGTGACTGCCTTAACACAGAAAGATTGCCTTAAAAAAGTCAATTATAGCTTCTTTTTATAAACTAAAAGACTTGTTAATTTTGTCCTTGCAATTATTGGGTGTTTTTGTTTTTGTTTTGTAATTATGCACTACATGTGGTTTACAGAGGGCCAAGACCTAGGTTTCAGAAGCAGACGCCTCAAACTGAATGATTACAGGAAGAAAATATGGGTTGGGATTTTTCCTCCACGTACACCATCATACAGGCAGTATAGGATGCACCAAAAGCAATGGTGTCAAGTTCACAAGCTACATTGTCAACATTCTGCTAGTAATTTCTGTAGTTGGCTAGATAAAATTTTCCAGGTTTTTGTTTCGATACAGATTTTTTGTATAGTTAAAGTAGCATTTTTGAGTTATGCATGTAACATGAGGAAAGTTTACAACTGTATATCAGAAAAGGGAAGTTGTGCCTTTTATAGCTATTACTGTCTGGTTTTAGCAATTTCCTTTAACTTTATATACAGTGAACTAAGCTTGTTCATTTTTCTTACATAATTTTTGTAAAACTTCAAGATGCCTATTGTACAGCTGTTTTTTTACAGTGGAGCAGCTCATAGCTTAATGACCTCTAGATATTAATCTTTAAGTATACTCATGTGAATATAGGTTAACTTTTCTAATCTGATCAAGACTGTCATAGTAACCATTTCAATTTGGCCTGTGAATTCAGCCTTCTTCATTTGGGTTGGGGGATGGGAATGGAAATTTATTCCAATCTAACCTGAATACTGGAAATATTCTCCTTAATAGTCCAGTATGTGGCTCTATCTTAAACAGGTATATGAACACAAACACTTAAAAAAAATTAAATATTTCTATTTAATGTGATAGCCATAATCATCAGAATCTTGGGCTGGATTGACAGTAGAAAATCAGTCTTGACTGCCCATCAGGAAACCTTCAGGAAAATATGCATATTTGTTTAAGAGTTTACTTCTACATGGAGAAATTAAATTTTTTCCATACTCAGTTAATTGCCATACAAGTGTGTACTTCTCTGTGTATCAGTGTATATTATATATACAATGGCCACAATCCAGAGCAGCTCTTAATATGCAGAACAAAATCGATATGCACAGAAACGGGCATGTCTGCTGTTCTACTTGGACACAACTGAGAAGTAGCAAAACCTGTGCTTTTCTAAGGAATTAGTAAAACTGTATTGTTGACTAGTTTACTTTTTTTAACAACAAAGTACAAAGGTATAAACTTGCTTCTATGAAGTTGCTGGATTGCAGCCAAAGCCCCATTCCAGAAGTGTCTGCTCTCTCTCTCCCGCCTGAGATAAAATCAGCACTGCCAGCTGGGTGGGAGGCAGCAGACAACAGGGCTGACTTACAGTAGATAGTGATGTTCTGTCCATCTGTTTGGCTGTATGTGACCAGTTCAGTTGTGCTCTGGGTCCCGACCTCAAGGGCCTTCCTTCACAGTGGATTTTGGCACTTCCAGGAAAACAGATCAACAAGCAGAAAGAAGCACAGATCTGCTTAAAAATTGTGCCCTGGATTGGGACAACATGTACAAACCTGACTCCAATTTAAGTTGGTGGCTAAATTTCTTTTGACTTTGGGAAGTCAGGATCTATATGTGTATATATGTACACGTATACAAACTTTATACATAAACGCATATGTATTAATATCATTGACTTACAGAAATAGTTGTAATTATGCCCAATATATATTCTGTTTATTACAATGATTCTTTACAAAAGAAATTACCAGATACGATTATTACCTTTGTGCAGAAAACAAAATAGACCAAGCTACAGAAAGAAGGAAAAAAAGGTGGAAAATAGAAATCCCAAACCTGTGTATGGTTACATACCCATTTTCACTTTGTTTGTCACCCAGGTGAATCCATCTTGTTTCTGAAAAATGTGGAAAATTCAGTGACAGATTTTTGTGGCTTAGAGTAGTATGTCTCTGTACAGTTCCAACCCTCCTGTATCAAACTGCTAGAGTGCCATAAAACACCCATTTATGTCTTGTGAATTTCTCCTTGTCATCATTGACTTTTATTTTAAACAACATGTGAGCTGTAGTAGCCCGTCCTCTGTGCACCTTAAGAATCTTCTGAAATGTTTTAAAAATGATTTGCCACTCTAAAAAGAGTTTAAAAAAATTTCAAGTGGCTTACATTTATCTTTAGAAGACATTAATCAGGTTTAATAACCTAACAAGAATTAATTATCAAATTATAATATGAAACAACTAATATATTTTTATTTAGTTCTACTCAAATGTATCATTGAATAATATTGTTTTAAGAAAAGACTGGAAGGGCTACTACAGCTTTAAAAGCAGTTTGTCAAATTATTGTAAAATAGCTTGTATAGTGTATCATAAGAATGGTTTTTAGATGACAGATTCCTTTATCATGATACGTGATATATTTTTTCTAGGGGTCACAAAATGTGTTGAATAGTAACCCATGCAAATTGTGGTTTGTCTGGAAGTATTAATCCTGGCAGCATTGTTCTGAAGTATCTAAAGAGGTACTCTGGTTTTATTATGTGTATTCTCTGAATATGTTTCTTTCCTTGCTTTCTTTCATGGCACTTGCCCATAATCAGTGGGAATTCCTGGGGCTGAAACAAAATCCCCATTAGACTGCTGTAAGAAGTGCATGAGTTGGAATTGAATGTCCTTATCCACCCTGCATGCTTGGTCTGCCCACATTCCAGGACTAAGCTTGCAGCAGCTGTGCAGGTTTGACCCCCTTGCCCTGCCAAAAGAGGGAGAAGAAAAAACACAACCCCCAAGCGGCGTGTTTATCTGGGGACTTGCCTCTGCGCTCCTACTTCTGGATGTCTGGGGTGACTTTCACATCATAGCCTCACAGAGCACAGCAAAACAGCTAGATGAATTTGGCAATAAAACACATACAGGTACCAGCAATATGTAAATAATAGAGCCTAGGTTGTTCAGTCTACTAAAATGCATTTCTAATTTCTCAACACAGATGTTCCTGGTAAAATAGGGATTTTATCTGAGCTCTTTTGTCTTTTCCTAATTCTCTTTTTAAACGTAAAGCTTATACATGAAATCCCCAGGTATTATAGTCTGTACTTGGGAGTAAAATCTCAACGTTTAATAAACAGTAATCCTTTTTTATCGCTGCACAGCCTCAACATTGAGTGCTGAATCTCTGTGTACCATCTTGAAAACCTTCTAGAGCTCTTGGCAAGGGGCTGGTACACTTGCACTCCTTCATGGGAATAGCAGGAGCCTGTCTGCATACCCTAGGACATGGGAGGATTAGCATCTTCGGGCACAGGTCTCTGGTTACTGCTCTATGAGTGGCATCGCTAAGAAGATGTGCCCCACATTTGTTTCGGTGAGCCTTTTCATAGGAGTGTCGGCTCCCTGCCTGGAGCTCTAAAAGGTATTCTGCCTAGGACACTATGGTGTTATTCACAGAAAGCCACTCAGACAATACCAGGAACAGGTAAGAAACCTGTCTCTCCTTGAATAAGCTCTTAAAAGTATGTATGTTTACCAGTTAATCTAAGCTTCAGAGAGTATTTTAACAAGTAGTTAGCAAACCATTGGGATGAAAATGTGTATGCTGCCTATTTTTAGCCAATGCTAACAGGCTTGAGTATTTGGTTTTAAAAAGGTTCTTCTTGAAACGACAAGCATGAGACTCTGTCCTTTATTCAAAGAAAAAATTGGAAAGTTGAACTTGGAAGTGTTGTGTATTAAACATTTTAGTCCAGGTTTAGAACGCTGTCAATGTGTGCATGTACAAATATATGTTTGGTTGTAACCAACACAAGTGAGGTATAGAGAAATTGTAATTTTATCTACATGCAAACAAATACTTCAGCAGTGGAAAGAGGCTTTTGATTTCTTGTTTTTGTTCAGTTTATGGTCTTTGTTTTTTTTTTAAAAAAATGCTGACTCTAAAAAGAACTTTCATTTTAAATGTGCTGTTAAAGATTTGAACTCAAGCCATTTAAAGTGCATAAGCTTTCAACAAAACATGTTTCTTGTCTGGTTAGTCTTTTTCATGCTGGGGGAAAACAGCACTTCAAATAAAGCAGGGAAAATAATGACTTTCTGTCTCTTCAGTGCCTTGCCCCAGCAACATGACTTGGAAATTATTTGGGTAGCCCTAGATATGCACAGCCATATGAAAAGGAATAAGAATGGTCTTTTGGTAGAGTGCTTAAAGATGAAATTGAAAGATCTTTGTTAGAGCTTGTTCCATTCAAGCAAAAAAAGAGATCTTGAGCTATTTTGAAATAAACCTGATAAAATCTGTGGGACTAACTTTCAAGAAAAGGTGCTTGCCAGTTTTGCTGGCCAGAATAAACCAAGGATTATCTTGAAAAACAGTAGAGACCTAAACAATGTGCACAGCCACTTAGCTTTACAGAGATGCCTGCATATGGGGAAAAGAAGAGGAAGCGAACTACATGAAAACTTTCACACACGCACATAATTCAGAGTATTTGCAAAGTTACGCAATAGCAGGATCATGGAATAGATTACCTCATCTTCATTTGGGCAGAAAAGTTGATGGAACTTCAATTCTACATGATGGTGTGTGCTTTGATTTTGATTAAATAAGGAACTTAACCCTCCTACACTTCCTATAACTTCCTATAATGTAGTCATTGTGGTTAAATTAATTATTCTTGCTTTTCACACAAGTTCACTCCCAGTTTAAGCAGTACTTTAAAAAAAGTGTTTTGGTATAAAGTGTGATAATGCAAGCAGATCACTAAAGAGGGATGGCAAATGGGGGTCTGCACTTGCTACAAATGCCTCCAGAAGACTTGGCAGCAAAAGGGAAGCTACATTTTTTCTGTAAAGTTACAACTTTGGCTGCTAGAGGTGTTTGCATTCACAGGTGGGCTGTGTTAACAGTATGTGCCAAATAAAAGTAAGATCATATCCTGAAAAGATTATTTACTTGCAGAAGCTTGAAGTCTTTTCCCCTTTGTTCATTATACCAGTGCTTCTCCTAGTATTCATAAAAACGTTTGCAAAAGGCTGATGGCTACTATGGCTGCCTTCAGATGACAAGAGGAAAATGCAGGATGTTTTTAATATCCCGCAATTGCCTCTCCAGACAGAAGGGTGAAACGTTGGGGTAAGGCTGGGTAATTATTGTACTGGCACTTGCTTTTGCGCTGCATCTCATTGCAAAATACCCTGAACCACGCAAGCACTTGCCGCCATGCTTGCATAGTTCTGGGTATCTTCATCTAGGTTTTGTTCCCCATGGTTATGTGGTGGGCATTTCCATCTGGGAAAAAAAGCTGGAAGCAAGTGCCAGACAAAGTAATATCACTATTTCAGAAAAACTGGGATTAGAGTTTTTTTACAAACTGAGATTTCTCTCCGTATCCCAAGGCTTACATTGGAATTGCCACAGATAGTTTTGCCATATTGCAGTCTTTGCCTATATATGGACTAGTAAACTGCTCCCAGGTCTCAAAGCCACAACTAGGAGATGGGAAAAATGGTACAGATAAAGTGTTTTCTTCATCTAGCTTGATGACTGTCTCAGCATTAAGCTACTGTTGTGTTGCTGTAAGGCATGTTATTCCTGCCATCTATGACCTCCTTATTTTAGAAGATTGCTTCAGAGATTTAATTAAGTGGGCCATTGTAACATATTCTAGGGGTTCTTAATGGTCCTGAAGTGTTTGAGGGTTAAGATGTCTGAAAATCAAAGAGAAGCCCATAGGTGGCATTTGTAGCAGATGCTTAAGTGCTTTTGTCAAAAGGGACCAGAGAGTCTTTAGCCTCTTTCCAAACTGAGCCTCACCATGATGTGATCCACACGGAAATGAATTTGAGTAAATGTGCTGAGTGTACACACATTTGATGTTGCTCCTTTTGATGTAGGAACAATACTTTCAGGCAAGAAGTAGAGCCTCATATTAATGGAAACCATTAAAAGATGCTTTTTGAGGCTTTACGTTTTGGTTGTTGGCTATATGTGTGAAAATATCTACTTCCTTCCCCTCATCCCAGGCTTAAAGCCCGGATTCAGTAGTGTGTCAACATTCTATTTTGTATATTATACAAGAGATGCAATGGGGACAAATCCTATATTATGCTGGTGTATGGCATTATTAAAAAGCTTTTTCATTATTTTTATCAGTAATTTTAAACAGTGTAAGTATTAAAAAAGTGACTCCTGTTTAAAATAAAAGTTGTAGTTTTTTATTCATGCCGAATAATGCTGTAGTAATTGTCTTTTCACCTACTAAGTGAAATGTTGGACTGTAAAATCTTGTGTGGAACTGTTGAACATTTATTTTTTTCCTTTTAAATTTTGCTGTTAGTAAATTCAAAACCACACGACTGTACAGAACTTGCAGTAAATGTAGGCCATTTGCAGCAATGCTGAATAGTGGACAAAATGACATAATAAAAAACTGCTTTTTCATTTACATGTTCAAATACCTTTTGAAGAAGGGTTTTTTTGTCTCTTGCGTAGAAGGATAAGGTTAGATTTTGAACTTTATTTGTAAATAAACCTGCATGATAGAGATTGCAGGCTATGCACATCTTGGACCAACTCCCCAATGCAGGCCATGGATATTTAACTATGTGACTAGATATTTACAGATGGCATTATAAGCTCCAAAGCAGGATTCCCTGTCCATGGGCATACTGCAAGAGGAAAGCTGGAAAACGGTTGCTGAGATATTTTTAACCTTTGTGTGCCTTTAGCAGTCTTCGCTATCTCTCTTTTTTCATGCTTTACCTCTTATTCATGAATGTGGTGACAGATTTTTAAAATTAATTCTGCCTATTGTAGGAACAAAGTAGCTTTTTGCTACACTCCCTTTTTAAGTGGCTACAGATTCACCCTTTAACTTGCACCGAATGCAAACAAAGTATCAGAATATGGGACAAATATTTTTCTTATTTATTGACCTGCTTCTGTTCACTCATTCAGTTGTGCCTCTCGGTGACCCAATAGACCACAGCACGCCAGGCCCCCTGTTCACTCTCCAGAGGTTTGCCCAAGTTCATGTTTGTTGCTTCCTGATATCTAGCGATATCATCCTTGGTCGTCTGCTTTCACCATCAGGCTTTCCCAGTATCAGGATGTTTTTCAATTAGTCTTGTTTTGTCAATATATAGCCAAAATACTTTTGTGTTTCAGCTTCAATATCTATCCTTCTAATGAACAATTAGGATTGACGGCCCTTAGTGTTGATTAATTTGATCTCCTTGCAGTCCAAAGGACTTTCAAAAATCTTCAGCGCTACAGATTCTTTGGAACCCAGCCTTCTTTATGGCTCAGTGCTCAGGCATACATTACTACTGGGGAAGCCATGGCTCTGACAACGTACGACCGTTATCAGCGAGCATTGATGTCTCTCCTATTTAGTGTACTATCCAGGTGTTGCCATAGCTTTCCTCCCAAGGAGCAAACGTCTTTTAATTTCATGGCTGCAGTCATCGTCTACAGTGATCTTGGAGGCCAGGAAAATAAAATCTGGCACTGCTTCCATTTCTTTCCCCTTGACTTGCCAAGAAGTCAATAAATAAATAATAAATAATTGGTGCTGAAATGGTTGCTTGGCAAATTCAGTAACTGATTAAACATAGACAAAGTTTTATTCTAAGTAGGACATGCAGATAGCATTTAAAATTGGGGATCTTACATGTAAGATAGGGAGAGACACACAGCCTGAGCTTCATCCCTAACTAGCTTCAATGAAATCTATTGGTATTCAAGCAGGTCAAAAGCAGTAGAGTTCACTGAGAATGAAGCAACTTCTGTGGGCTGGAATAGGAGAACAATTATTTTTTTGGAAGTCAGAGTTTTAATTAATATTATAACCAGAGCAACCCAGGCCACAATTATAACTACACCAAACTGTTTCAAGGGGAAGAAAATGTGCTAGGTGAACAACTAGAAGCTAGTGGTTGACATAGTCATTCTGTAGTTGAAAAAAATTCTTCAATTTTATATTAAAACGAAGCATTCAAAATTAAGGTTGAAAGATCTCTATGAAAGCTGAAGACTTAAGGGCTTACACTGGAACTCTCTTGCCGTATAATTGGGCTTAATCCACCACTGCAGATGCTAAACATTGTGGTGGTAATTTGCTCGGGTGACATGGTTTTGAGAGAAAAAGAATCTAACATTTAAGAACAACATTTGTTCTTAACATTTAAGGCTACTTTGAAGTGTTTTTGTTTTGTTTTGTTTTTAAACTTGGAACAAAATGTAACATAGAAGACCAAAGTGTAGTGTGTGGGTACATACCCAGCAGTAGTAGTAAGGGCAAAATGAGTAGGTATATGCTTTTAATTTGTGTACTGTTGGTGGGCATGAGTCGAGAGAGGGACAATGATGCTGGGTGCTTTGCTTTTGTCAGCCTCCATCCTGGGATCAGCTCCAAATAAGTAAAGTCTTCCATTGCAAATACATAGCCAGCATAAAGTGCACAACCAGTGTTGATAATGAACCTCATAGACTACAGGAGCATCAGGAGACTAGATACACTTCAGTCACACCCCTTCCATCTTATTAGGATTTTGTGTCCACATTGCCAAACCTTGACAGTGTGTCTGCATCCTTAAATCTTTCACTGCATGTTCCTTTCCCATCACTGCATCTAGGAACTGGAGAAACTAAACAAGGCAAAAGGTCCAAGCATACATAACCCCTTCCAACTAGCCCTTGGGTTTCAGTATATCAGAATGTATATGGTATTTTCTCGGCAAAGAAGAAGCAGAATCATCCTTAGAATTAACCCATGAGTGTTGAGAAAAAGGATCACATTGCCCTGGTGACTGAAGGTGGGAGTGTGTAGTGGAAGCAAAGGAAGGGTTTTACTCAAAAGATATGTGGAAGGCAGGATAGACTTTCCAGTGCTTAGAAAGTTTAAGACAAAAAGCAACAAGTATGGGGGGGGGGGTAGGAGTCACATTGAAAAGTCCAATAAATTCCAGCTCTTTAAGAAAGACATGGAGATATGAAATGTTTCACAGAGAGGTAGAATGAATCTCCTCTGGTATCTGGGCCTTAAATGTGGAGCTTATCAGTCTGTGGTTTGTCATGGGCCTATGCATCTTGAAGGATAGGTTGTTCTTGCCAAAGAGTTGCCAGATGTTACATGGAGCGGATTCATTTACGAGGCAAAAAAGTGCCAACTCTGAAAATGAATCAACAAGTTATCCATACTAATGATTCAGTGAGATGAAGGCGGGAGATCAATGATAAAGTACGTGGGAATGAAATACTAGGGTTTTTCTTGCACCAGATTAAAACTGGTCATGAAAACCTACAGAGAAAGATTCAGCTTATGTTGACACATCTATGACACTGTACTGAACAAGAAAGGGGAGATCAGAATCTGGGGAATAATTGTTTAAATTGTTCAGAGACTTTTGGGTGTTGCTTTGACAAAGCAAATTTGAATAGCTTTTGCCATTTACTGTGTTTTTGTTGTTTCTTTCCCTACCACCACCATATTTGAGCAGGCCCAGGAGTAGAGTGGTTAGGAACCATTTTCACAACTTGGTATGAAATTCTGAAATTTTCCATACATATCCTGGAAATCATGAAAGATTCCAGGCAGAGCTGTAGCAGGGGGCTTCTTACACTGTAGCATGAATGGGGAAATTGGGCTTACTCAATATTGAAAGTTCATCATGTGTTCATTATTTTCAGTGTAAAACATACTTTGGTGAATCAGTCCAATCTTGCACTGAGCCCAAATTATTAATGGATCATGTGAGTTCTGCCAATCCATTCCCAGGAAAGAATGGATAGCAAGATGTTTGTATGAATACAATTTGATGATGATTTGTTAGTGCATTCAGTAGTATGGTCTGATGAGTGATTGTCCCTCCGTTTCTTTCATGACCGCCTAATATTATGGACTGTTCTGTTTGATCAATGGTGGTAGGTTGAATTGATCAACAGCTGTCGCTGGCCCCACTGTCATTGCAACTTCAGAGCCTTTGAATCCTAGAATAATTCATTTAGCAGCAATTAAATGCTTTGCTGTCTGCATTTAGGGGACTTTCCTGTGGAATTTGTCCTGGTCCTCATCTCAGTTTTGGACAAGACTTGCATTTTTGCTAGTTCCTTGCTGAGGGCACAGTTTTGGTAGCCTTGACAATGCTGGTGGCAGTATTAGTGGAGGTGCTTTCCACAGGTTTGGTTTTAAATTGGGCCAGTTTTGTGCTGTTTGATGAAATGGAAGTTTGGGAGAGGCATTCAGATGCAAAATGACCCAACTGTAGTGGTGTGGGGCCCCTGGTTAATGAGTTTCAGTGTGGTTCAGCTCGTTTTGGAATTGGCTGAGAGACTCAATCCGCTTAGTTTCTGCAGTTTGTTTTCAATCATATTGCAGTCCAAGAAGTTGTCACTTAGGAAGTTTGCCATCTCATCAGCAGAACTTTACCTATCTCAAAACTTCATTTCAGCCATTGGTTTTGGACTTCCAAGTTCTCTACACGACCTGAGAAAGAAGACTCCTGCTGTTGCACCATCCATAGCACATGGGCCAATTCAGTGGGGCATTCACAGTTATCACACCACATGTGCAACTGTTCCTCAAGGCTGTGTCTGTATCAAACTTTCCTGGCTCAACCCATACTGATTTGGGATAAGCTTAATAGGTTGAGCTTTGTTAATTCAATGCCTGAAATGGTTACGGCGGAAACCGCAGTGACCCATGCAGACATGCCTATGGTCCTGTGCTAGTTGTTTCCACTCCCACTTGCCTCCACTGAAAACAATACAAACTTAGAAATATACAGAAGGACACAGAATTCCACAGTACAGGCATAACAGTTTCGGTGGTATAGAAGAAAACAGGAAATTAAAGCATTAATAGGCATCCTTGTAGGCATCCTTGTAGGTATAAGGTGCCCAAGGTAAGTGAGTTCCTGGATTATAATACAAGAGCTAATGGGTCACTGTATCAAGGAAGAGCATGACATTTCGGCTGCTAGGTAACCTTGAGGACAAGGGATACAAAGACTCCAGCTTTCATGCAGCACAAATAAAACACTAAATTGCCTTTAAAAAAAAAAGGAAAGCTGGTGCAATGTACATATGTGTATTTAAGAATATCAAATATCCAAAACGAGCAACAAAATTTAAAATACTCTAACAAGTGTTATGTATGTACTTTATAAAGTCCACCTTTGTGCATCTAGATTCAGAGATGATTGTATATTGTGACAACAGGATATTTGTGAAGTTCAGGCTGCAATCGGGCAGGATCAAAATCCTGAAATAATCTCCAAATAGTGATCATGGTGCATCCTTGAATACAGATTTAATATCCTGTGTTTAAGGTATTGTGCCAATGTGTGTCAAGCTAAAATGTAGAATATTGTCCACCTCTAGGCAAAGAAAAATAATTCCAGAAGTGCTTTGTTCCAGAATATTAAAAAATAGCAGAATAAGTAAGCAACATCTTGAGGCAGCCTTAGTTTCTTCAAATAAATTGGACACTATGGGGAAGTGGGCTGAGATGTGAGCTTAGTTTTAAGCAAGCTATTTGTAAAGGCCGCCCCTAAGTTGGGTAGCAATTTTATATATATCTTGACTTTGGTAGTGTGGTAGCGTTGGTTTTACTTTTTAGATTAAAACTCTGTTATTCCCTTCCAAGAGACATGCCTTTCATTTCCCTTTCCCTACTTTTAAGTTTGATAATAATGTTGCCTCCTTCCTGGTGCTGCAGCAGACAGCCCCTTCCCCCACTCTGCCTCGCTCCAGCAGTGGGTTAAAGATACAGTTTCCCTTCCTTTAGAACTCAAGCTTACTTGACTCACTTTGTAAGCAGAGTAAAACAGATGAAGCCTCTTTAAAATAACAAGAAAACAAGTTTATTGTTTACAATTCAAGTTTCAAACAGTTTCTTCTTTGAGTTACACTCTGTTACTGCTATTTAGCCAACTTTTCCATCCTTAGCTTTCCCACCAAGCACAAGGACTCTCAAAGTTCATAAAATAAGGCAATCACTTTATATAGCATGTGTTGACTTTACTTCCTATAACTTCCTCAACAATGAAAATCATATATTATTAGACTCAGGACTCTATTCCCCAGCTTCCCTAAGCTAAGAGCCCATTTCCCTCCTAGTTAACTACCCTCTGGACAGTTAACCCCCAGGCAGAGAACACTAACAACTCCCTCAGGCTCCCTTAAATACTAGCCTGGCTGGTGAGCTGCAACCTGATTGGTTGATGCTCCTCCAGGATTCTATTCCACCCTCTCTCCTGGAGAGCTGGAATAGCCCCTCCCTTTACCAACTTACCATTTCTAGATAATCCACTTTGATGACACTTCTGGATGTGTAGACAACCCATTTTCACCACACTTTGTAATTTTGCCAAAATACCTTAATTTTAGGGTGAGGGGTCCTCGCGGGCACCACACTATTCTTTAATTCTAAGGAGTGTGTTCTGTTTAATTGCAGTTCACAAATACGTGCTAGCATATCTATTCAGGGAAGCATTTGGGGGATATAATCAAAGGCGTTTCACTTTGGTTGATGAGCAGATCCCCTTCCAGTGATAATTATTTGAGGATTTGTATAACCCAAGACCAACCTTTGCTGTTGCTGCTGCCTCTGAAATGAAGATTTGTCATTTTTTAGCAGAGTTCCCCTGTGATCACAAAAGGGGATCCAGGGTCTTGCCTCTCCTCCCTATAAGAAGAAAATGTTAGATGAAAGAGGTAGGAAAGGGAGCAAGTAAAAAATGTGCCACTTTTCTATGAAGTAACCCTGCGCTTGCTTGGGACAATTAGCTTTAGCTTCCTGCTGTGACGGTTTGGAAAGATCTTTGGCCTCCACAAGTGGCCAAATAGACACAGCATGTTCTCCGCTCGCCAAACATACTCAGGCTAAAACCACATCTTCAGTCAGGAGACACTCACAACCGAGTGTTCTTGCAGCAGATCAGTACCTGCAGCTTCTAAGTCTGGAGCAGAGGGATTCAGACCCTCTTATTGCCTGACTGAAAAGTAATCACATCCACTGCTGTCCTCCAAAGAGGAAGCTAGGGTTAGCAACAAGCCGTCTCGCTGCTAATGGCTACAAGATCCATTAATGGGAACAGAGATATGATGAAGGATCTCACCTTGTCCGAGTAAGATGAAGCCAGTGGTGGCTGGCACACAAGAGTAGAAAAAAAAGGTCCAAGGGGTGATTCACTGTTAGTTTTTAATGCTAGGAAACCATAGCAAACAGGACATTGATCCAGCCCCGAGTGAAGCTGATTTGCTGTATACCAAATACCAAAGGCTATTCCATGCCTCATGCTCTTAGCTGGTGTTAGATGTAAACTTGAGCAAATTCCTGGGAGAAAGTGGAGCACAGAGTGTAGGAGCACTATTACCCTTTCTGGCCAGCAGCACTTACGCCAATTGAGGCCAGCTCCATACCATGGGCATTTCTGCACTTCCCTTCATGTCCATTAGAGCAGTAAATGGCCTTATAAAACCGAGCTCAAAGAAGTTAGAGCCAGGGCCAAGTAATATGTGCTGTGACAAATTTGCGAAGAATTTCAAGGACAAAGTCGCTCAGATTTGTAGGGGATTAGATGTCACAATTAGACACAGTTGGAACGAGGTTCCAGAGAACTGTCTGGTCCACTTTATTTGGATCAGTTTCAATTGTTGCGGCCTGGGACACAGACAAGCCACTTGCAGGGGTGTGGTGGATAATGTGCTCTCTGGATCCCTGCCCCTCATGGCGGATAAAGACTAGCTGACAAGGTAAGACCAGGTGGATCCAGGAGGTAGTGAATGCCTCTCTAAGGGAGGGAGTGGTCCCACCCACCCTGGAACAGGCAGTAGTGTGCCCCCTCCTGAAGAAGACCTTAGACCCAGAAGATTTAAATAACTATTGCCCAGTGGCTAACATACCTTTTTTAAGCAAGGTTCTAGAGAGTGCTGTTGCTGTTCAACTGCAGACATGCTTGGAAGAAGCTGATTATCTGGACCCATTTCAATCTGGCTTTAGGCCCAGTTATGGCACGGAAACTGCCTTGGTCACCCTGGTTGATGACCTCCTCCAGGAGAGAGACAGGGGGAAAGCTACGCCGTTGGTTCTCCTGGACCTCTCAGAGGCTTTTGATGCCATTGACCACGGTATCCTGTTGGAGAGACTATGGAGTTTAGGAATGGGAGGCAATGCTTGGCATTGGTTCCGCTCCTATCTCCAGAGTAGATTCCAGTTAGTGGCTGTGGGAGACACTGATTCGACATCCTGGGAATTCACTTGTGGGGTTCCTCAGGGGTCAGTCTTATCACCCATGCTGCTTAACGTCTATATGAAGCCATTGGGAAAGGTCATCAGGAGATTTTGACTGCAGTGTCATCAATATTCAGATGATACCCAGCTCTATCTCTCTGTGCCATCTGAATCAGGAGACGTGGTTGAAGTGCTTGATAGGTGTCTGGAAGCGATAATGGGCTGGATAAATTGAAACTGAATCCAGACAAGACAGAGGTTTTGTGTGTCACAGGGTCTTGGGTCCATGTAGTTGGGAG
>MTQE01000401.1:859974-870196 GCA_014337955.1 Aspidoscelis marmoratus
TTGGAGCTGCCTGTTAATTAGCTCCTTGCTGGGAGGCTGACTCATTCAAGTGGGGGAGTGTTTTAAAAATTCTTCCCTGCTCTTTACAGCCCCTATAGCCACCTGACAGTTGCCCAGCTGCGTGCCCTATATCCACCTGAGAGTCCAGCTGTCAGGTGGGTGTAGGGCACCCAGCTGGGCAACTGTCAGGTGAGTAGAGGAGCTATAAAGACCAGGGAGGATTTTTTTTTTAAAAAAGGGAAGATTTCTAAAAACAGATGGGAGAGCCCGTTAAAACACAGGCTGTCCGGTCTGTTTTTAGAAAACTTCCCTTTCTTCGCTTTCCCCTTTGCTGCACTGTCAGTTGCAGACTCTTCGCCCAGCTCCATCCTGGGTGCTTTTGGTGCCACTAATTTCAAAGACCCTTTGGAGCCTTTGCACAAGGGGTTTTTCTTCAGAGCCTGCCCTAATCTCCGAAGTTGCCTTCAGAGGGACTTTGGAGCTGCCTTCGGAGGGACTTCGGAGCCTTTGCTAATCTTTGAAGGCAACTTCAGAGAATGCACCCCCTGTCCCCCAAAACAGCTGGGGTGACAGGCAGACCCCTTGTGGGTCAATCCAGATTTGCCACATGGGTGCTCCGGTTTTTCCACAGCAGGGAGGCTAGCACCCATTGCTATTGGGTGCTATACCACTCATGGAAGCACATTGGGTACTTCCCTTAATCTGGATCTACTAAATCCGGATTAAGGGAAGTACCCATTCCTTAGATCCAGATCTTCTTAGATCCGGATTAAAGGAGTGCAGCAGAAAAAACACCCATAGTTTCACAGCCTTCAAAGATACAAAGGATTGCAGCACATGAGAGAGCCTTCTCCGTGGCAGCCCCCAGCTTTAAAATAGCCTCCCAGCAGACGAACACAAGCACAATGGCTTTCAGTACTTGGTTAAAATGTACTTCACCTTCTAATGTATAGTTTCTTCTGAAGTCCTGCTGGAGCGGGTGAAGGCAGAGAAAAGGAGGGTTCGTTATATTTTAAATTTGTTTTGCATTTTATCATATGTTGTGATCCACCCTGGGGCCTTCAAGTGAATGGTGGAAAACTGGATGGATGGATGGATGGATGGATGGATGGATGGATGGATGGATGGATGGATGGATGGATGGATGGATGGATGGATGGATGGATGGATGGATGGATGTGGAAGACATCTATTACTCCAGGGCAAGGAAGACAGGGAAGTTTGCTAATGCACACTTAAGAGTGCATGACCTAATGCACAGCTAGAAGAACGTTGCTACTGGAAGACGGATGCTAATGCTGAACTTTATTGGCATGCATTTTCTTTTCTTTTCTCCCTGTGCTTAGGTAACTTAGGTAACAATGGTTTTACACATTTAAAATGGTGCCCTGATCTAGATGCTCTTCCACCCACCCACTCTGATCACTAGCAAGCTTCTTCAACCTTGCTCCAGGCCAAAGTCTACTACCAGTTCCTTTCCTTGAAAAGCAATGTGCAATGCCACTCCCGTCAGCCTTAAGTAAGGGGAAAAATAATGTGCCTTATATTCTCATGCCACGTTCTGTCTCCTGCTGCTAGAAGCCCTAGGAACCAAAGGCAGTGAGGAGAAAATTCATCAATTGACACAGAAATACTTTTTTCATAAACTATACTATGATGTGCCAGCAGCCGAGACTAGCTGCAATGCTGAATTCATTTCACTTACAGCTAGTCATCACTTTACATAAATCCAGCAGACATACGCTCTTTTATATTAATGAAAAGGTTATCGTAATTCCTGGAAAGCACATATTCATATATTAAAACCAATCAGGGTGATTGAATTAATGGACACATCTAAGATAAGACCAATGGACAAAGGGGCTCATTAAGCTGCAAATTCCTGAGTTGTATGAAATAAAAGCAGCTATTATTAAAATGAAATATGACCACAAGAATATACAGAGCCAACTGGAAGCAATTTAAGCAAGGATACTAAAGGACAGGCAGGACCCATTTTAGTTCGTCTGAAAGAGAGAGGAGGAAAGGGGCAAAGGGAGGAAGGAGACCCACACACTTTGAAATCTGAGGAAAAAACCAATAAAACTGGTAACTAAGACGGAGACACTCCCATTTCATAATTTTAAAAAATCACAACTCTGTCTCCACTGTGCAGACAAGAGACGCCTCGGGGAGACAACTTTGCTGCTGCAGAATTGCCCTTCTGGCACAGGTGAGGAGTCTGATGCCTGCAGTGCCATCACTGGGCTGCAATTCTCAAGATCCAGCTAAGGGTGCAAGAAGTGTCTTCAGGGCTCCTTCTCACACACTGAACTGTCCTCCATACACCCTCATGCCCCTTCAGCCTGGGGTGCTGTGGAAAATGATGTTTTGAAGATCATGTGAGAGCAGTGCCTGTTTTCCTACCACAGGTTATCTGGGATTGGATATTGGCACACATTTAATGTGTGAATAATGTATTAAATGCATACATAATCTATCCATCCCCCATTAGGATTGTATGGCTGAAAAAGCTACCACAAACAACTTACTTTTAAGAAAGGAAGGTGGGCAGGCCGGCAGGCAGGCAGGCCAATGAAAAGGGAGAGAGGGAACGTCAGTTCAGAGAAATGAGGTGAAATGAAAGAAATGGAGCCCACCTTCGCCAGCGTGTAAACTAACCTTTCACACATAATACTAAAAGCATGTCTCTTTCCCTTTTAATTCCATATATTGGATTTTAAAAACTGGAAAGCAGTTCAAAGACACAATGGGACTTTCCCTTTGGTCTGCTCAATACTGCAAGCTGGCAAACCAGGTCTCTAGGATGTTACATTTGTGTGCAGATCCATTCGGGCTGTTGGTTCACACCACACAGGAATTCTAATACTGTAGTATCAAAACTAACGCTGAAGCTATTAAAGGACTAGCAAAAACATGGGAGGCAAGTCCCTGCAAAGTACTCTTTGGCAGCAACACATGTGAAAAATACAACCTTTGGATGTCACATGCCCAAGAACTAACAAATTAAGAATAAAAGGTTTTTAAAGAATCAGAAGCAAACCAAGCTTGTGAAAACACTGGTAAATTACTCCATATTCAGGTTTTTCAAAGGATACAAAAAGTACTATTTCATTGGCAGCTACAAGAATGTTGCTGCTGGATTAAAATTTGACTGAATGGCCTTTATTTAATTCTTTCATAGAATTATAAGGCTAATGAGCTGGAACCCATGGCTGGGGTGCATAATTGGCCAATCGGTGTTGCCCTCTGATCAGAGAGAAATCAGCCAGAGCAACAATATTCTTGCCAGGAGCAAAGCACTTCAAAGTGGTTGATCTATTATTAAACATGCCAGCCACTTGGGCTTTAGGCATAGAACAGCATCACATCTTAAAGCCATTTCTTTAAAAATATTGCTATCGTGCATATGGCTCCAAGAAAAGTATTTTTACAGTGTCCTGCACAGTTCTTGCAAAAATACTTCTAGAAATTTCACCATTTATAATGCTGCTACTGTAAAATGTCACCCTTAGCCACTGTTCTAGGGGCAGTCAACATTTTTGGCAAGAGCACCAGAAGTCAAGTTGGTCAAATACAAGAGATCATCATATCCTACAGATCTTCAGAGCAACTGTTGCTCCGAGTTACAAGCCAAGCAGAGAGTTAAGAGATAGGCCAGGATGGGGCTTGAACTGTGTGCATATTTGTTTGTTTGCTTGTTTATATTCCACCCCATATCCCAAGATCTCTGGGCGGCTTACAGTAAAAACCCATATAAAAACAAAACGTTAAATACATACCCCATTAAAACACCATTAAACAGCTTAAATGGTTTAAAAAGTTAAAAAACTGAATTAGTGCCCAATAGCCTTAATAAAAAGCTTAGTCCTTAAAAGTTAGAAGAGCTTGGTGCCAATTGGGTCTCCAAAGGAAAGACATTTCATAGTTGAGGTGCCACAGCTGAGAAGGCCCTCCTCCATGTCCCAACACAGTGGATTTCTCTAATTTCTCTGGCAGATCTTAAACCTTGGCCAGGTCTGTATGACAGAAGGTGTTCCCTCAAGTATTGAGGTTCCAAGACATTTAGGACTTTGTACTGGCCAGTAGTCGGGCTTCCACATTCTGAACTAACTGCAGCTTCTGAGTCTTCTCCAAGGGCAGCCCGACATAGAGGGCATTGCAGTAGTCTAACCAGGAGGTTACCAATGCATGGACTACTGTGGCTAGGTTATCTCCATCCAAGAAAGGCTGTAGCTGGCTCACCAGCCATAGCTAGCACCAAGCACTCCTTGCTACCAAGTCCACTTGGGCCTCTAATGACAGAGGTGGACCCAGGAGTAATCCCAAACTATGCACCTGCTCCTTCTGGGGGAGTGCAACCCCATCCAGAATAATGTTGTTTACCCAGTTCTCAGACCTGGGAACCACAAATCCACAGAGTCTCCATCTTATCAGGGTTCAGTTTCAGTTTATTGGCCCTCATCCAGCCATTACAGCCTCCAGACACAGGTCCAGCATCTGCACAGTGTCTGCCAACTCCAATGACAAGAAGAAATAGAGCTGGGTGTTGCCAGCATACTGGTGACACCCAGCACCAAACCTCCTTATGACCTCTCCCAGTGGTTTCATATGGATGTTGAGCAATATGAGGAATAGAATAGAACCCTGTGGCACCTCGTATCTTTGTTGCCATGGGGCTCAGCAGAAATCTTCCAAGATCACTCTCTGGAAATGGTGGTAGGAGCAGAACTACTGCAACACAGTGCCTCCTACCCCCATCCCAGAGAGCTAGTCCAGTAGGATACCATGATCTATGGTATCAAAAGCCACTGAGTGGTCCAGGAAGTTCAACTCCCTCTTTTCAGCTGCTATAGTGTTGTGAAATGAGTTGTTCCTTCTGTGCTGCAGGTGAGTCACCTTTGCTCTTTACTAAATGCTAAAGGTGGCAGGAGGAAACTCATTCGAAGCATGGCAATAGGGGAAGAAAATACCCAGAGTCACAATAACCCACACTTGTCAGCATGGAAGAATAGGAACATCAGAAGTGTATAGTTGGAATCCAAGATCCCATCACTTATAAATATAGAAAAGCAGCCTTCATATGTAACTGGATATACATACAAACATTTACAGCAGACACTATCATTACACCAATGATATGTAAATTCCTTATTATTCCATGTACATCTACAAATACACAAATCTTTTGATTTGATTGGATAACTTAGGAACACAAAAATAATGAACTCCATAAGATAAACTTTTATTAGTTTCAAAAAACATCTTATCTTTTGAGTTGTTATGAAGAATATTGACATTAATAGACAAGTGAAATGTATCAGAAAATCCTACTGTCTTGGACCCAAAGGTCAAGCCAAATAAAGGAAGAATAATGGATAGCTAATGGAAATGTTATTATTCCAAACTTGACCAACAAGAAGCAAATTCAGAACCATAGATTATTTGTTTTGCTATCAAGTTAAAATACTTACCCTCAAAATCTTTTACCAATGTTTTATTATTATTACAAATGACTTCTGTGCTTTGTAATGAAGTGTTTCTCCTATTTCATGGTGTTTTCATTTACTTTGGGTCCGAAAAACTGAACTGAATTGGAAGATAGAACTTAGAAAGTTGTATCTATTCAAACTTCCACCCCCATAGTTCCTGGATTAGAAGCATGTATGGACATCTCTCATCCAATTGGATATCTGCTGAGTCGTAATAGCATCCTTCACCAGAGGCATTGTTATTTGGTGGAAGAAACGGAAGTATTTTTTCTGCTTTGATATTTGGACTCTTTCCACTTTGCACAGCAAACCGTGAAATTTAATCGTACAGAGAGAAGAAAAAGCCCAAGGTTTCAAATGAAGCACAGCAACTGGGAAAAGATAGTGAGCATAATTAAAAGCCAACAGCTTACAGTAATGGAAAATGAATGGACATTCCTGGCTTATGATGTAACATGTTCACTATCCTGTCCTTTGCAGAACTTTTATACTGATTTTGCTTAGTCCTCCTCAAGCTGTTGAAAGTTGGCCCCCTTGATTATTTGGTTGTATTTCTTCATCCTGCACGTTTTAAAACAATGCTTTTGGTTAGTATGACCAGAGACACTTTTCAGTAGCACCCATGCATCAGCAGATCTTCTTTCTACTAGACTTTACAAACCCAAATCTACCCAACTGTATCCAAATCCACAGGGATCTTCCTCATCATGCCACTGCTGACCTGACAAATTCTCAAATAACTTTCAAAACTTCCATTCCTACCAATACACATCTCTGGGAGAAAACTTTGTTGTGCAGATTCACCCATGCTGTGTGATCAGATGTTAAAGCTGGATGCTTGGCTACAACCACACTGTGTAATGAGCAATAAGGAAAAGGCATGGTAAATAAAATTTAAATGATTGTACATGGAAACCGTGCACTAACATGATGCAAAATGATGTTTGAAGGTGGCAGGGGTGGGTGAAAGAGGGCAGAAGTATCTAGAAAAGGGCAACTGCACGCTGCCCTTGACCGAGAGGCATCCAGCTTTCAGAAAACGGGATATTTGATTTGCTAACAGATAGGAGCAAAAATATTTCCAAACAGAATTACTGCATGTGGCTTTACCCCTAAACAAATCTGAGGGACGTTTACCTAAACATGAGCACAAAGTTAACCACACATATAAACACCAGCACCCCCCACTGCTCTTGCTTTTATGGGATGCGGTCTTCTCCGTGAAAGTTCCTATTTCAACATTTTCTGTCCATTATGACTGCCTCCGAAAAGAGACTTTATTAGAACACCAGGAAAGGATTTAAGCCAAAGAGAAACAGCCTGCCTAGCAGCAGATTTTTGCCGTCTAGCACACCATTTGTACTTCCCTTTGTGCGTCAGGCAGTTTTAGAACACAGGCGCTGTTTCCAAGACACTTTTATGGGAGGTTTATAAGCCATGATAAACTTCACTAGCTGAAGGGAGGATTTGCCATGAGAATCATTGTGAGGTGTTGTCTTCTGCCTGTGTTATATTACCATCTCTTTTGTTAAGCTTGGCTGTATAATCCAGATGGGTAAAATAAAGATTAGAGAATTAGAACTGAAAAGGGGTTTTTGCCTATTAAACGTTAAAATTAAATTCTGATTGGAACAAGCTAACTGCTCACTGAATTAACATCCAATGTACTTTCTACCACAATATAATGCTAGGTTTTTTACAACAATGTGTAAATTTATCCCTATTATAAAGATGAGTGCATAAAGTCAGCCCCTGTATTACCTGCATTGTAACTTTGAAAGTGAATATTTGAAGGGATCCAGTGGTGAGACTCCTTTCCCCCTTCTTCAAAATAGAGGCAAATGAAAGGTATGTTATAAAGGTATTGGGCAAGATCAACACACAGTTTAAATCCAACAAAATCCACAGTTTAAATCTGCTAAGACCAAAGCTATGAAAAGTAGTTAGGAAAGGATTTCTTCAGCAGAGTTAGCCACCTACAGGCAGTAGCTAAGAAAGGATTGGGTTTCCTCAGACTCAAGCAATAGCCAGAAAGGGACTGGCTTTCTTCAGGGTCAGAATTGGCCGCCCCAGCCTACAGACTGTGGCTAGGAAGGGATTGGGCTTCTTCAGGGCCCTTAATTGGATACCCCAGCCTACCAGAGGTAGCAAGGAAGGGGCTGGGTTTCTTCAATATCCAGAGTAGTCTACTCAGGCCTACCAGATAATCCCTAACCGTTAATGTAAGTTACCAGCTGCTAATATGAAACAGGAATATTTCCCAGGAAATATTCTGGGATATTTCCTGGGAAATAGTTCTCAGATGCAAAGCACTGAGCATTCCTGTTGGCTGTGAAGTTCCCATTGATCCTTAGAGCTGTTGGTATTTCAGATTTACGAAACTCTTGCTAGGCAGGGAGCAGCCCTGCAGAACTCAGGCTGTCATTTAAATAAACTAACAGAAGTAAAATAAATTGGTGCTAGTCCTAATTCTCCTTCCCATTCAAGCAGAATGTGGAAAATTGTACCTGGCTGTGGTTGCATCAGCTTATTTCAATTCTTTTATCAGCAGTTATTATCCAAAGCCAAACAACAATTTAAAGAGTGTAGCTGGCTAGACAGTTGGACTTTGGCACGGTTAATTTTAGTTACTATGCTATCCCTGAGAGATCAGCAAGTAGCCAGGGTCTCTCCTGAGAGCCTGAATCTCTCTTAGCTCCTCTCTTCTGAAACAGCTGACCCCTCCTTCGACTCAGTGATGATATCTCCAAAGCTATTTGAATGCACAGCCTACTTCTTAGCCAGGTTGCACTGGCAGGTTTCCAGCTTTCTATCACCTTATTCAGTAATCCAGGAACTTTTGTTTGCGACTTGAAATGGGCCTCATACTGCTATCAAATGATGTGAGCTAATGCTCTGGCTAAAGAGCACGCCCCAATTACAGCCTCACCCTCCCTGCACACTGCAGAATTGCAGAACTGAGAAAGGCTAGGTGGCAGGAAAGTGAGCTCCACAATGCCCTGAAATTCACATAGCAATAACTGTAAAGATTCTGCAGATCAGCGTAATCTAAGCCTGCTGTATTTTTGTATGGGAAGCAGGAGATGGCCAAGGACTATTGCTGTGCAGTTCCCCTGATAAGGTCCTGATAACAAGTGTGTACGAATGCAATTTGTGGGATTCAGTTCAATATGAATATCTGAAGATTCAAATAATAAGAACACAAGAACATAAGAGGAGCCCTGCTGGATCAGGCCACAGCCCATCTAGTCCAGCATCCTGTCGCACACATTGGCCCACCAGTTGTCCATGGGCATCTCAAACAGAGACAAGGGAAAACCTCCTGCTCTCTTAAAAGCATCCTGCTTGTACCCCCAACCTGAAAGATGTACTTAGACATCCATTCTTATGGCCATTGGTACATCTGTCATCCATAAATTTGTCTAACCCCAATCAATTCAAATGTTTAAAATTCAAATGTATTCACATTTAATTTGAATACATTCATATCTATTTGTACAAATATTCAATTCGTATTTCAAGATATGAATGTGAACAACATTTGTATGTATTTGTACACATCCCGTTTTTATCCTGTACATATGCATCCTGTTTTCATCCCGTACTTTTCCGTACAAAAGCATATGGATACGAATAAGATGCGTACAGATACATATGTAATGCGTACATATCTGTACAAATACGAATGTCTGAATAATTCACACGAATGATTTGAACGATTTGAAAATCTGTTTGAATGTTAAATTCAAATGTAGAGACATTTGATTCTAATTCAAATGTCCGAATTTGCTCAAATTTGCTCAAATTTTGAATGTTTCAAATATTTGTGCACATCCCTCATCCTGATTACAGTAGCCTTAGAAAAAAGACTGAATAGAATAGATGTGATTAAAATGTTCATAGTTTCTAAGTTATTTTATTTCTTTCAAGTAATTCCTGGTGTCATTTCAGAAAAAACATAAATAATTGGACCAAGTGCATCTTAAAAGAAGTATTTAGAGGGAAAAGAAATAAATTTTTGCATAAATTAATATATTTGCATCAAAAGCAAGGAGGATGGGGCCTTCCATATTTAAAATCATATTATTATACTTTAAAATTCACCATTTAACATTAGCTCAAAATAAAGATTGAGAAAGGTGGACAGATATAGAAATGGACTATAGAATTGGAATTGATAAATTCCAATCAATTTAATCCGCTTTTCTCTGATTCGGTAACTCTCCTTAAAAAGCAGCTACTCCCAAGTTTGAAAGGTACAATAATACTTTGGAAAAAATTAATTTATCGAAACATCTGCCTGAAAAATATATTTCTGAAATAGGGGCAATGGTACAAAAAGAAAAATGGAAATTATTTGAAGAAAAATGCCTTTATAAAATAAAATACTTTTTCATACCTCAAACACATATACTTAAAGACAATATAACAAATGATGTTCTGCCGCTGGGTAGAAACGCATGGCTACAAAACATACCATTGAAAAAACTACTTCTACCTCCTAAAATAACACAAATGTTAGATAAAAAAATAGTTCTTTTGAGAATGCTTTGGATTTATTAATATCTAGCTGTATGGTAATGGCATCTAAGTTATATCAAATTATTACTGAAGTTAAGAGAGAAAAATTAATGCATTTCCAAGACCTTTGGGCAAGTGATCTAAATACTAATATTTTATCCCCTAGCAACTGGGATAAAATATGGACAAATAAATTTACAAGTGGAAAT
>MTQE01000401.1:870308-887618 GCA_014337955.1 Aspidoscelis marmoratus
TGGAAATTATATATACTGCAGAGAACCATTCTTAAAAGTATTTACCAGATAGTACTCATGTCCTATATGATTGAATCACGTATCTCCTACAATATCTAAAAGATGTTGGCATAAATGTGGCAATATAGGAACTTACATCCATATGTGGTGGAATTGCCCATTTATAAACAGATTTTGGAAAGAAATAGGAATAGAAATACATATATTGATCAACATCCAGAATATTATTACACCAGAAACTTGCATACCGCACATTATTCCAGACTGTATAACAAACAAAAACAAAATTATATTGTTACATTTTATGCTTTTGGCTAGTAAACAAATTATTGCTAAGAGGTATCCAATTAAGGGGGGGAGGGGAAATTTGACAGTTAAGATGTGGTATCATAAGTTAGTTGAGTATGCCGTCACAGAACTGAGTAATTGTCAACATGACAAATATATTGGGAAAAAAACCAAAATATGAATATAACATTGTATGGGAACCTATAATTACAAGGTTAGAAAAGTTAGATATGGAATACAAGCTTTACAGAGAAACAATAAAATTCCTAAGCTTAAATATAAGGAAATGATTGTTGTGTAAAAATGTATGGGGTAAGAATAATTTTGTTGATCCTGGGTTTTTTTGTTATAGTTGTAGGTTAGTTAGGATTTTTAAGATTAAATTTGCTGAAACTTTGTCATGCAACACAGTAAAGTTTGTAGGTAAGAATGTGTTCAATATAGATTTGTTTGTAAAGATATATATATAAGTGTTGTTGGCAATATTGAAAATAAAATTTGGAAAAAAGAAAAAAGACTGAAGATTTGAAAAGGTCACTGGCTTGGGTGTTTGCTTTATGCTTTTGTCTTCAATTGCATTTTGAGAGGTGAGTGGAAGAAAAGCAATGACTAATGAAGGATGTAGGGTGCCAAAAGCTAGCATATTAATATTTTTTTAAAAAAAACTTCACAGTGGTATTTTTGACATCCCTTTTGTAGAAAGAGGGCCTTTTCTGTGGTGGCCCCCCAGACTCTTGAGTAGCCTCCCTCCTGAGGTTCACCAGGTGCCTACATTATGTAGTTTTCAGGGTCCAGTTAAAATCCATCTTTTCAACCAGGCTTTTAATGTTTAAATAGATTATTGGGGGTGCTGTCCTGTCAGGGAGGGAAGATTACATTTTTAATTGCATTTTAATATTTTTATACTTTATTCTTTCTTATTGTAACCCACCCTGTGACCTTTTGGTGAAGGGCAGAATATAAATTTCTTAGATAAATAAGAAATACGTCTAAGAATGAATGCAGAAATAACTGGAGACATGACAGTTTCTTGCTTCACAAAGAATCCTGATGCCTTGAGAACTGAGAAACAGACCCATATTTTCTCCTCTTTTTTAAAATCAATAATCAAAATAAAATCAAGATGTTATTCTGTTATTTGGACATGCTTGCAATAAAATGCAACAGGCATGGCAAATTTTAGTTTGCTTATACCTACTGCCTATGTGGCTAAGTTCTTCTCAGAGATATTTATGGAAAGGGGGGGGGGAGAGAGAGAATTAGCTTTTGTCTTAAATATTTCCACGGCTGGAGAAACACGATGTCACAAAGAGAAAGCTGCCAGACTGAGTCACTTGTAAGGAATGACCTGACGGAAAGAGATCCCAGGAGCCATGAGGTCATTTGTCGCATGGGACACACACTCCTCACAAATCATTTAGAGACAGTCCTTACACGCATACCATTTTCTCGATGGATTTGTCACACGGATTTTGTGAGCAAATAAAAGAGAGGCTGGGAAGGAGGAGGCCAGACGAAAGCATTCACACCTCCAGAGAGGGCCTGCCAACTTTATTTTCAGACTCCTCGAGGCTGGAAGTGAGCCCAGATAATATTACAACCACAACTTTCATTTATAAAAGAAGATGTTCAGCTATCAAAACCTCGGAGCCATTGGGTTAGTAAAGCACAACATTATTAGTCCAAATCTCCTTAGCAACACAGCTCCTGTCGCTCTGCTTTTTCAACGTTGTCTTTTAACACCCAGCTGCTCATTGCTGATGCGTACAGAAATTCCTTTCCAAAATAGACATACATCTTGGTACACCTGCAGGACTTTTTAGGCTGACGAGAGCAACAAGATCACTGTGGGATTTTTGGAAAAAGGAGTCTGTTCGGAGGCAAGTCTTCAATCACCCAATATTTCCATGTTCATCATTTCACAAATGCAGCCCAAAGTATCCTTGTGAGAACTGGACAAATCCATTGTATGTTTGCTCTCAATGTTGCACAGGACCTGGGAAGACAAGGGCTCAGAATCCAAGCACTAAATGCAAAATTTTACACTGTTTCTTCAAATTGGAATGCAGCCCTCTTTGTACTACTCTTGAGAAGGACATGAATACAGTTGGTTAAATACTCAGTTGATTGAATTATCATATTTTGCTGCGTTAGAATACATGGTGATAAAAATTCTTAAGCCAAATACCTTGGAAATTCCGGGAAGTCTGTTTGAACATTTGCACTCATGTGAAATTACAATTTGCCAAGCGTTAATCGTCTACGCCTGTGCTTCTAGAATCTTTAATGTTCCTGCCTAGATCTTATAGTCAGCATTTGATGCCTTGTATATGGCTACATATACACCCAGCAAATGTGGCAGGACTGAGGGGGCAGAAGGCATTTCCATCACACAGAGTAGTTACCCATACTGCACCTTAAGTCCATCTTCAATATAATGAGGAGTGGCTGTACTGACAGGTGTCTCTTCCTGAGAGCCAGTTTGGTCTTCTAGTTGGAGGGCTGGACAATTACCTAGTAGTTTCCCAGCTCAGTTCTGCACTCCTCCACAAATTCACCTGGGTGACCTTGAGCTAATAATGAGTCTCTTTCTAAACATTCCCAGAGAGAATAGAAAGCTTTGTCAGAAGCTTTGAGTCTCCTTAAACAGGTGAGAAAAGTGGGGCATAAAAGCTAACTTCTTCCTCCTCCTCCCCCTCCAAGTGGATTTGGTTGCCATAGTGGGGGGTGGCAGAGGAACAGAAGGAAATTGTTGGGAAGGTAACTGGTTCCAAAAGTCAAGTCAATGAAATGAGGATTTGATTTGAATGACTGGTTTTGTAGGCGAAGCAGAAAACTCACATTTGGAAATGGAGATCCAGGACTTGGAGAGAGCTAACCAAACATTATTTAAATACAGAGAACATAAGCACAGAAGAAGAGCCCTGCTGAATCAGGCCTCTGCCCATCTAGTCCAACATCCTGTCCCACAAAGTGGCCCACCAGTTGCTTATAGGCATCTCAAGCAGAAAACAAGGGCAAAACCTTCACCTGGTCTCAAATTCCAGCAAATGGCCTTTAGATGAATCCTGCCTGTCTCCCCACCCTAGTAGCCATTGATACACCCATCATCCATGAATCTGTCTAACCCATTCTTAAAGCTCAACAGCTATGGTTGCTGTTACCACCTCTTCTGACCCCCTGGGTAAGGAAATACTTCTCCTTGTCTGATCTGATTCCCCTACCTACCAGCTTCATGGAGTGCCCTCTCGTTCTACTGCTGTGTGTTAGATTTTTTTTTCTTCACCTACCTTTTCTATACCATGCATGACTTAAATGCTCTTCTAGACATTCCAGTCTGATTTTGTAAGGGAGGTATTCCAGTCCCTTAATCATACTGGTTGCTCTTTTTGAACCTTTTCCAGTTCCACAATATCCTTTTTGAGGTGTGGTGACCAGAACTGTACACCATACTCCAAATGTGGCCTCACCATAGATTTATAAAGAGGCAAAAATGACACTTCATGACTTGTTTTCTATTCCCTTCCTAATTATCCCCAGCACTGAATTAGTTTCAGGTTTATGTTTTTGTTTTTTGCTGTTGCTGCTGCTGCATGCTAGGCTGATACCTTCATTGAGCTGTCCACCAGAACCCCAAGATCGACTTTCCAGTGTGTTGCAGAAAGTTGAGCCCCATCAGTTTATAGACATAATTAGGATTCTTGTCCCAATGTGTATTACTTTGCATTTATTAAGATTAAAGTACACTTGCCACTTGGTTGCCCACTCTCCCAATGCTGAAAGATCCCTCTGGAGCTCTTCATAATCTCTTTCAGTTTCTTGAATAATTTAGTATTATCAGCAAACTTTGCTATCTTACTTTGTACCCCTTCTTCTCAATCACTGATGAACAAATTAAAAAGCACCAATCCCAAAGACACCTCAGAAGGCTCCATTTTTACTTCTTTCCATCCTGAGAACTGGTCATTTATTACTACTCTCTGTTTCCTATCCTTAAGCCAGTCACTCATGCAGGACAGAACCTCCCCTCTTATTCCGTGGCTGATGAGTTTATTCAATAGCCTTTGATATGGGACTTTGTCAAAAATCTTCTGAAAATCTGGGTAGACAATGCCAACTGCTTTACCTTTATCCATGTGTTTATTGACACTCTCAAAGAATTCTAACAAGTTGGTAAGGCATAATTTACCTTTGCAGAAGCCATACTTTCATTCAACAATGCTTGCTCCTCCATGTACATGCTAATTTTATCTTTCATCAGGATCTCCATCACCTTCTATGGAACCAAGGTTAAGCTAACTGGTCTGTAATTCCCTAGATCACCCCTGGATCCTTTTTTTTGAAGAACCCGATCTGAGGGAAAGATGATATATTTTTGCTAGAAGATCAACAATTTCATGTTTGACTTTCTTAAGAACTCTTGGATGAATACCATCTGGCCCTAGTGATTTGTTAATATTTAGTTTATTAAGACATGCAAGGACCCCTTCCTTGGTTATCTCTATCCAATTTAATTATTCTGAAAATATATGGTCTGAAACAGAATATCTTATTTAATTCTGTACTTCCAGCCTAAATGCCAATATTAGTATGCCAATCATAACTTCCTATCCAGTCTAGGCATCTGTTTTGGTTTAGCACAGTTTTGGTTTAGCACAGTTCACAGAGTGAAGGATTCTGGGAAATATATGGTAGTTGATTCATTAGGAAGCAAATATCTTGGAGACAATCCATTTTCTTCTAAACTACAGAGTACAGAAGTAACCCTCTAGTAGCAGAGGGTTACTAGAGTTTCCCATATGATGTAGAAATCATTTTGAAGTTTGGCTTTTCACTTGACTTAAAATAGCTGGTCCTTCCAGTCCAAACATGACCATGTCTGAAATATTGCCACAAGCACAGTTGAGAGGGTAAATTTCACAAAAATGTGGATAAACAGTCTCAGGCACCTCTGAATGTCAATTCAGCCTCTCATTGCATGTGTGGTGAAAGACATTTCCAAAGTTCTGAAAATGTGTGTAGGATTTTCCTCCCCAACAAAATCATGCAAGAGATACAGAAAGGAAAGAGAAAACAGTTCCCTTTTTAAATCCACTGACTTCATTCCATTTTGTATCAGGAAAACAGACCCTTAGAAAAATATAGTTCAACTCATGGATTTTGTTTGAGAAACTTGGAAACCTAAATAGTGCTTGATTGCAAACTGATTGTTAATACAAAAAGAGAGAGAGAGAAATAAATATGGATTTTTACATCTCAATACTCCCTCAAAATGTGTCCAAAATCAGTATCACTTCTATTGAAAAGTGCACGTGTTAGTTTTTTTTATAATATAAACACTCTTGGAAATGAAGCAACACATTTTGTGGATGGCATCTATTTAATGTTCCTTATTAAGTACTACTGAAAACATTCTTTTAACTTATTAAATGTAGCTGTGTGCTGTAATTATGTGATATAAATATTAACAGTTTTGAATTGCCAATTAGTTACTTAGGCAGCACAATTTTCTCTGGATACCTTTCTCATCTAAAACTAAAATATAATGAAGGGAAAGTTATGATTAGTCATACTGCTACACATAAATATTTGCAATGGGGAAAACTGCTGTGAAGAACCACAAAATACCTACTCAGCTTGCAAAAATAAATCCTCAGTAACTTACTTAACAAACAGCCAATTCTGTTTATTTTGGCACCATGCTGGCTTGATCAACAAAAAATATGTCCACATGAAAAGGTGAACAGGCAAGTCTGCCATAAAATTTTTACCTGGAAAAATATTTGCTCAGACAGTAATGCTTCCAGTCATAACTCATGTTGCTGGTTCAAATTTTAATCGGACACAAATGGTTGAAAATGGTTACCACTTAATATCTGAAACCTTATTTAGCAGAATCCAGGTATGAGTATGTTGAGAACTGAAGAGGAACAGGAAATTGCTTACTATGAATACCTTTATGGGTTGGGGACTGCATGTACCGTTAGCTTCATTCTTCCATTTGTTCTTCCAAGAGGAAAAGTTTTTTGGCTTTCACAAGACCAGAATGAAAAAAACTAAGCAAATAATGCCTCCATTCAGGAATTGTGGGAATCACAGAAAACAATGTGAGATTTCCCGTGAGTTGCAAATGGGGCAGCCTCTCCAGCTGCACATGCACCTCTGGGGGGGCCTAGTTGAGCCTCTGAGGAGGCGTCAAGATGGCGGTGGCGAAAGGTGAGTGGGGACGAGGTAGAACATAAAAGAATGGATAGGGGTTCCTTTTGTGTGTGAACATTTGGAAAATGAATCGAATCCAAGATGGAAATGTGCTTCATGCACACTCCTACTCCCTAGTATATGTGAAACAAAGGAAAATTCTGGAGATGAGGATACTCCATCATCCAAGTCATCAATGAGGAGAAACTCTCATTTTTTATTCCTTTAGTCCCTTTGGATATTCTAGAACTTAGATGACATAGGAAAGAAAGGAGTGTATACACTTTCACTCTCACAACACAAATGGGTTTAGAACCCCTTTCCTTCCTCCTGTGACTGTCTACTCTATATGTAGATTGCTTTGGAAGTAGCAGGAAACCCACTGCAGGATTCAGGAGAAATGATTTGCAGGGAATTCTTTGCTGTGAGTTTAAAGTGGAAAACCATCAACATGTCATTGCTGAATTCGAATTCAGTATTAGGAGCACAGCAAATGAAACAGGGGACAGTGGAAAGTGCTCCATTTAAGATCATGTAGAGGAATGGAAACAGCATATCTTCAACAGCTTCCCGAGTACACATGGTCACAGAAGAAAGATGGTACTGTATGCCAACAATTAGATGTGCATTGAAAAAAGTGGCTTACATTTGTGTTAGAGGCCCAAAAATGCCCTTTCAGACATTTAATGTGGATTTGGGAATGGAACACTGGTGTGCGGCAGGTACCAGTATCTTTGGGGCTTTTTGCATTTGGCCCTCCAGGACAAAGCTGTGCATGCTTTGACATGTGTGCATTTGCACACTGTGGAGTGGCTCTGAGCGCTCACGGCCATCTTTGGAAGCTGTGGAGCACTAAAAATGCCACTGGCCATTGTCCTATGGATGTTAGTGCGGAAAGGCCCTTATTTAGTGTCTCCTCGTCATATTATATTTTTCTCCGTAGTGCTTTCCGTATGAATGAAAAATTATGCAACAAGTAGATGGTATCTTCAAGACACATATGATATCAGCTTGATTTCCGAAGGAATGTTTCCCTAGAGGCTTCCCAAAATTGCACTATATAATCATAGTTTTTGAGCTGCCCAGAGAAAATACATTTACACTTTCAGTTGGCTGGGGTACACAGTTATCCCATCTGTCATGATCACAGTTAATAAGGAGAAAAGAGGCAAATTTATTTTTGCATCACTGTGCATAAATGCCCAACTACTCATCTACTTGTACAGCAAAACCACGTCTGTAAATATTAGCTACAGAAAATGTCCATACTGTTAAAACTTAAAGGCTGTGCTCACATCCTAGCTTGATAGCTGGTCTCATGATGGATGAAAGTCAGACTGTTTTCAGCTTGGAATGGCCTGGACTATGCCACTGCATGGATCTCTTTCACCTCAGCGCAGTGATGAGTGCAGAGCGGCTTGGTGCAGTGGTGGGGTGCACAGTGGTGGTGAGTAGCATGGTACAGTGTGGGGAGGTGTGGTGTGGCAGCATGCTAGGGATCAGTGGGGGTGGTGCAGCATGGTGCCTGGGTGAGGGTGAGGGGCAAGAGGAGGGGCTGCAACCATGACTCTGAAACTTACACTTTACCAGGCAAGGGTATCAACAGCACTGTAGGCCTTTGCTTGGCCCTGGGTTTGTTTCTGGCTGAAATGGAGTTAGTGCTGGCATTATCCAATTATAGTATAGTCCCAGTCCAGCTAGGAAAGTTCTCAGAAAAAACAGAAACACAGTTTGGCACCTGGTCTCCAAAGGCTTAAGACGGCCTTCATCCTCCTAAAATCTAAGGTGTGACTGTGGCCAAATACTAGCTGTAGAACAGAAGAAAAAGCATTCCAGGGTATGGAAGTCTCTTTCCAGTACTGTGTAGAAACTCTCAAGGGAGCTAACTTTGCTAAATACAGCTTAAGGAACTGCTATTTTAGATTTATTTTTCCCTTGGATTCAAATAGTGTCAGACCAGAGGGGAAACGAGCAGAGCTGAAGCAGCTGTTATTAGGAACAGCTTGTTTTTCTCCATACTGTGCCATTTAGTCTGAGGCACAGATTTGCCATGAATCTCTGGACTTGAACTTTGGGTCTAATTATTGCACCTCATGACTTTGAAGGCAATGCCTTTTTAGAAAAGCAAAAACGAGAAGGTGGTCAGTGCATGTTCTGAATGTAGCCTTAGTTTTCAGGACTTCTCCAGGCAATCCTGGAATGCTGAATAGGCAGTTTGATTTTTTTTTAAAAAAAAAGAATGTTCTTCATATGTACTAAAAAGAAGCTACAGAATATGGGTTATTGGACTGGAGTGTCCTTCTTTGGACTGCAGGTGAAGGGATTCACAGATCTGTGGGCTTTACTTGTGTACACTGGAATTAAATTCAGATATGCATATGGATATGTCACACTTGCAGTGTTTTCCATAATACTGTGAAGTTTTAAAAATAGATCTCTCTACTTACAGGTTAAAAAGAAAAAACCACCGAGATGCATGAAATAAAGCCATCTGTTCTAACATGTCCAGACACATATTTTCTGCACCTTTATATCAAATCTGAATTCTTCAGAAGAGCACCTCAAATGATCTGAGATTATAGAAAAATACGTGTGGGCATTTATGAATAATCCAGGCTCCCCCCCCTCCCAGTTTTAAGTACACAGCCATTTACTAAGATCCAAAACAAGTAGGCCACAAGGCTGAACACACTGTGAAGAATATAGGCATACTGGAAACTCTTAATAAGGAAAAAGATCCATTGTGCGAAAGAATAATAGGATTAAGTTCATCTTTTTCTTGGGATATGTGGCTCAGTGTGATATGTCAAATTGCCCTAATTGGGAAGGAGGTGAGTGTGGTTCTCCAAACTGCTCCTGAATCAGACATCCAGATAGGTTAAACTCTTGCCTGTCCCCTATGGTCTAGGAGAACCCTCTAGAAGATAAGCAAAGAAGAAGAAAAAGAGCAGGAGGGCACTGGTTGAGCTTCCTTGAGAGCTGCAGGGAAGCATTATTTGGGTTCAGACAACTGCAGAGCATCCTGTCTTCTTCTCCAGAGTTCCTAAGTGGCATATTATACATTGAGCCTGTACACATGTACTATAACCTTGGGATCTGGATTGGATGATGACAAGATTTACACCAGTAGGATTTGTGCTCAGATTGGAGTCCCATTTCAGGTCACAGAAAATGTGAGATTGGAACCCCTGATCCGCCGACTCAAATCTTCAACAATCTTAATTTTGTCAACTTGCTGCAGAAAAGCAGCACTTAAACTGTTTAGAGTTCACAGGTCAAGATGGTCATGAAATGGAACGTTGATCACTTACATGAGCTTTCATTCTCTAGGATCCAGCTGACTCACGTTGGGTTTTCCATCCTTTAGTTGCTTGACCGAACGAGAGAAGAATTTTCCCTGCCTGTGGGCAGGGCCTGGGGCTCCTGACGTGCCTGCAGCTCCGCCTCTACCCCAGTCTGTCGAGATTCCGCTTCAAGAAGGAGTAACCTGCAAACATACATACAGACAAACTACCACAACGTGTTAAACCCCAAACAGTGAAGGGCGGGTCGTGAGTCGGCTGGATCCTAGAGAATGAACGCTCACGTAAGTGATCAACATTCCATTCTCCCCTGGATCCAGCCTCCTCATGCTGGGATGTACCAGAGCCCAATAACCAGAAGGGAGGGACACAAAGTCAACCTCAATAACCACTAGAGAATCACAAAGACTTCCTACCTCCAAGGATAGTCTTACCTTCTCCAAGATCACATGCTGCAGAACTCTTCTGCCAAACGCAGCGTCCGCTGATCGATACTGGTCCAACTTGTAATGCCTCATGAAGGTCATTGGGGAGGACCATGCTGCTGCCCTGCAGATTTCTTCCAAAGGGGCATTCAACGCCAGGGCCGCAGAGGTAGCCGCAGACCTGGTAGAGTGTGCCTTAATACCCTGAGGTACCGGTTTCCCCTTTATCTGATATGCTAGGGTAATGCAGGCTTTGACCCGTCCTGCAATTACCCTAGCATTCGCCTTCGAGCCCATATTAGATGGGTGGAAGTGCAGGAAAAGCGAAGGCGACTAGTCCTATTCTTGTAGAAGGATAGAGCTCTGCGAACGTCTAGTGTATGCCAACTCTTTTCCAGATCCGTTTTCAGGTCCTTGGCAAAGGTAGGCAGATGTATCTCCAACGACCTATGGTATAGGGAATCGACCTTAGGACGGAATTTGGGATCAAGGTGCAGTATAACCGAGTCTGGAGTGAACTGACAAAACGGCTCGTCAATAAGAAGAGCCGAGATGTCAGACATCCGGCGCGCTGAAGTGATAGCCACCAGAAAAGAGACTTTAAAGGACAACAGTCTCAGAGGCGTTGTAGCCAAGGGCTCAAAAGGTTTCCCCATCAAAGCTGACAAACCCAACCTCAGATCCCAGGTAGGAAACCTGTGAACTACAGGTGGACATTTAGCCTTCATTCCTGCTAGAAAGACCTTAACGTATTTATTATGTGAGAGATTTCCACCCATTGACAAATCTAACACCTGCAGCCAATGCATGCACCTGCTTTCTTAGCGTGTTAAAATGAAGACCCCTTCATGCTCCTTGCAGGAATGATAGAATCTGAGAAACCGTTGGTGTAGAGGGAGAAATACTCCGGGGTCTGCACCACCTGACAAAAGCCCTCCAAGCGGCATCATAGATCCACTTGGTCGATGGTCTTCTAGCTTCCAGCGTGGTGTCGATGACATCATCCTCAAACCCCTCGGCCCTCAATGAGGCCCGTTGAGCAAGAATGCTGTCAAGGACAACCACTCCGGATCCTGATGGAACACTTTCCCCTGAGAGAGAAGGGTCGGAGATGCTGGTAGCTTGAAAGGAGGTTTGGACAGAAGGCTCCTGAGGAGGGGGAACCAGGACCTCCTGGGCCAGAACGGAGCTACAAGGACCACATGGGCCCCCTCCCAATATACCCTTTGGAGGAACTGGGCTATTAACGGAAAAGGGGGAAAGGCATAAAGCAGACCGGGTGGCCAATGGGCAGATATGGCATCCACCGCCCAGGCTCCCGGATCCCTGTAACAAGATATAAAACAGGGAAGTTGTGTGTTTTCTGCCGTGGCGAACAAGTCCACGATCGGACACCCCCACATGTCTACCAGGAGGGCGAATACCTCCGGGTCCAGAAGCCACTCCGCTTGCGGCAGATCCCTCTGACTGAGTGCGTCTGCGAAGGTGTTCAGGGATCCCTGGACGTGAATGGCGGAAATAGAGAGAAGGTGAGCCTCCGCCCAAGTGAACAATTCTATAGCTAAGTTCATCAGGGAATGAGATTTCGACCCCCCTTGTTTGACCACATGGGCCTTGGACGTGATGTTATCAGTAAGAACCAGGACATGGCGACCCTGGACGAGGGCCTGAAAACTGCGTAAAGCCAGGTAGATAGCCCTTAATTCCAGCCAGTTAATCTCATGGGTCGCCTCCTCAGGGGACCACACGCCCTGTGCTGTCCTACCTAAGCAGTGCGCACCCCATCCTCTATTACTGGCGTCACACGTAACCCTAACCTTGTCAGTACAGGATATGGGACAGCCTTTTTCCAACTTCACTGTATTACCCCACCAGGCGAGGGATGACCTAACCTGGTGCGAGAGTGCCACTTTAGCTTCCCTCCTGGATGCAGTGAGGCTCGTAAAAGGCTTAAGAAACCATTGGAGTGGATGTAAATGGAAATTTGCCCATGGGACTAAATCAATCATGGACACCATCTTACCCTGAAGAGAAGCCAATTTACTGATTTTAACTCTCGAAGACCTCGAAGTTTCCCTGGCAAGATTATTTATTTATTTATTTATTTATTTATTTATTTATTTATTTATTTATTTATTTATTTATTTATTTATTTATTTATTTATTTGTATTTCTATCCCGCCCTATACCCGAAGGTCTCAGGGTGGGTTACAATATTATATTAATCTTAGACAGGTCCCTGCCCTCAGGCTTACAATCTAAAGAGACACGATACAAAAGGAAAATGGTGTGGGAGGGAACAGGGGTGCTCTGGCGGCAGCAGAGTCCTTGAAAAGGTAAAAACTTTTATTTTATTTTCCTCCTCCATTCCTCACAGGCAAGATTGTTCCTTCATGGCCCGTCTGGAGGCAGTTGGGAGGGAGGGGCCAATGCTGGGAGCTTGATGGAAGGTGCTCACCCAGCTTCCTTCTCTCTTCCTCTCCCAAGGCAAGATGGTTCCTTCATGGCCCATCTGGTGGCAGTTGGGGGGGAGGGACCAATGTAAGGCCTGTAATCCTTTCCTCACTAGGTGCAACAGTGTAAGCCCTAGTGTCAAAGTGTGCTCCCAGGTGGGTGATCGACCTGCTAGGGACCAAAATGCTCTTCTCCCAATTGACCAAAAAACCACATGCAGCCAAGGACTCCACTGCCATCTTGGTGGACTGTAACGTTTCGCCAAAAGAACACCCCTTACAGAGGACATCATCTAAGCAGGCATAGATCTCAACTCCTCTCATCCTCAGAGTGGACACCAACACTGACAGGGTCTTGGTGAAGACCCTGGGAGCGGCACAGAGTCTGAATGGGAGAGCTCTGTACTGGAAGTGGCACCCCTCGAGGCAGAAGCGGAGGAAGGGCCTCCTAGCCGAAGGAGCCATTAGAATGTGGAAATAAGCATGTCTCAGGTCTAGGGACGTCATAAAATCCCCCGGCCTGATAGCCCCTCTGATAGAGGCCAGCATTTCCATCTTAAAGTGCTCATCCCTGAGGAACCTATTAAGGAACTTGAGGTCCAGGATTGACCTCCATTCATCTGACTTTTTGGGGACCAGAAAAAGGATAGAATAGACCCCTTTCCCCCTCTCTGATTCAGGCACCGGTTCAATGGCACCTAACTCCAATAACTCATTGACAACACTATAAAGAGCCAACTTTTTATTAACTTCAGAAGGAACAGGAGAAATAACGAAACGAGACAGAATATTCCCAACAAAGTCCAATGAATAACCATCTTTAACCACTTGCAACACCCAAGGATCAGAACAAAAAGTTTCCCACTGAGCAGCAAACTTAGCCAGATGACCTCCCACTGGCTCACTTTCCCCCGTAACGTGGGGCATTAAAAGGCTTGTTAAAATGAGATCTTCCTCTCCCAAGGGGCTCCCGGTTAGAGGCTGAAAGGTGCCCCAAGGAAGCTCGTCCCCTGGGAGGCCTTGGTCAAAAGGGCTGTTTCTGTTGATAATCTGTCTGGTTCCTTTTAAAGAATTGGAAGGAGGAGCGTCCCCTGGCAGAGGAGGAAGGACCCGGGGGGGGGGGGCTACTGGCATAACTTTTTTCTTATCTTTATTTTCGATAAGAATATCCTTGAGACAATCCTCACCAAATAAACTTTGGCCCAGGAAGGGCGAGGAAATGACCTGGTTTTTGGACGCCAAGTCAACGTTCCAATTTTTCAACCAGAGCGCCCTCCTCGTTGCCGTAGTCAAACCGGAGGCCCTGGCTGCCAGCTGCAAAGCGTCTACTGACAAATCGGCAGAGTCCCATTGCATCTCTTACTTCCCCAGAGAGGGAAGGGTCGGCCAAGATCTCGTCGGACCACTTTAGCCCAGCTCTGGCTATGATGGAGTTAGTGGAAGCAGCCCTAAGGAGCATCAATTCGGCCTCAAAGGCCTTCCTTAGCATTGACTCCATTTTCCTGTCCAGATGGTCCTTTAAAATGGACTCAGAGTCCCTGGGGACCACCTGTTTTGACACTAATTGGGCGATAGGGGCGTCCACTGAGGGCACCGCCCACCAGCTCTCCAGGTAGTCCTGAGGGAGGAGCATTCTCTTGAGAATCAAACGGAAGCACCTTACAGTAGCCGGTTCCCGCCACTCTCTCAGAATCAGGTCCTCGACGATAGAGGGGATAGGTAAGATTCTCTCCTCCACTGGAGGAACCCACATAAGATTAGCTGCCTCCGCTGATTTCTCCTCCTTAACCTTAGAAGGAAAGGTCATTGTTAGGGTGAAGGCAGCTTGTTCCACAGTCAAAACATACTCTTCGTAGGATACCAGTCTGGGAGTGGCAGCAGCCTGCAGTGGTTGCTCCGATAAATCTTCCTCAGCTTCCTCCTGGGCAGGCCCCATAGATTCTTTAGGATCAGAGACCCCTGAGATCCATGACAACAACTCAGAAGAAACTGACACAGAAGACTTTGATGGAGGTATCCTCGATGGCTCCAATGCATTGGCATGAGTTTCTGTTAGCTTGTCAGCCTCCCCGAGGGGTGTAGATACTGCTCCTACTGAGGGCTTAGAAAGTGAAGCTGAAGACTTATGAACCTTAGCCTTTACAGATGACTTATCCAAATTATGCACCCTCTTGGACCCCTTCTTAAGCTTTTTCTTGGGCAGTTCCTCTGAGGATGAATCTGAAGAAGAGGAAGGTGAAGGGGCCCTTTTATGCTTGGCTTTAACCTTTTTAGGAGGCTGAGACACCATACCAGTGGCCTTGAGAGAAGAAATAACATCTGCCACAATTGACTCTCTCAGGGAAGATGCTAAACAAAAAATATCAGAAGGGACTTGAAGAAAGGAAGGTGGAGGCCAGATTGGAGCCGGTTGCAAACCCGTCTGATGATCCCCCACGGAGGATGGCACTGGATTGGAAATGAGGCCTACTTGGTCTGAGGCCTGATTTGGTTGCACATGAACTTGGACCTGCACAATCCTTTGGCTTGGTGCTTGATCAAGAGCCAATGGTTGCATATGAACCTGAGCTTGCACAACTCTCTGATTTGATACTTGATCAGGAGCCACATTGATTAACTTCTTTGGCTTGATCTGGCTGGACTTTATTTTAGCAGGCTTGGGGGCCTCATGCTTTTGAGTAGACCCAGTATCTGCTGCTTGCTCCATGGCAGCTAGGCAAGGCAATCTGCAAAATATAAGGAATAGAGGAGCTTAGCTTCCCTGTAACTTAAAAACCGCCTCTTCACCTTTATTTTTACCTTTTATTTTTATTTTTTTAATTAGGGGAGCTCAAAATGGTGCCCGCCCCTTGAAACTCCCTTGGGGCTTCAAAATGGCGGTCACCACACCAGGCCCTCAAACGAGGCCTCACCTAACTGGGGGGGGGGGAGAAGCCATCCAGCAAGGGACAAGGCCTGTGGCCGCTAAACAATGGCGGCCACCAGTAAGGGCAACTTTAAAAAAGCGATTCCCGCCGTATTTATGAGTGTAGCACTTTAAATAGCCCAATTAGCGAACCTCCGCGCCAAGGCAAAGAAGCGGCTGGGCGATACTAGCGATCGCTATTGCCACCGTGGCCAACGGGCGGGTGCGCGGGGTGGCTAAATAACAGGGTCCCTTATAGCAGCCACGTCCGCCCAAGTAATGAGGGGCTAAGACGTCTTACACAGACCGCGGCGAGCGACCAAAGCCACGACCGCGCGGCAAAACGTGGCTTTCGCCGTTGCTGCCGCCGTGCGCCTCAGAGCTAGCGGTAGCCGCTTCGTTCGACCTGCAGGAAGCTCGCAAGGCAGAGACCCTCCCAAGGTCGAGCGGACACTGAGGTGGCCAGAGGATTCCTTACGAAAGGAGTCGATCCGCTGGAGAACGGAGCCTCTCAACCAGACGGACCCGCTCCACAGGCTCTGACGGGAAAAGGCAGGCTCCGAAACGGCTACCGCGTTAATCCCAAGCCTAGGATAGTTCAAGGTCCAAATCCTTCCCCGGGTGGCCGCCCCACCCAGAGGGGGGAGGAACCCCACTTAAACCTAAGAAAACTTACCAGAAAAAGACAAGAGATATACAATCTGAACTTTAAATAGTAAAAAAGGCTCTGACAAACAGAGCCCAGCAGTCGTTCAGTCAAGCGAACGAAGACAGACTGGGGTAGAGGCGGAGCTGCAGGCGCGTCAGGAGCCCCAGGCCCCGCCTACAGGCGGGGAAAATTCTTCTTTCGTTCTGTCAAGCAACTAAAGGATGGAAAACCCAGCGTGAGGAAGCTGGATCCAGGGGAGAATGTAGGTTCCCAAACTAAATAATTGATTGTATTTATGCAACATTTTCCAGTCTGTTTCCAGTCTGGGTGTAAGAATGAGTGTTCTTCTTCATTCAGTGTCTCTCATGCTTTTGCTGGATACACTTCTAAAGTGGTGTGGGCACATTATACCTGGTTCCATCATTCTATCACCTTGCAAGAGCTGAACTTTGGCCATTCCTGCAAAATGCTTAACTTTATGTATTGTGCATCTGGGTTCTAGAAAAGTTATGCAAAAACTACTTTACTGAAATGGCTCTGGAAACACTGCTCAGACCACTCTGCTCTCCTAAAACTTGCTGCTTGTTAAGGAATCAATGTGGCCTGATTTTCCCCTCAATTCAGACTGCTGTCACCTAGGCAAATGCTAACCATGGGTTGAAAGTATAATTGGATGTAATTGATGGTTTATGAGGCTGAGTCCTTCGAGGCAAGCAAGCCTGATAATGCACTAATTTCTAGGACACTATATCTCACTCTGCCAATACTGAGTGGTAGGAAGTTATCCAGAGCACTGGTAATTCTGCTTCTCCTTGAGCCTCTTGCAATTTATCTGCTATCCTGTTTTCGTATTTGAATGTTTATGCTTTAATGCTATTGCTCACCACTGAGAAAAGAAAAGGCCTGGTCAAGATAAGGCCTTAAGAAAGGTGTAATTCCCTCTGCCCTAAGTAGGTTATCCTAACTTGCCCTTCACTGATTATTAATTTAGCTGTCCCTCTTCCTTTCTTTTTGTTTGTGCATTTTAATTTTTTTATATATATATCTTTATTAATTTTTTGTGCAAGTACAATAGTCTATAATGCACTAT
>MTQE01000401.1:889310-916494 GCA_014337955.1 Aspidoscelis marmoratus
AGTTATTTTTTTAATTTCTCATGGTCCTCAGCGGAGCGAGCGGAAAAAGCCGCTAGTTTGTCTCCATGCTCGCAGGCGCCCCTGTTTGTGCATTTTAATTAAATAAAATATTTTCCTGGTGAAAAAGATTTTGGCTTGGTGCAGTTGCCAAAATTAATTGTGGGGGCACAACTGATTATTGCATAGGGAGCAACGAATCACAGCGGAAGAGTGAGTTCACTGCATTGAGGGGCTATGATCTAAAGAATCAATTCTCACCATCTGCAAAAAAGTTTTGGAATTAAGCCTGGTCTTAATTCTGCCAATTCAAGAAAATCTCGATGCTGAAGTCTCTTGCTGAGCTCTTTATTTTGCTTCCCTGCTCACTTAAACATGTGTTCCACTGCTTGGCTTTAGGATTAGGAGGCAGCAAAAACTTTGATGATGGGGACAGCCTGGGTATGCTCCATTCTGGAGCTGTTCCCAGCATGCCCAAATGTTCCCATCTTTGATAGCTGAGGCTCAGTTAAAACTGCTCCTCACCTATACTAGGAGTGCCAGATGCAGCCTTCTCACCTGCGCGTCATGGCTGCGCAGTTGTGTGCCATGTTGCCCAATCATCATAGCAATGGCTGGCTGCACATGGATGTTGCTGCAGTGAAGTGGATGCTGCCACATGACAGTGTTTACATTTGGGGCCAGTGTTCACGATGCAAATGCCAGCCTCCATCCCTGAGCAAGTTATGTGAGAGTTGCCCTGAAGTGTCCCTTTACTGCAGTTACACTGAAATTCCCCCCGCCCCCTCTTTCTGTTACTAACATTACTAACATTATTTGCCCCAATAAGAATGTCACCCAATTCCAAAAGTGTTTTATTGTTGCTGTTTGTTGTGTAATAAAGTGATTTCCTTTGTGCTGCTTAAAACTTTAATAAAGAAACTCCATATTGAAATTCTCCCTCAGGACTGGCTCCAATCTGCTACCAGTTAAACCAACCCATGTGGGAATGATGCTAAAACATATGCCTAGAGTAGTTCCTTTAACAGTTCCTTAACAGACATATCCACAACCTCAAACAGAGTGAGGAGTTCTCCTCTCAATCACCTGGGCCTTCCCACCTTTCTCTTGCACTTTAGAATGGCCTCCTCTGTCTCAAGAGAAGCATATAGATTTCAGCAAGACCCTCTTCTACCCAGTTAGAAGGGTAATGGTCAAAAGAGTACACAGTACTAAATCAGCTCAGCCAAGCAGGGCTTGGATGGGTTTGCTCCAAACTGGATAAGCTGGGAACCAAATCAAGCCATTACTGCTGGTTTCTGCACATTCCTCTTTTCTGATAAAATTTATTTTATCTTCACTGAAAACCTACAGAGAAAGCATATGGCCAGAACTGTGACTCCCAGAGACCACTCTGTTTAGCAGATGCCACATTCCCTGGCAGCACCTAGCATAGTCAAAATCGACTGTATAAGAACATAAGAGGAGCCCTGCTGGATCTAGCCACAGATCATCTGGTCCAGCATCCTGTCTCACACAGTGGCCCACCAATGGGCATGGGCATCTCAAGCAGAGACAAGGGCAAGCCTCTTGCTCTCGAATCCCAGCAAATGGCTTTGGAGGCCTCCTGCCTGTATAGAGAATACTTCCTGTATAGAAAATAATTCCTGGAGAGCTGCTTTGAGAGTCTGCTTGTGCAACCTTGGTGATGAAAAAGACGTAGTTCACTTTTTAGATTATTTGCTTCTCAGTGTGATTATCAGAAGAGAATAATCATTATCTGCAGGCAGCAACAACCCTGAATCATAACGAATCCATCACCCAGAGACAAATACCACATGTAATGTGCATATTATTTGCTCAGTAAACACAACAGTGCTAAAATCAGCAAACTATGACAGGAAGATAAACCTGTTCCTCTTCTTTAGAATAAGCTTAAAAGTATTTGTTAACAAAAATAAAAGCTATGATGAAACTGGCTTACATAATAGGTGCCAGAAAAGGTAATTTTCCTCTCATGTTTGAGCTGTTAAAGTAGGCATGGATGTTGCCCAAATGCCTAGTTTTATTACACTTCTGTTAAAAATATAAAAACGTTTACTTCACAAAATTTCAAATTATTATATTTACACCTTAATTTTAAAACAGTCAGCCAAACATACAGCAGTGTGACCACTCAAAAATACAGGATTAAATTTAAAAGCACATTTTAGAACAGGAAAAAAATCCATATATGACTAGTAACATTTGATAATACAGCAATTGTAGTGCTGAAGCACAATCTACTAGCCTGTCACTATTTCTGCAGGTAGGCCGGCTTTTAAATTTCAACACAGTCAAAGGTCTCTAAGAAAATATAATGAGTATGGTATCTGGAAAGTTTGGCTGTTGGACCATGCCATTGTCCTTAAGCATAAAATCTACAACTATGTGAAACAACATACAAAATATTCTGAGAGTAATTTAGGGCAGAGATCTCTGCCCTTAAATAGTTATTTTACTGAGAAAGGCATTACTGAAAAGGCATTGCTAATGAAGAAGGGAAATATGTGTCTGTGTTCTTTAGCATTCTCACAATATACAAAACATTTGACAAGGGGCTGACTGTATAGAGTGAGCACTACCTACACACACAAAACGGGCTATAGAGCAAGCAAGGAACAGCAAGCCAGAAAGCAGATATAGACTAGGAAGAGAGAAAAACCCAAGAGACAAAAAAGGGCTTCCGCCCATGGCATTCTGTTACTGGATTCTACAAACTTGTGCTTCTACAGTGTGGACAGAACGACGGCAAGTCGGGCAGTTTTGTGCTACTTTAGATAAGCTACTCCTTAACCTTCAGTAAAGAAATGCCTTCTTGAAAAGACCAAGGATATTTAATCAGAAAGAAACTCTCTGCTCTGGTTTAGAAAAGGAGGAGAAGGAGGAGGAAGGGAAGAAGAGGGGAGTCTTAATGACTTTTGGTCCAAAATACCATTTTCTTTGTACTGCTGATGATTGGGGACCAGAGAGGCTATAAGACTATGAAAAATATCCAGATACCATTGCATATCTTTTTCAGACATTAAAAAAATAAGAGCATCACTGTAATACAACAACTGCATCATTTGGGATGAATGCAGAGAAAGAATTCTCAGTATAAGAATTACTGATGTGCTAAAAATGAATTGGTTCCTATCCAGCATGGCTAATCTTTATTGGTGGAAGCCATTAAAGGCTTGATATATATATATATATATATAAACATTTTCACTTGCTAAAGATAAAACATTTCCCTTCCATCTCTCTCTTTTCTCTCTTTTTTCCGTTAAGCAAAGGAAGTTTAACTCCAGCTCTTTGCTATTCTGGGTGGTGGTGGGGTGGTGGGTGGATGCTAAATGCCAGAGCAACCAAGAAAATAATCCAGCAAATCACTCTGATTTTATGTCATTAGTTCCAGTTAAGTGAGCCCTATCTCATATAATCATGTTCATTTGGAGCCATTTTTATACATATCCTGCTAATATCCTGCCTGCAAGAACAAAACACAGTTTTGCAAGTGAGTAGACATAATTGGTTTAAGTGTTAAACTATTTTCACTCGAAGTTTTTCCTTCACCATCTTCTTCAGTGTCCTTTTTCAAACATTACATCAGAAGCATACATTATTATTTACATAAACATTCATCTAAACAGATAACAGAGTCCTTCACCTTGCTTCTCACATTGGCAAGCAACAAATGATGTACAATACTTTAATAAAGGCAGTTGTCATGGATACCATGTAAAATTCAGCAGTGGTTTATATGCTTGTGCCCACAGTTATAGGAATTCCACGTAGTTCTCTGGGATTAATCCTGTTTTTCCATTCAAGGTTCCTTCCAACCAGCCAGGCTCTTGAGATGGATGAACTGAAAAGAGAATTGAAGTTCATTAACACTGTAAATCTGTGGCTTTTTTAAAAATCCAAGATTTTTGTTTAAATAATGGTCAACCAAAACTTCTAGGTACCAATCGATCTTAAGGCCAAATATAATTGAATTCCACTAATTCCATTGTTTCCCAGAATTAGGGCAGCAGCTCTGAAGACACTTAATACTTTTTGAAAAGCTGAATATCATAAATTGACTTAAACTAAAAGGGTTACTACTGGCAACCCATATGGTACAGTTGGAACTTCAAAATATTCACCCTAAAGGTTTAAGATCATAGCGAGAAACAACTGTTTCGTAGGAGGAGAGTTACCTTAATTCTAAACATGTGTCCTGGCATGATACTTCTAAAATATCATAAATTATTTCAAAAATTCTATATTAGTGGTATAGGAAGCTGGTATAGTTGACTCATATCAATTAAGTCTCTTCCACCATTTTGCTGATGAGGCTGCCCAGCTCACCACACATGTTCCATTTATATATCTTTCTGAACAATTACTAATCAGGAAACACAAAAGAAATCATATTCATACCAGAACACTGTATATTATTTTTATTCAGAGATCAAAATGCGAGTATAAAGAACAAAACGGTGCTTAGATTTATGTTTACAACCTATGAGCGGGTGATTGCACAGTGCTAGTAAGTCAGTCGGGGTTTACGCAAAACAAACTGTAGAATCTGGTTTGCAATGAGGTATTTTTATTATAACAACAAAAATATGCTATCTCAACCACTGAAATGACTTCTCAAAATCTGGAGCTCACTGATGAACTCTCAACTGAATTTGGAAGAAAATGCAGCTCTACCCAAACCAGGGAAAGGGGCAGTTGAAGCACCTTTGGGGAAGGGGAGGAAAGTATTTCCATATGGTTTTCTTTCCCCTTCCTTTTCATCCACGAATAGTGCAGAGGACTGTTGATATATATAACAAACTTTGTTTCTAGAAATACTGGTATCCATTGTGCATTGTTGGCAATCAATGGTGAGATTAGTTTAGGGCATATTAGTATTTTTTTCTGTGTAATCAGCACTTGAATGTATATAGCTGAATTTGTAGGCTTCCACCAGGTTAACTGTAAGTACAATAAAAATTAAATTTGCTAGTTTTATCTCATTTCTTTCTTTTACTTGGGCTTAAAATAACTCAGCTGTATTTAAAGAAGAAGAAGAAGAAGAAGAAGAAGAAGAAGAAGAAGAAGAAGAAGAAGAAGAAGAAGAAGAAGAAGAGCTGGCTTTTCTACCCCGCTTTTCTCACCCATTTAAGGGGACTCTAAGCAACTGACAAAGCTTTCTATTCTTGTCCCCACAACAGACACCCTGTGAGGTAGGTGGGACTGTTAGAGCTCAGAAGAGAGCTGTGAGTAGCCCAAGGTCACCCAGCTGGCTTCATGGGGAGGATGGAATCAAACGCAGTATTCCCAGATAAGAGTCCAACTCCCTAACTACTAGATCAAATTGGCTCACGTTTGTTGATGTTACTAACTTTACAGAATGATTCAATACACAGAGACTGATGCTGATTTTGCAACTCTTATAAAGCTTCCTTTCCTTCAGTTCTGAGTTTCCCTTCTTTTTTGTTGGGGTTTTTAAGTCTGCAGTCACCTGCCTCCATTGCCTACAACTCCTTCTCATCTTCTTGTATTTCTGTGCAGTTCTCCACTTTTTAAACTTCTATGTTTATGTAATTAATTGGCTCTAGGAAATGATATCCTGTTTGTCAAAACCACTGGGTAGCTGCAATGTTACATAAACCCTATCATACATATTAGCCTGCAGGAAAAGGAGGAAGGAAGGAAGGAAATACTGTCAAGAGACCATTGCTGTTTCTGTACAGATAATGCAAAAGCTACTCTTGGGAGATTACAGGAGTTTATCCAAAAAAACTGGAAACTTAGCCTTCAGTACTTAAGAAAAAAAGCATTTATTCTCTTTCTCCACTTCTCATTAAAGGGATTTCCTATTGTAGCTTTGGAAAAATACATCCTCTACTGATTTAAATCTAAAAAAAATACTAAGCATAAAAACATCACAATATCATGAATCAAATCCCAGCTGAAAGGAGCTCCATGAAAATTTTAAAAGTAGTACGGAAACCATAGTCTAAAAGTGAAACCTGCAATAAAGAAAAGCTGAATTTGTTACGTTCAATCAAGTTTTCCTGTATCTGTTCTTGGTCTGTAAACATCTTTTACAGTCTTAATCTATAAAGGAACCAGTTCATCATATGCTAAGGACAATAACCCTACTACATTCATATCTAATTCTTCCAGAAATATCTTCACCATATCTGAATATTGTATCTCATTGTTACCACCATCTGTGACAAAAAATCCTGTCACTACAAGAAAGGCAGAAAACAGCATTGAGCAGGGGTGCAAGCAGGGCTAAGGAAGCAGCATCTGGGGTTGGGTCTTAAAACTGACCATAGTATATCACCCGTGACTTCAAGGCAAAAATGTCTCCAAATATGATACATAGTTACTTGTTTAAAAATTTCTATAAAATCTGCAGTACAGCTAAAGACTGAATCAACAAAGGTATCTTTCTCAGATGCAGCAAAAACTCAGTGGAACAGTTTGCTACTTGAGTTACCATATGGTTTTTAAAATATGACTCTTTACCCTAGGCCTTTGATGTTCCTCTCAACTGTATACTGCAGTGGTCAAAATATTATATTTTAAGTATGTTTTTAATTGTCATTATTAAATATTATAACATGTCCTGGGACCTTAGGATGAAGGGCAAGATATAAATACTTGAAACAAACAAACAAACAAACGATATAACCTTCAGTCTATAACGTACTCTTCCAGTTGCCTTGTTGTGAACTACCTTGTGCATCTTAATTGGAACGAATCACTCTGGTTTGACTTCTCTTATGCAAAACTAAAGGCTACATGACAAATGCTGCACCTCATCACTGCAAAAAAAGGTCCCAAATAAAATGTTCCTGCTTAACTCACATGATCCTTCTCTTACCGAAAATCATTTGAAAATATTTTGTTAATGGAGCAATTATGAAACAACCTTTACTACTATATTTTGATCTGTTTGTTTTGCAGATGGTGTGTCATATTTTAGGGCTGAAATAAAGATTATATTGTGGCATGAATCCATTCACATTTAAGCAACTACTGTTTGTTCAGTATTAACTTTCTTTCCCCACCCGTTTTATCATGTCATTTCTCTGCATATTAATCATCACAATGATTCAGAAGATTTACTTATGGGTAGTGATGCAAGATAAAAATATATACAAGAAAATATACCCCAAGAATGAGAATATTTTCCCAAAGAGAATTATATTTAATGTTGCATGAAAGAATGAAATTTTGGTAAATTCTCTCAAACCTGAGAATTTTACTACAATAAAATAGAGAAGTTGAATACAATAAATTATTAAAAGAGAAAATGATAAATCAGAACATTCTGAAATATTTTCAGAGAATATTCTTTTGTAGAATATCCTGTGGGTAGTCTTATTGCTAGAAAATTATTGCCTGGCCTACAGTCTCATAAACTTCCAGTTCCTCATTTTTAATTTCCAAACCTTCCTGTTATATCTACTATGCTAATATACAAACTTTTTGTCACTTCTCTCATGTCCTTCAAACTGCTTGTCACTTTTGTTCTCTCATACCATTCAGCTCATCCAGACATGTTTTTAATAATAATAAAGATAATAATATCAAGAGCTTTTAGCTGCTCAGTCTTGGACTGTGAAAGTAAGCTGTCATTTTTTTACCCAGGCTTGTAACAAATTTACAACATATAGGATAGAATAGTTGGCCTTGACCTTAGTTTCATAGATTCATATATGAAGCAATCAGATTCTGTGATGTCTTCTGTTTGCTCCTCAACTGGATTTCTAATATTTTAAATAAATACCCATGATATTCTGAGGACTAGAAATGACCCTCACAGTCCCAACAATTCAGGACACTGAAGTTTGGTAGTAATTATATATTCCTTGAATGAACAGACTCAATAATCACAAAGTAGATTATGCAGCAGAGAAAACCGATCTCAGCAAAATTAATCTTTCTGCCTTCTAAAATTACCATTTGCTTTTCTTTCTATGACATTGGACTAACAACAGTTGGATACTCACCATTATCAAATATGGTTCCTGCAGTGAAGGAGAGTTCTGAGTCATGTTCTGCTTTACAAGCATATAATGCTCTGGCTTTGCGGAATGGTGAACTGTGAAAAAATATTAAAAATCACAAAGAAGAAAGATATTTGCTTCAGCCTTCAATTTGAGGAAAATTTCTGGAACAATTTTCATTTTAAAAAATTCTGGAGCATTTGCTTACTAAGTGGCAGAATACAGGAGTTAAGGAGGAAATACTGATGAGGAAAGAACAACGGAGAAAGATGACATTCAACATGCATATAGAGAAAATTATTTTCTCACAATGCCATAATTTGCCAGCTTCAGAGTTTTTGCTGAAACACAACTGCTGCTTTCAAAAATAGGTACAAAATGTTGATGAGTGGTCTGAGGATATTATGATGGAAGAATGTTTGAAGAAATGCGAAGAGAAAATTAGAGACAAACAAAAGGGAATCAGCTCTGTAAAGTCAGCTGGAACTACTGCTTTGTAAGCTGGAAATCAGAAAATTAGTGTCAAATCTGGTTCTTGGGGGAGACAGACAAAGGCCAACTCTGCCAGCAGTATTTCCTTGCCACAGTAAAATTTTAGAACTAATATCTATTGACATAGTTTTCCAAGGTCTGTTCCAGTACAAGACTGTTTGAACTGAGATACAAATGTTCAAACTAGAGAAAGTATGTTGTGTGCTAGGTCCAGAATCAGACAGGCTGTAGAAACAGCCTGGGGCCTATAACACCACCTCATCACTGGAGTGGAGTTGAATGGCATTTCATACCCATACAGCATTCTTTACAGCTGCAAATATAGCTAACAGTTCCATCACTGTGTCGGTGTAAGGAGTGCCTACTCCCAGCTATGGCTAGTCCATCAACTGAAGCCTCTTCTGGGTAGAGACGACTTGGCCACAGTTATCCATGCTATGGTAACCTCTAGATTGGACTACTGCAATGCACTCTACATGGGGCTATCGTTGAAGACAGTTTGGAAGTCGCTGCTAGTGCAAAACGCAGCCACTAGAGTGCTGACCGGAACATCTAGCCGGATGCGCATCACACCGGTCTTAAAGGAATAGCACTGGCTGCCAATTTGCTACCGAGCCCAGTTCAAGGTTCTGACTCTGACTTAAAAGGCCCTATATGACTTGGGCCCAGAATATGTCAAGGAATGCCTTCTCCCATATCGACCTGCCCGTGCCTTAGATCAAGTGGTGAGGCCCTCCTGGTTGTCCCACCACCTTCAATAGTGAGATTGGTGGGCACCCGGGAGAGGGCCTTCTCTGTGATGGCCCCCAGACTGTGGAATAACCTTCCCCTTGAGGTGCGTCATGCCCCTTATATATATTTAGGAAGGCGGTGAAGACGCACCTCTTTACCCTGGCCTTTGGCTGAGCTGCTTATGTTTCCCCCCAGTACAGACACTATTATTTTAAACATATTGTGTATTGTTTTATATTTGTTGAATCCTTTTAAAAAGTCTTTTAATGTATACTTTGTTTTAATCTGTTTCAAGGTTGTCACCCGCCCAGAGACCTTCGGGTATGGGGCGGGATAGAAATGTAAATAATAAATAAATCATGGAACTATCATGCCTTAACCACAGCATTGCTCGCTAACACCCAGAAATAGGTGCCATCAAGTTATTTGGAATTGGAGTCTCATCAGATGGGTGGGTAGAAGCAGTGATGATGTATCCATAGATGCCTGCACCAGCACAGCAGGGAGGAAGCGCTGCAGAGGAGTATATTATCTTTCACTCTTCCATTCCTGTTCTTGCTCTACCTGTACTACATAAATATTAACAGTGGGCCTCAGCATAGTTTTTGGAAGGCAGTGGTGCAGCCGTATTAAACTAAACAAAAAACTATTTGTTTTGCTTTCTGTAATATAAAAAGTATGATCAGGAGGCCATGTCCACTGCAGTTCTCTTATGTTTGTGGTTGATAGTACCTTCAGTGGTGCTTCATCCTCTGAGAAGTCTGAGGAACTGGTTTGCTGTACATAGGCCCAACTATCTCAAGTCCCATGCCTCATCTCTTTGTTGATTTAAACAAACCAAATACTAACTCTTGACCTTTGCTTTGACATGGAAAATCACACTTTGCATGCAGGAGGTCTTGGGCTGTGTTCATACGTAGCAAAGGAAGCATCTCAGATGTGCCTCAGAGATTATACTCTGTGCTACTTGAGTTCTCATTCCACATCTCATCCCCATTTTCTACCCTAGAATGGTCGTGGAGGGAAGGGACAGATGGGCATGTGCCAACCATTTCTGCGTCAAAGGCGCTTTAAAAAAACCCTATGTTTAAACACAACTTGAAATTCAGTCTATGAAAATTCCTGCATACATTCGTGGACAGCCACTACTGGACTGAATTTGACAAACTAAGGGAAAAACTAAAATTTATTTTCAGAGATTCCATTATCATTCCTAGTTGATGTGTATAACAAAGTGAAAATGCTAACTGCTAGCTTCTGAAGGTCTGGCATCTTTCTTTTCTTTTTCTTTGTTCTCTCTTAGAGAACCCAAAATGATCCATGGAAAATGTACCTCTGCCGCAAACAGGAAGACTAGAGGGAGAGACCAGCTTTCAAATGAAATATATTAGTTCTATAGGTTTACACAGCCTGAATACCTTTGCCCAATTGCCCTTGGATATGCACTTCTGATCAAAGTAGAATCACATTTAGCATTAGAAATGCACTTAAAAAAACAAAAAAGCAAAACGCATCTGATTGAGGTGGCTAGTAATTTACAATGGGCATCAAATGATATCTCTTCAGTATCTCTCATGGCTACTGCAGATATTGTCAACAGCTGCTGTTCTGTGTGTTGACCCAATGGAAATCTTTATTTTGTAAGTTTCATAAACTTCAGAATAGAAAATTTCCTTTGATGGAGACATGGCATGTTTTGGAGTTTAATTATGACCACTAGTGATGACTCTTGTCCTGTTCCCTTGGAACTTCCATAATAGATCTGCACTTTGGGATGTTAGCAGTCCTCTGCAAAGGCCAACCGATAACTTGGCAGAAGAAGCAAAATAAATGCTTAATGACAACTTATGTGGATGAGTTTTGTCCCCCAGAAAAGAGTATTTGCTTGCCCTGAGGGAATTAACCTTCCACAGGCTTGGTCAACAGCACAGATTATGGAAGAGACTGGAGCCTCAACACATTTAAAAATCCCATAGTCTGCCATGGATCAGGCCATGGTGGACATGATCACCAGCCTCCTGGGAAGAAGCAGTACATGCTATTTGTATGGAAAAGGGAAGAACTATGTTCTTCAAAAACAACCCTAGCTTTTTACATTTTACTGAGTGGAAATTTCGGAATCAATATTTTTATTTCTTTTGAAGGCATTTATGAAAATTTAAAGCTTTTCCTCCTCTTCTTTTCTCTTCAAAACTTTAGGCCTTACCTGTTCCACAGAATTTCTGGTATAATTTTCTACTCCTCCAATAACAAAATAAAGAAATCATATTTGAAGGACTATCATGACCACAAGCATATTAATGCACTTGGGAATAACTGGAAAATTCAGAAACAGTAAACCTGCAAATATTCTAGTTACAATATTTCTGTACACAAATCAAAGATTCGGTTTGGATTATTTTTTATTTTTTGCAAAACAGGGAGACTTGAATTGATGTTGCAGAGGCCTGCTTTCTTTATATAAGGATTTTTGCAAATGTCATTTAGTATAACGTAGTGGCTACCCAATGTTTATACAGCTGGAGAAAAGACTATTAATGGACTACAGGCCCCACCAAAATCATCATGATTGTCATCTACTTGATTCCATAAGTATTTCAATTCATCAAAATAAGTGTGAACAGAGACTGAACAAATCTCATGAAGGACTTGTTACTGATCTTCCAAAATTCTGAACTAACTTCATGTCTTTCCTACCAAATATGTGGTAAACTAACAACAAAGGCAGAGACAGTTTTACACGTTTTGGAAAGACTGGTTACAACCTTAATGGCATACCAGGGGGAAGGATTGGTGTTTACCACTTAAAGGATAAAAAATTAAAGACACAGCGACTCAGGAAATTCTGTTCAGGAGATGGGAAAGAACAGGGTGGGCGGGTGGGCTGTGACAGGGGAGACAGTGCATTGTCTGGTAATTAATACAATAAAACAATAGCAGCTTTGCTGAAGAATTTCCACGGCACGACATTGTTTTGGATTTCCAATTTCCTTTGCTGCTGTTATGTCTGGTATATGGTGCTGCAATGTCCTTCTTTTAAGCACAGCCTGGGTTATCAAGGACATAAAACAAGCCCTAGATCTCTCTGATCGGTCTTTTAAACATTTTTGCCTCTGAGCATGGCACGTGGCCAGGAAAGCTCTCAGCTGAGGTTTTCCCATGTGACCTTGTACACTGAAAAGAGAGAGTGAGAGTCCCTCGTTGCACTTCAGAACAATTGAGCTCTGATTGTGTTACTCTGGATACTGTCCTTGCATCCAAACTAAAGCATAAATTCTTGCACTGCTGGAATTTGAGGCTTCAGTGCTTTCTGAGAGGTTTTCAATTATATGCTGGAACAAAGCATGTGTTTTGTCTATGCCCTGTTCATGATGCCATCTCTGTTAAAGAGGAGGGGTTGGGGTTAGGCAGCAATTACAAGCCAGTTGCAGGGAGCCTGGGCTCGTTCCTAAAAAATGTTAATGTATCACATTAACTTCACTGCTTGAGAGTCATCTGAAGAAGCATCCTATTTTCCACAGATACATAGTTAGCTTCATTATAGTGTGTTCCAGGAAAAAGGATTGATGTTGCCATTTTATCGATGAAGACAGTTATGCATTTCATCTAATGAATACCAGCCCTAATAGTTCATTTAAGCTCTCTAGCCCCTCAGTCTCTATTGCAGTTACTCACAAATAAACTATGTTCTGCACATGCTGGAAGAAATGGATATTAAAACTAATGGATGATAACATCACATCAGATAAAAGCAAAGCATTATACAGTATGTGAATTTTTACTAGTGATCATCAGGCATCTTGTTACTTGATACAGCCACATAGGAAAGCAATTTAATTTATAGCTTTGTTCTGCTTTAGTTTATACTTTATCTGACTTAACTGAAAGTATTTTCACATATGTTTGTTTGTGCAGGTCTATGACAGCAATAAAGACACCAATTGACTGAATTAAGTTACAGATAGAAGAATACTATCTATTCTAATGAAATATATTTAGAAAATATACATAGGCCCATGTTAGCAATTAAAAAGTGGATGCACTTTTGATAAAAGTACAATAGGTTTTTGAATAGGTTAACATAAGTGGGAAAGGAACACCAATGTAGTTCTATGACCATAAACATGCATGTTTACCCACGAGTCAATTCTGTCCACATTAATAGGATTCTCTCTCACTTTTATCTAAAGTTCCATTTATTTATTTATTTTTAAATGTACTGGGGAATTTGCAGCAGATGAAATCTGAACACCAATTTACATTCTGACTTGCAACAAAATTCAGGAAATGTAAATCAAACCAATTCACAGCAGCATTCAAAAATACCAAATTCCTCAAGCATCCTTAAACCTAATAAATTATACAGCACACAAAATATGTTTCAAGTAAACTTTGCAGTCCTTGTGATGGCTGTGATAGAAATCTCACAAGGCCTTTCCCAATTAAAAACTGAGCATCTGAAGTCAAGATAACTTTGGCAGGACTGTACACAGATCACACACTTGGATTTCAACCCATACTGAGAGGCAATTAGCAAATAACAAATTGCTAACACACATAAGGTGCATAACATCTACAAGCCCAGCTGTTAATAGCAGAATTAACAATCCTGAAGCGTGGAAACACTAGTAACTTATCAATGCCTATATCTTATCTGAGACTGACACCTGTTAAAAATACATCTAAGGGGCTTTCCACACCAGGTCTGCTGGGATCTGAATCAGCAGGTCTGGACCAGCAAAGCCTGCTTGTTTGGACCACGGCAAAATGTAGTCTGAAACAGTGCTGCCTGAATGACAGTGCTAGTCAGACCAGCCCTCACACTGATCCCAAAGCTCACCTGAAGGGCTAGGAATGAAGACCCCTAGCCTTGGAGTTACTGGGGAACCATTTTGGTAGTGTGCTTTGGTGAACTGCCAAAATAGGCTCCCCAGTAATCTGGAAAATGGAAACATGTTCTGAACTAGGCCATATTGTTTGATGAGAAGACCTTGATATCAAAATTTATTGGTGATTCAGATCAGGGCACTTCTGATCTGGATTACACTCTGTCTAAAATGTAATGAGCGTACCGACACTGGTCTGTGAGGCCTATAAGAGATTTTTGTGTTCTTGAACAAAGGTAATGCAGAAAGGCACTAAGAATCAACAATGGGAAAACCATCAAATTGAACTGATTTATTAAAGAAAAAGGAGAAGGAAGTGTATTAATGCTTGGATTCAAATGCTTGACTTCAGATATGCCTGATCATCATTTGGACCATATATACTAACTGAGTTTTTATTTTCCAGTGATGGTTGCTCTTTAGAGGAGCCTTCTGTCCCTACGATCAGAAAGTCCATCTTCTACTATTATTCTGTGTCCCTTGCTTTTCTATTTTTGGAAAGAGAACATGCTTTTTCCATGGATTTTTCATAACCCTTCTCTGTGGATATTTTCATAGATTGAAAATGCTTCAGTGATGTTAGCCAATGGAATTTCTTAAACAAGACATACTTCTGCAACAAACTAAAGACAGACCAGGCCTTGGAAACTAGTTAAAGTTTGTATCTGAGGCTGAAATTTTGTTACCAGGGGCAAAAATCTTACTTAAATTGTAAAAGATGTACAGAATTCTGCTTTTTGCAAAAGAGCAAGGACTGTAATAATACTGATTTGTATATGACTGATATTAAATGAATGTGTTCAGAAGTCTAAATGTCACCAAAAAGCCCCTCAGTAATTGCTTCTTTGCTAATAAAACTGAAGGTGAAAATCTAAAGGTTGAACTATTGTAAAATATAGGAGTTAAATCCTACATTTCAAGTTTAATCTCAAATTATTTTTACTTCTCCATGTCTGGGAAAAAGTAACAAAAGCTTACCTGCAAGCTCAATAATTCTGCAAAAATTAAACTAAGTCATTCGTATTTGAAAGAAATCATCCAAAAACCTGTGGTACTGCAGCTCAGGTTCACAATGCTTAAAAGTACCCTCTCTGGATGTATGATAGCAGCTGAGGGATCGTCAAAATTAAATCAGGCCACAGTGAGGAAGCAAGGCAGGGGAAAAAGAAGCATGTAAATGTAAAACGTGAGAGCAGCAGTGGCAGCAAAACAAAACCCTCAAACCTGCAACAGACCTGATGGGGGATGAGTCGCTGGACGTAGAGGAGGTGGGCATAGGACTGGATGGTGCAGAGAACATAGGCCAGGATGGTGAAAGGGGTGACGTTGGACTTGGATTCTGAGGGCTGCAAGACAGAACCAGATAACACATCAAGACAGAGGAAACCACAACTAAGACAGATACAAACACTTAAGATATGATCCAGCAAGTAATGGATTCCTGGAACATTTTCAAGGTGACACAGCATTTGGAAGGGGACAGGAGATTAAGAAACTTCAGAATACAAGTTTCAAGACTGGATTCACTGCTGCTTACCTTTTCTGTTTAAAGGTTTTCCACTGACTGCCAGAAGTTGTTGTTTCTTTAGCACTAATAGTATTCACAACTAGCCCTCTTAGTTTTAATTTGTTGTGATGCTTTGCCTGAGGTGAGTGGTGGGTGTGAGGTGGATCACCATCTATAGCACATTGAAATATTTATGAACAAATACATCTTTCGTGCTGAATAACCACATAATTGGGTTTTCAAAAGACAGCAACGAAAAGGTGATAGAGTTATCTCTTCCACTTCAAATGAAATGCTGATGGGGTGTAGAGCAGAATCTACCATCACAAACAACCTCCATGTCAATCAGGTAGATCAGAACTAGTCTAGGGAGAGACTCAAATGAAAGAATAATATCTCCATTGAAGAGTCCTCAATATTTACGTATTCAAAGTGCCTCTGTGATCATTCAGACTAGTTAATTCAATGGACTTCTTAATTTGAAGATAAAATGTTTTAAAGTGAAATGATTTCTAAAGTTGTTAATCACATTTATACACAGTCAACAGATTTCTCACTTAAGGCATGGCGGTTGCAGTGTGGACTAGGATACAGATTCCCAGAGCTCAAAGCTCAAATCCCATTCAGCCCCAAAATTTATTGGAAGAAAAAAGGGCAATACAAAGGGGGTGAAGAAGATCATTTTACTACTTTAATTCACTAGAGGGAAAAACAGAGCACACACATAAGAAAAAAATATACCATTTGTTGTCCACACAGATATGCTTTTGATATGTACAAACCACCAATTTATGGCAAAAATTAATAAAATGTACATTGAAGTAATAAAGCTTGACTTTTTAAAAGCATGCATGAAAAGCTGTATATTCCCTCCCTTTGGGTATCTTGACATTATATCTTTGCATTTTTCAGTTTTCTAAAGATGCTGGGCAAGTTCCCTGTCTTAATGGCATTAACGGGTACTTAATGGTTACTTCTAGTGACAATGGAAAAACAACCATAGTCTTCTAAGTGGGATGGCAACACCCTTGTTCTCTGCAGGTAAACCCTACAGATGTGCACAGGAATATGGCACATCATTTTTAAATGGAAACCATGGAAGTTAAGATATACCTTCTTGTATGTGTGTTAGAACAAACAGGTGATCTGTACAAATCATCCCAGAAAGAGACTCGACTGGTTCAATCTTTGCAAGCAAAAGGAAGTGCCAGTAAGTTGTAAAGGTAAAAACTATTTTTATTTATTTTTTATTTTTATTTAAAAGGGGATTTATCTTTCTCACTTAAATGGCCTTCTATGGCTGTGGGATGAAACTATGAGAAGGCCTATGTCTGTTTTTGCACTGATGTTACTTGTGAGCAGCTCACATGTAATGAATGGACAACACAAGATGGAAGTTATTGTATATATCTTAAATTAAGAAGTCATCAAAACAATTTAGATAGCAGGCTAGGTTATAAATGAGATCCTTATAAATAAATAACTAAAACTTGAGTTGCACATGCTGAACTGGTTTGGTTGGTTTGCAATCTGCAGCAAACTGGGATGTTTGCATGGTTTCCATGGGAGCAAAACCACTTTGTTCTTTGGAAAACCCAATTCAAATCAAAGCCAAACCAAGGGTAGCTGGTTCAGCTCAAGGCGAAACACTAAATTTCAGTTTGTGCACTTCCCCAGATGGGACATTAATGCAGCTGGTCCAGTATAGTTTAATAATTAGTGGCACTCTGGGATCTGAGGTAGGGATCCTATCCCAACTTTATTTGGAAATGCCAGTAATTTAATCCATGGTCCTTTTTGCTCTTAACTGCAGTGGGATACTATCCTGTGCACTATCCCTGACCATCCACATCACCATAAAAACAGCCACATCAACTTCTACCATGTTCTGGACCACTTCTGTGGGAATTGTGGTGTGGCAAGCATTTACATAGGTGCCACCACACAGCATAAGTGTGAAAGGCCCTACATCTTTCTGAATGCAAACCAGACCATAGCCGCTAATGTACTGCACTAATCTATTACCAGTTCATAAAGGACAAAAGAATCACGATAATAACTTTGGTTCTCTATTTGGCCCTTTCCAGCGTACAGACAAATGTTTCATTCCTTCTTAAAAACATGCATTATGTAAGCTTCTCCAGCTTTATTCACAGAAAGATACAGCCAAAAGACGGTAACAAAATTATGTCTTAGTCTTCAATTATATTCATTTTAATAAATTCACTGTTGGTAAAAAATCTAAGTAATCTTAAAACTTGTTTATGCACTTTGACTTTTGCAACAAGGCTCTAACAGAAGAGCTGGAAAAGTAAGCTGGAATTAGAAGATCCAACAAACACCCTCATTTTGAAAAGCTGTACTGTAAGGACACCAGCTGACCGAAAATAATCACTCCTTTTTTAAAAAGAAGTGACACAGTGCTGATAAAGAAAGTAATAGTTTTCAAATGCATGAGAGCTTGACCACCATGACCCTTTGTCTTCTTCTGCATTTCTTGGCTGTCCACAGCACTGACGTGTGCAGTCACCCCTCCCACACTGACCTTAGGCCTCCACCTTGACTCTTGCACTCACCTCAGGCCACCCCATGTTGTGCCACAGTGCCCCCATCATGGTTTTGTGCCAGAATGAACCCAGTGCTTCCCTCATGCTTTCACACACCTTAGCCATGTGACACCTCCCCCCCATTCAGCAGATCACCCACCCTGGTCACTACAGTACTGCTTCCCAGACTGCCCTCTCTCCTTCTGGTGTCCCTTCTTCTGGATATAGTTGGGGGCTTAGAAATGAATACAGTCAGTGGTATTGCTGAGAACTTGTTAACAATGCCCTTTTGCTTTCATCAGATTCTACACCAGCCCCTATCCCTTAGGGGTGACTCACCTTTGTTATGGAAAATGTACTTCTTTCCTGTTGTCTTCCCTTGGCTTCAGCACTTAAGCTGTGTTCACACCTAAGTTTTGATACAGCTTCAGGCCACTTTCAGAATGAGAGAATACATCAGCAAAGTAACAAGCTGATTTCTTTCAGCATTATCTAATTCAGAAGATCCACCTTTGAATGAGATAATCTGGAAATAAAATGACTTTTCCCTTGGCTGATGTGTTCTTCCATTCTGAAAGTTCTTCCCTTCCTCCGTCCTTTTCGTGTTTAACAAATGTTCAATAAGTGATATGTCTCTTGGTAAAGACATGTGATGAATGCTGGTGATCTGCTGTGCTGTGAAAGCATTTAAAGGTGGGAACCCTCCAACATCCCATAGATGGTTCTCCTGCCCAAATAATTTCACTCTGATTTACTTACTAATTATGTATGTTGTTCAAGACAGAAGTTGCTGGATATCTGGGGTTTTAAAATTGCAGGCTGTTTAGTCCTTATAAGCTGACTCACTTTTTAAGAAATGCTAATCACATCCTTTTCTTGGCTGTGCTTGCACTTGCCTCATAAGATTTAAGGCAAAATACAACTTGCTCTGCAACAAAAGGTGCAGAGTTCCATTTCACCCCATCTCTATTTTCTTTTGTTTTATATCTTCAGCCTTATTTAAGTATTTTCTTTCCCTTTCCTTAAGATTCCTTACTCTATATTTTTTGTAGTTTTTCAAAATTAGATTTCCAAAGTCTGCAGATACCTCCATACTGTGCATCGATAATGCAGCTCTAGTTGTACAAGGACAGGCACTTGAATAATGCATTTGCTAGTAGTTTACAGTATATAATTATATGAAGGATGGTTTATTTTAACTTGTTAAGTCTTTGGTTCTTTCAGCCTTTCCGTAATTTATCTTACTGCTACTTGAAAATGGAGCATTTGTCTAAAGTAGCCACTTATTATAGTTTAAAACACTGGTTCCCAAAGTCGGGTGGGGAAGTGGTCTTGCAAGAATTCTGGGGAAAGAAGTGGAAGGAAATGAATTTGTAATACAAAATTCAGCTGAAAGCTTATGACATGAGTAAATTTAAAGTACAAATTATATGTACTACAAAAAGTATAAAGTACAAGTTTATTTTATTTAAGAATTTATATCCTGCCAAGAAGTCCCATGGTGGGTCACAACAATCATAACAATAATATATATTTAAAATATTCTTTAAAAACTCTTTAAAATATAACCCTCCCCGTTTATCTTTCCAGCAGGACTAAAACCTGAAGAAGCTAAATATCAAAGGCCTTGTTAAACAGTTACATTTTAACCAGCCACTGAAAACCATACAATGTAGGCACCTTGTGAATCTCCAAAGGAAAGGTATTTCTGAGTTTGGGACCACCACAGAAAAGACCCGCTTGTGTGTCACTGTCCTTTGTATCTCTGAGAGAGGAACCACAAGAAAGCCTTCTCCCTGAGATCTCAATATCTGGGCAGGTCCGTATGAGAGGAAGCACTCCTTCAGATAACTGGGCCCAAGCTGTTTAAGGCATTATATAACATCAACACCTTGAACTGGGCTTGGCAACAAATAGACAACCAGTGCAGGCCTTTCAGGACTGGCATGAAGCCAGAAACTCCCATCAGCAGCCAAGTTGCTGCGTTCTAGTTCGAGCTTCAGGACTGTTTTCAGGGGCAGACCCATGTACAGTACAATCTTTATATTAACAGAGAACTACTGGTTTAGAATATAGGTCACAGAAACATAAAATCAGTGAATTACAGCATTGGGCAGGACCTCAGAGACCATGAAGTCCAACTGTCATGATCAGTGTAGGATTAACTAGACCATCTCTAACAGGTGATGCTTGGAAGGAAACATACCAAACTGTGAGGTAACATATTATCTTGACCGACAGCTCTTACTATTGGGAAGTTCTTATGCCCAGCCTGTAGTTTCATTCCACTGATTCTAGTCCTTCCCTCTGGGGCAAGTGAGTATAGGTCCAATCCCTCTATAGTGTGACAGCCCTTCCAATATCTTGAAGCGATAACCACTGGGCTGAACTATTCTTGGTCTGGTTTGGTCGGTTTACAAACTATAACAGGATTGAGGATTATAGCACAATGGCAGAAAATCCTCTTTGCTATCCTCACACTCCAGGCATTTTATACACAGTCATCCTTTGTTTCCAATAGATTTTTATAAATGGGGCTATTAATGAAATCTTTGAAACTTTTATTAACTGGATTTGACCTCTGAGGCATCACTGATGTATCACAGAAAGGCTGGGTCTGACCTTTACAGGGCCACAGACTTCTGCAGGCTGGGTCTCTTGCCTGTGTGCAATAGTCTTACACCATGATTTCCTGAAGCCCCAGATTTCTAATAGGTGGGGATCACTTGCAGAAGAGTTTGACACCCCTTGACGGTTTGTGGGAACCAAGCCACAGAATTACACAGGAGATGACTGTCTCTGTTAGAGAAAGAGGATAACTTTGTTTCTGAACTTATTCTCTTCTATTACTTCCTGCACTTCATCATTGTATACATAGTTGTTTAAAGGTAATCAGAGTAGGTGTTTTTGTTTCAGGTTATTTCTTGTATACATTCTTAGTTATTTCTTTAAAGGGGCTACTTCCACTGATTGCTAGCTTGCCTGAATGTCAGGCATTCAGAAGCTTTCTTGCCTTTTTTTGATTTTGTATGCTGTAATATCTTTATATTTCCCTCAGTAAGCAATTAGAGATATTACACCACATCTTTAGACAACTAACTTGTGTTCAAGAATGATTCTACTAATCCTCTGTTGATCTGTGGTGATCACAGTCTTGGCACTTTATTCTGTAAACCATTCTGTTGTCCTACCAGATTCTTAGGTTTGTTCAATATATTTTGGACAGATTTAGTTGGTTTGTTTGCCATAAATAATCACAGCAGCTGCAATAATCTATTGGTGGTTTCCAAGAGAATATTGATGTAGGGTATATTTTATTGGGCTAAAATGCTTCCATTTATTAAAAAAGTGTATCTTCTAGGCACAACTTGTCTTCTGGGCACTACTTGCTTACTTGTAGGAATCTCCAAACATCCCTTGAGTTTCTTTCTCACAAACTACTCAGTGTGGACAGCAATAGTCCAAATATAATCATCTTGTAGGAGCTGGAGATATTTTTTTTAAAAAAAAAATCAAGGTCTGCAGACCCAACTTATTCTAATTTTTTTCAATGCATGTAAACATTTAGTACCATCTGCTCTTAATGCTGCCGCTATGTAGTTGGCACTTCAATTAATGAGCTCTTGTCCTAATAAGGAAAAAAAACCCTATAAGTAGTGTTTTATGGAGGTGTGAGGGAAATTCTCCCTTTTGAATTTACGCCTGTTAAAGCTCTCCAAACCATTAGGAAGAGAAACTGGCATGTGTCTCTTAATCCCTTTTCCTGTCCTTGTTTCTGGCACATTACATAGGTATATGGTAAACGATGTAGCTTATAAGTAGAGGTAGAGGTCTCCATGCCAAAGGTCCTAGATTGAACCCATTTAGTTTTAGGAAGAAGCCATGGAAAACTACTCACATATAGCCGTGTAAACAGCATGATTTTTTTCATGTGGTCACCAGACATCAAGCTCAAATTAAAGGCACCTTGACATATCTAGACAGGTAATTACCCTGAGAACTGTCCACATTTTCCTAAAGTGACCTGTACTTTTCTTTAGAAACAACTGCTTCACCTCCTAAATTGTACTTTTTTCATGAGGTATGATACATTTGAAATAAACTTGTGTTTTCCTTAAAATGCACTTTCAGGCCGTGTTCACACCTAAGTTTTAATCCAGCTTCAGGCTACCTTCAGAGGGAGAGAACACATCAGCATCATGAATCATTATTTTCTTTCTACATTACCTAACCCAGTGATGGTGAACCTTTTGAGCTCGGTGTGTCAAAATTCGCAAGAAAACCTAGCTTAACTCGGGTGCTGTGTCACATCTAGAAATATCCATAATTCTGTGATATTTGTGGCTCTAGTAAAAAAGGTATCTTTTTGATATATGTATTTTATTAAAAGCAAAAACAAACAATTCTTTACATTAGTGACTTTTGTTGCTAAATCTTCAACTGAAAGTTGGTATTTCGTACACTTCAAGAACAAGCAAGCACTACACGCCCAGGTGCCAGGGTGACCATGTGTGTCAGCCAAAAGGGCTTGGTGTGTCACTTGTGACACGCGTGTCATAGGTTGGCCATCCCCGACCTAACCCAAAGGTGGATTTATCTGAGTTGGATAAAGCCAAAAGCAAATAACCTGTCACTTTGCCAATGCATTATCTTATGCTGAAAGTGGAGTGAAGCTATATTAAATTTTGGTTATGAACACAGCCTCAGACTCTGGTTCGTGGGATTTCATTTCTCTCCCAGCCACATTTAACCCTTTTCCATTCTATTTGCTTGTCTACATGAGGATACATTTCATATAAACGGAAACAAAGAACCACTTACACTCCAGAGGTTCAGTGGAACAGAAAGGAAATCTACCTGTTGCCTCTTACAAACTGAGTGTGTGGAGTAGGAAAGGGTTCTTTTATCCCTTTCACTTTTGCTGAAAACTGAGAATCTGCCTAAATAACCATGTAGGTATGTTCTTATTTTCAACATCAGGGGAGGCCTGCGATAGTGGCACAATTAAAGTCTCAGTTTTGTCTGCTTGAACTAGCAGTACACTGTCTTTACCATTCCATGATCCTGATCTCTAAGCTGCTGGCTGACACACTTAAGGAGTCAGTAATAAATTTTTGCATAACATATAAATGGAACATGCTATTGCAGGGAAATGATCCAGGAATTTGAAGCTATTAAAGCCCAAAGAGTGAATCTCTAAGGGGTGTAAAATATTTTTTGGGGGATTGAAATAGTACTTTAATGTACATACTTAGTAATAATGCATTGCATACTTATTTTATTAAAATGAGTGAATTTTCCTGTCAGTTTAAATATAAGTCTGAGAACAGCCAAACACATTGTGGGTAATTTTCTCCCTATTTTGAACTCCTGGAAAGACTGTTGTGGAAACAGCTACTTAGCTATGTTACTGGAAAGTTAACTGCAATAATTTAAGGTGCGTTATTTTATCCACCAAGGGAGTTTATTTAAAAAGAAAAAAAAGATTCAAACAAAAATTAAAAAGGCTTGAACTTCCCTGTTAACATAAGTCAGAAACTGCCGTCTTGCTTCTTATCACAGTTCTCAAGATTAGCTGGCATGCAAAAAATTTGCTGGGAAAGCAATACGTAAATATGCATAGAAAAACGTAGCTGGCTCTCTTATCTAAAGAAAATCAAGGGTTGTTCAGAAATGTATTTCACTTAAAAGCATAGCATCACGATTTTTTAAAGCAAAACATTTTACTGAATTCTCTCCCCCCACACCCACTTTTATTTAATAGAACTATCATTAGGTTGAAGGGACTGTGTGCATTTAATATTTACAGAACACGCCTACATAAGCACATGCTTGTATCCAGCAGTCTTTCCTTCTTTACGGGAAGATCAAAGCGACCAAAAGTCATGCAAGGAATTCTCATTTATTCATAGTACGGTCTGCTTCGTACTATGGGACAACCAAAATTGCCACCATGTGGTAAGCAGTTCACACGTACCAGTTCTGGCCTCTTTTTTCCTTAAGCCATGTGGTTGTTTCCACTCACCACAAGCGGTCACTATTCATGTCTAGAGATGATAAATCATTGAGAGCCCACATCCATGACAAGTGAAATCCTTATGAATGGCTTTCTGCATTAACAAGTCATCTCCACATGGAGGCAGTTTCAAGTGGGGTCTGAGTTGAAAGTACTTTGTCTTCATTTTAATTCTAGTGCAGATATTCACCTTCAGTTCTTGACATTTCTTGGGAACACCTTTGCGCTCTTTCAAATGCTATTTTTTTACCAGCACTACCACGAAAGGCTCTTATCCTATTTGTCAGTTAACCTTGCTGGTTATAGTCATTAGCTGCAAGTCTGTAAGTACAACTTAGTCTTGGAAGATGGGTTCCAACTGAAGAGCTATGTGTGTAAATGAGTCAAATTACTACAGAGATCTTGGCGTCAAACCAAATGGCATCAACACCAGAACAACTAAAATTAAAATAATCCAAGGTTATACCTTAAGTCAACCACTTTTCAGACAGAAGTACAGCAAAAATACAAGTTGGGAGATGCTTCTCACAGCCATGCATCCAAGGGTGTTTTTCCACTGTCACTAAAAGTACCCATTAAGTGCCCATTAATGGGTACATAATGGCATTTTTGTACCCAGTAATGGGTACTTAATGGGTATTTCTAGTGACAGTGGAAAAACACCCCAAGTCACCTTTTGAGTCAGGCTATGTCACTCTTTCATGCACACAAAAGAAAATGAGCTGCATAAGTTATCAAGTTAAACAGAGTGATACGTTTGTGTTCCCATCAGTGTCCAGGCAGAGAGAAGAGTTTAAAGCTGTCCCTCCCAACACTGGGTCTATTTTAGACCTCCCTATGCTGATGGTTTCAGCCAAAAACCTTTTGCCGTAAATTATATTTGGTCACTTGTTCTTCAATCCTCCTCCTTTCAAAAACTGAAAATGTTTGGGAGATGAAATCAAGACTGGAAATTCCCAACAATTTCAGATAAAACTAGATGATACCAGTGGGTTTGATACAGCAAAGAAGGCTTGGAACTAATAACTGCACCGTTCCTTTCCCTCTGAACTTTCCTCTCTGCCATTCTCTCATTTATATTACACAGGAATTGGAAGCCAATGCAGTGTTGTTGTTCCCTATATTACATTTGATTCATGTGACCAATGTTGGCATTTGAGAAATGTTCAGTGGCTGTACGTAATACACTGATGGCTCCACTCCAATTTTCTTGTGGGAAAATATCCACATCATAAGAATCTGTAATTTGGCAACAAGCGGACATTCTTGTCCAGATTAGAATAGTTTTTAATGGAGGTCAGAGAGTTTTGTGTTGAACTAGATTCATGATAGACCCTGAAATCTGCTTCAGACTAATATAATGTGACAAAATATGCTTATTGGGAAAATAGCTAAAATACTATTAGCAAATGTGTATGGGACCACAAAGCATTTCCAAACTTATAACTAAATCTTGTTCGGACACAATTTCTAGATTTATATGTTCCTACAAGCAAGTAAGACACAAGCAGGAATACATCACTATATGATGGCAATGCAGCTAATTCGGAGTGACACACATTCTATTATCTTCTCTCTAGCTTTGTGCAGTGACATCACAAAGCAAAATCCAGTTGCCCCAGGATACCTTATTTATTCTAAGGGAAGGAAACATTTTATAAAAATGGTGCCAGAGCAAAAAGGGCCCAGAATTGCAGGGATCCCTCTAAGAATATTAGCCAAATATTAGTTTCATTGCGCTTGCTGAAACTAAGCAGGGCCTTATGCTGCCCAGCACCTCTACTGACAACTTCTGGGACCAAATGATGGTCCCAGCTAGCTTGAGGTTCATTGTGGATACATGTGTGAGAAAAGGTATAATATAGAAAAGTGGCATTACAACTTCACTGTCTGAATGTTAGGGCCTTTTTGCACCTATCAGCTGGAACAGTTCTATCTGCTCACTGGTCAGATGCATCCTCATTACTCTGCTGCAGCAACCGCCCCAGAGTGGGATAACCATTCCCTGGAGTCATTCACCTGTGGGCTCTAAAAGCAGTCACAGCCTGCCCAGAAGTGCCCAAATCGTTCTAGGGGAGGTGGTTTCACATCCTCATCTGGGTGCTGCATGGGGAGTGGGTATAGCTCCATAACTGCAGCTGTGTAGTTGTGCACAGTTGTCAGATCACCATGGCAAAATCTGGCCTTTCTTTTTTATTATTATCATATTCTTTATTAAAAAGTTTGACAACATAAAACATAATTATACATTAACCTTATACAATAACATTCTATCTTTCTGTTGCTCTTTTAGTGAATTCCTCTGTTTTTCCAGCATCTTCTCTTCATATCTCATCTTTGTCTGCTCCCCTGTATAGCTTTTTTCTTTATCAGCTGACCATTTAGTTACTAATCAGAACCAATAATAAATTACATCAATCTCTCGTAAATAATTGATAAAAGGATACCAATCTTCCACAAGCTTAACTATTATTCTCTCTTATGTAGAAATTATTTTGTCTATTTCTACTTGTTTACCCCCATTAATTATTCCTTCATCAAATAAAAATATTTGAGCCTCTCCCCATTTCTATACCTATAATACCTTTACTACGATCCCAACATATAAAGCCCTAATAGATTTTCTAATCTATTTTCTATATTTACTACCATCTTTACCTCTATTAAATTTTTCTACAGGTTTTACATATATATACGACTATATACTTTTACTCTCTAATTTAATTAAACTCTCATTTTTCTATTAAATTCATTTCTCACATCTTTTCTACATTTTATGCCATTCAATTTAAAGCAGATCCCTCTCCCCTCCCCCATTTTTTTGCCAATCTTATTTACATTATGTATTCCATTTTCTTCTTCCCAGTTTAATTGATGCTTACTACAAAGTTCAGTCTTCTTTTTGGCTCCCGGTTTTGGAGTTGGCTGCACCTTTCTTTTCCATTCCAGTACTCTTCAGCCTGGTTCCCATTACAAGCTTAAAACGGTTTTCCTAAACCGAAATA
>MTQE01000401.1:916860-933398 GCA_014337955.1 Aspidoscelis marmoratus
TCGCCCACTCACTCCACAGCCACACATTCACACATTAAACATTCACACATTTCACTGAAACTTCAGCTGCTTTCCTACTTTTTCCCTTTCAGAAGTTTTAGAATTGCACAGAATTGCAACATTGTTATCAGGTGTGAAGTGGGTGGATTGCTACAGTAATGGCTGCTTAGGGGATGGATGTTTACAGTGAAATCACTATCTTTGGAACCAAGCTATTGGGGGAGGGAAACCCTAAACGTGCATTCTCATCCCACTAAAACTGTACTGTTCCCACAGCAAGAAATGTAAAACGTTTCAAGCGCATGAACCGGAGCGAAACCTGTTGAAATGACTGTTAACATTTACAACATTTTGGGGCGATTTAACACACGGAAAGCGTGTTAAGCCAACCTGACATGGGGACTGCGAGGATCGAAACCGTTTCGAAACCATTTTAAGCTTGTAATGGGAACTCCCCTTTCCTTCCCTTGAAGTGAAGTTTTGCCTCCTTCCAGATAAATCAAAGCAATATCCTTGTTGCTTAAGAGTAAAGTCCAGTTTTTTCTTGGGGTTCTCCCTCTGCTAAAAATCCACCTTCCTCAAATATCTTGTTTCTTCTCTCCTTTGCAAAATTTGTACTGATGTCGTCTCCAGTATAATCACCTTTCCTTGTTGAATATTCATTGGCATCTGGAGCTCAGATTCCTCTGGTATAATCACTTTTCCTTGTTGAATATCCCTTAGCATCTGGTTTGCAGGTTCCTCAAGTTGAGACTGTCCTTTTTGATGATTTCCTTCATTCTCCTGTCGCTCAGGAAGAAGTATCAATCGGAGAAGGTAGGCAAAGCTCCCATTCTCTGGAAATTTTCGATGCTGAAAGGCCCTTGGGCTTAGCTCAGCTAAGCTCAGATTGTCAGTACTGCCATGTTCCCAGCCAGAAGTCTCAAAAATCTGGCCTTTCATTGGATATTGCTTTGGATGTTGCTCTGGCAATCTGGGCAGCGCTGGCTTGCCCATTCTCAATACAAGCGCTGTGTGTGTAGTGTCAAGGGTTACCACTCTGCTGGATTCTTACCAGCCTGATGTGGTATCATAAGCAGGCCTTTTGACAGCAGGAAAAACCACTTGAGATAAATGATCATAGAGAAAGTGTGTGTAGTATAACTACACAGCAGAGATCTTTCCACTTTATTTTCTTCTTATGAAGCTTTTCATATCTTTCCATCTACCTTCCTGCAGCCTATAAATCAAGCAGTCAAGTAGGGATCATTTTGTTTCTAAAAGTATGACCTCTTCTAATGTACTGAGACACTGATGTGATGGTGGCATTTAGAAAAAGTGAAACGAGAAAAATGACATTTTATGTCAACTGAACAAAGGTATTGATTACTCTGCATTTGTGCTTTGCCTTGTGCAGTGCTAAGGATCACAGAGTAGAAATGTTTGTTCATTTTTCCACTGACTACAGAAGCGCAAGGACATTACTCCCCAAAGAGCCTTCCAGTCACCAGGAAAGGTAGATCCTCCACACAATGCTACATAAACTGCACTGAACAGGGGAACAGAAAGGAAAATAAAAATGTGCATGGAACAAATTTTGCACTGTGTTCTGGTTTCAAACCCAAAGCATTTTATCAATCATAGAGAAGAATGGGGGAATCGGTTCAAGGTATGAATTGTGGGGAGCACTTTAAGTAAGTAAGATGGGTGGTATGATACTACTTACCATTCAACTTGCAAAAGAATCAGGAAATCGGGGAATTCTTGAAAAAGTATTTTAAAATTTCCCTACTAGAAATTCCCTCAACAGAGGTAAAGTTCAAAATCAGGGTGCAGGAAGGAAGCTATCTGTACAATCCCTGTGACGTACGCTCTCAGCTTGCATGATAAGGCTGCAGACACCCTAATGTTCTTGCTCCAACAACCCAACTCTGCAAGGCCCCAGAAGACTTCTTCCCCGCTGCCACCTATCAGCCCTCTTTGCCAGAAAACTAGGGCCCAAAAGAACTAGCTCCAGAAAAGCATGCAAATGAGTCAAAAAGTGTCTGGAACAAGCAAAAAAAAAATGAGTTTATGCTCCTCAGTCTTGTTTTGGGGCCCACTAGGCTTGTTCATTCTAGCTTTCTGAAGAGCAAGACTGTGAGATGTTGGCCCATGTCCCACGTTTTATGAGCTAGGGGTATACGAGCTGCAGAAAAGACTCCAAATGCAGGCAAGTTCCATAAAAGTTGCAGTTTTTGTGATAGCTGTTTGTGCAAAATTTTGACAAGAAATATAGAGAGCTTGGAATGGCCTGGGTGGTTTGCACAGACTTCATGCTTTCAAAGTCAAGTATCAACAACCTTTCTGTCTTCTCTGCTGCAGGATTAAGAGAAATCAAATTTACTCTGATTCTTCTGCATCCTGCAAAACTTATATATTTAATTAAAGAAGACCCAAACTGGCACATGAGCTCTCTGGCATGTGCAAGACTCTGGCACGAGAGGACACATCTGTGTGAAGCATTACAGATTGCACCAAGTTATACACATCTTTTGTGAGAAGTACACAAAGAACCACTTCCTCCTTTAAAGTCTTTTCATGCTTCACTCCACTCAAAACAGGGTCGGAGGTACTTGTAGAATAAAGAGGAACTTTTCTAGTAAGGACTGTGCAGATAACACGGGCATCTCCATTTGGGAAAAGGGTTGCACGGGGTGGAGCATAATCAGGCTAGGGTACTCAAAATGCTGTCCTGGTCTACTGGTATATCTCTTTTTCAAGGTCTTCTGGTATACTAGGGAGAGGCACACTGGAGCAGAGGTGTGCCATAGGGAACCCATTCTGGTGGTTCATCAAGACACACCTCTGAAGTGGGTACCCCAGGAGGTCTTTACTCCTGGTCTTCAGAGCATCCCTGTGCCAGAGAGCTTCGGAGCCAGTATGAAGGCTGGCACAATGCAGGGCAGACAAAGAAAAATCCATCCCAGCATTGCATATTATTGTACAGGGCAGTCCTGTACCAGAACACCAAAGGTAAATGCAAGTATGGCCATAGACTTGGTCTCCACATTTTCAGGAGGTTAACAAAACAGAGATCTTCCATGATACTAAAATCATTTGCCTTCAGTAGCTTTGACTTGTTCTCAGTGTTTGCAGTATGGTTCTCAGCACACTGGATCCTGGTCCAGAGAAACAAAAGCAAAATTATCAATTGTATGGCAGCCTTGAACTCCACACTACTGTGTGGTAATGAACTGGAATGCTTCAACAGGCTGTTAGTAAGGATACGTGGCATCAGTGGGACCTCCTACTAAGTTACTGTATTTTACATTAGAAGAAATACACAACTTCTGTGTTTCACAGAATGAAGCATTTAAGAAGTACCTGCAATTCTTTGGAAAGAGAACTCATGTTATTCAGTTCTGCGCTTCTTAAATGTAAGGTTATGTATACTCATATTCTGGGTCTATAAATAAGCTGCTTTGAACTTTAACTCAAATTATCTATTACTAAACCATATGTAGCAAATTGCATGAATTATATATTTTGGGTTTTTAAAAAATGAAATTGTTTAAAATCCATGCATCATTTTCAAATGCCCTTCAGGAACACAAGGGCTGCTTTTATTAATATGGGCAAAAATTGTGCTTTGTCCTTCTTGTCTACAATTCTGATTTTTTTCATAAACAAATTTATGCAAATTGCTTACTTCACTACTTTGCTCATTTCATCTTTTACCAAAAATGAAATTCAGCTTGTTTACTGAGGTATATGAACACAAAGGTGTGGTTACTGAAATGTAGCATTTTAAAAATAATAAAAACCAGCTCTGCAACAGCTGAAGGAAATTGCATGTGTGTACATATATGGACATCAATGATTTCTGGCACAGTGACTGACAAAAGGCACACTGAGTAAAATATAACAAGGCTAGTGAAGCTGCATGCCTGTCCTGAGAATGTAGGTGAAAGTTATCCATGGGCTCAGAAACAATTTAAGAACATTAAGAGAAGTCCTGAAGGGTTAAAGAGCCCATCTTGTTTCCAGGAAAGCCAGAGAAAAGACCCAAGGGCTGTAGACAATTCCACAATACTATCTTTTCAACATCTTGATAACACTGTTCTCTAAAAATAAATATAATTACAATTTGACAAAAATGCTGTAAAAGTGTTTCTAAAAGATCGTTTTGGCTCTAAAACTCATTTTCTATCTCTATTAGTTTTCCAAAGCAAAGCAGCAAATAAACAAAGGCAGAAGAAGAAGAGTTGGCTTTTCTACCTCACTTTCTCACCCATTTGAGGGGGCTCAAAGTGGCTGACAAAGCTTCTTATTCTTCTGCCCACAGCAAAACACCCTGTGAGGTAAGTGGGGCTGTGAGAGCTCAGAAGAGAGCTGTGACTAGCCTAAGGTCACCCAGCTGGCTTTGTGGAGGATGGTGGAATCAAACCAAGTATTAGCAGATAAGAGTCCAGCTCCCTAACCACTAGACCAAAAGCTGCAATTGCTAAATGTACTGATTGGCTTTTGTTCCCCTCACCCCACCAAATCTCTCTCTCTCTCTCACACACACACAGAACCTCTTCTTCTTGGTTTACCTGAATTTATACAATGAAATAAACAAATTCATCCTCTGAAAAGTAAAAGAAAAAGAAAAAAGCACGCACTATATGTCACTGCCTGAATATGAATAGCTGTGTAATCCCAGAGTATCCAATAGGCTACGCTATGCATTTCCATAAGATACCAAATGTGCAGTATGCATAAAGCATGCATACACAAACACGCACACACACACACACACACACACACCTTGTGTCTAATGTCTAGAAGCCTATTTCTGCCCTCTAATGGAAAAAACACAGCACTTCCACTCAACCATAAATTCCTTATAGAGAATAAGAATGCGTAAGCCTTCCTGCTTTTAACTCACTGGCAAAAGACAGCTCTCTTTGGAAGCTGGTATTTGGAAACCTCTCTGTTCCCCAGGCAGAAAGGAAATGAATGAGAAGGGGAGGGCAGGATATGCTTTGATTTCTACACAACGTTGTCTACATACAAAACCAAGAGGAAGGGCAGGGACAGGGACATTAATAGGAGAGGAACCTCTGAAGGCAAGCAGTGAAAATGACAAATTTCTTGACTCTATAATGTGCTGAGGGAGAATATAACCAGCCAGCCCATTTTAGCTTCTTAATCTATGAAATTATGTTAGAAGACAGATAAGGCTATTAGGGAACTCCCAGGCTGGAATGTAACCTAACAATGCTAAAAAATATGGGCTATTGAGATGTTTTCCCCTTTACCACCTTGACCTAAAGAACTCCAAAGAGTGAGAAACCAGTAGGATTTTCTAAATTCTTGTTGGGATGATAAACTTGATCAGAAACAGAACTGAAGGCTATTGGGGAAAAGCAATGTTGGGATTATTCAATTTGTTCTCATTTAACCACATTTAACAAGAGCTAATGAACATCTTTGGTTACGCCCAAAGAATACTGGCTATGTGGCAGGTCTACAGGCAATGAGGGGTTGCTAGGTATGTACTGAGTTTAAAAAAGAGATCTTCAGTTTGTCTTTGAAACCTGGCTTGATCTGATCTGGGGTGCTTCCAGACAGGACTAAAGCTGCACAGGAACCTCACAGTCAGTATTTATTTGAATATGGGACCATTGGTAGACTACATCAATGGCCCAGCATTCCACCAAAACTCCAAAGTAAAAAAGCAGCTTTTTACTTTGGCATTTTGGTAGAATGGTGTGCCGTTACTATGGTCTATTCATAGTCCCAGGTGTCTGATAGGAAGGAGCTGTGCAGTCCCCGTGCAACTTTAATCCTGTCTGGAGGTATCCCTGCTCTCAATTTACCAGACCACCAGTGGGGCAATTGAAGGCTGCCTTGCCTTGCCCTCCCTCCTGTGGCTATGGTAAGCTGGGAAAATTTGCTGCTTCTGCCCTGACCGCCTCCAAGATCTAAGAACTATGGCTGCATTTGGCTGGGAGAAGGAAAAAGACATGCTATTTTTTTTACTCTGGCCTGCTCTCCCTCAAGGTTCTGTGTAATTTATTCTTTTGTACCTTATGGTTTGTTTGTTTTTCTGTTTGCTGTAAGCTGCTTTGAGCAATAGTTTGGGAAGGCTGTATACAAATGAAATGGAAATGGAAAAAGTGGGGCTTTATCTGAGTGTAACCCAGAAGAGGCCCCTTTCTGCTGTGGTGTCCAACATCTAGTATCTCCTCTCCTTTAAATAAAACATCTACCAAGTCTACTACATGTTCACTGCTTGCTACAGGTCATGGATGATGTAACTACTGGAGTGTTATTTTAACTCAGGCATATTGTGCTTTATAAGCTTAATGTACAGTCGCTTCCCACATAACAAAGTGGATCCATTCCCAGGAACTATGAACAGTACATGTTAAAGAAAGTTGCATGATTGCTAGTTCCTTCTAAATGATAGCATTCCATTGCAATTATTTCTAAAACATGATTGTAGCTAGCACGGTTCAACATTAAGCAAAAGCAAGTTGTGTTTGTCTTCCCACACACAGACAAAACCACATTAATTGTGGTTTGTGTTATAGGAAGGACAAGTGTGCTACTAGTATTGTTTTATAATACTACACTGCTGCAGGCTTTAGAAAATTACTTTTATTATTTTTGTTGTTTCTGTTCCTGTAGTTGTTGTTGTATTTCACCACTGCAAAAGTAAGATTAGTAGCTGTGCTTCTGAATTCAACCAGAATCTGAAATGGATTTTGACTCCTGGGAAGGTGGCTGTACACTGTGAGCAATGGGAAAGAATAAGAGCTGGCCTTTAGACTCTGTTTTCTTTACCCTTTAAGGGAACTCAAAGTGGCTGACAAACCTTCAGTTCTTCTCCCCACAACAGACACCCTGTGAGATAGTTCACAAGAAACTCAGAGAGCTCTGACTATTCCAAGATCATCCAGCTGGCTTCATGTAGGAGTGGAGAACTGAACCGGGAGAATACCGGATAAGAATTTGACACTCTAACCACAAGAACAATCTGCAGTGCCATCCGTGTCAAACAGGAAGTTGCTCAGGTTCCCCATCACTTCATTTCAGTGGGTTCGCCATCCATGCAGAGAGGAACTGTTTTTGTCTTCTGCTTGAGATGCCCATAACCACTATGTGAGACAGAAGGATGGACTAGATAGGCTGTGGCCCAATCCAGCAGGGCTCCTCTTATGTTCTTAGGTTTCAAATATGGTTGAATTATCTGTGTGATCAGTCATTGCCAGCTCAGGTCCCCTTACTGTACATGCGTAGTTAGGATTTTTTGCTCTAATGTGCATTCTATTTGCTCCCAGTGAACATCATCTGCCAATTTGATGACCAGACTTCCACTCAATATGCAGATATTGCTTTGGATCTCTCCGTGGTCCAGTTTGTTTTTAGTACTCTGCAACTTTTAGTGTCAGTAGTAAATGTGGCTATTTTACTGCTCATTCCTAATTGAAATGTGAAACAATGCCAGTCAGCACAGCCACAAACCTCCACAAAACCGCTAGAATGACAGTAATACCTTGCCAAAGAGAACAAGAAATTGTTCACTGCATTTTTTCTGGTGTCCAAGAACTATGATCTCCAAAGTGGGATTTTACTTGCTCAGTTCCCCTTGATCCTGTGGATCATGCGATAAGGCCGTATTATTTCCTGGATAGGTACACACAACCTCTCTGCTCAAAGGTAGATGGACTGATCCCTGGAAATAATTAAGACTGTCCTGTAAGCTAGGCACCCCCTTGTGATGCTAAAAAGCATTTTTTCCTCAACACTGCAAAGCTCCATTTAGAAGGCATTTTAACCTGCTATGGTAAAACAAAAGGACCAATTACGTTTCATATTGAAGATTTTATTTCATCCTTAATAAAGATAGGTTTAAGATATATTTGGATTAATATATATATCTGAATTAAAAATAATTTTTCATTTGTAGAAATAGCAAAGTAGCATTGGTCGCATCAGCACAGAACAAAATTCATTTTTACTTCAAGTATGCTAATTATACTGTCTGGCATCTGTTCACCCTCTCCATCTGTTGTAGGAAACAATTCCAGTTTTGCTCCACATAGGAAGTAAAGATCTGAGAGATTATTTTCAGAAACAAAGATGCCAAAATCAGAATACAAAGAAAACTTGCTAAAATTAGTTGCTCAAAATATTCCACCGCTTGGGAAAGACTTACCAACCTTACAAACTGTAGAATCTGAGCAATTCACTCAGGAATGATGCCTACAGGCATTAAGGAAGACCCAATGGTAAATTAAGACCCATAGATTTTATTATGGCAGAGGTTTTCATAACGGAGAGGGTGGAGATGCTATAAACAAGTCAAAAGGAAACATTAAAAAACAGAAAATGCCTGCAAAACAATACAGGGAAGCTACAGCAAAGATTAATATAAAATTAGGCAATCATTTAGACTGAATCTTGCACAGTGAGGCATAGACCATCTATACCTAAGTTCTAATCTGGTTTCACCGCACCTTCAGAATAGAAAGGCACATTAGCAAAGTAACTACTCATCTTCTTTCCATTAATAGATCCTCTTAGCATTAGTAGATAATGCTGAAAGGAAACAGCTTGCTTCTTTGTTGATGTGTTCTCTCACTTTAAAAGTGGGCTGAAGCTGGATTAAAATTTAGGAGTAAATCAGCCTACAGATGCTCCTATGGCCCTTTTTTTTAGATTCTGCACAGTCCTTGTATCAGCATAAAAACTGATGTGAATTTACAAACATGAATTACAAAAAGATTCTAACTTTCCTAGATGACACTAAATCTCACAGTTCTGAAATCTTTCTCTAACAGTAGGCCCTACTATGAAGAAAAAGCTTTAGACAGTAGTTACACTCAAAAATATTCTGCTCTACAATCTTTCTCCTTCTATCCTTCCACTGGATTTCTGAAATATGTTAGGAAAAATGCAGTTCATGTTTGTCATTTGCACAACAAAAGAATTACATATTTCCAGGAGGATTTCAAAGCAAACAGACACTATTTTTCAATTTGGTTTAGAAGCTGACTGCCTGAGACACTTAAAAAATCATTATGACTCTGCTATGTCTGTGACCAGCATGGCTCAAATCCTCCAAATATTTCACTCTGAAGGGTGCAGCAAGGCATTTTGGTCTATGGCTAGGACCATTATTTATATTGCAGGCACTTGAGATGAGAGTCAACTCAGCAACTGGCTTTATACTATTATAAAAAGGCAGTTGTCTTTCCTCTAATAATAACTGTGATTCTTCCCACCTTTGATCTCTCTCTGATCCTCAAGACATTCCAAAATTAAATTTATATTAAGAAAAAGAGGCGTCACCAAGTCTCACAGGGTACCAATATATCCATAATTTATTATTTACTGCTTGGTTATGAACTTAAGAAACCTACAGGGGCTTAAGGAGCTATAGGAAATGGACTGTATTATTTCCATTCCCAATGATGATTGGACCAAGATGTTGACAACCAAAATTTCCAGCGCCAACATAAAAGCAATATATTTAAAAGTTCTTTACAGCTGGTATATGACCTGTGCCAAATTAGCACATATAACAAATTCCACTCCTCCTAGGTGCTGGCGCTGGTACCGTAACACTACGGGTACCTTTTCCATCAATGGTGGCAATGCAGCTAGGTCAACACATTTTGGCAGGGCATCTGTAAAGAAAGTAAAGTCATAATGAAAATACCAGCTCCTTAACACCGGATTTATGCTTAATGAGCATTTTTATGGGTTCTAATACTTCCTCTAAGGATAAACCTCTTCTTAAATTTCTGTTCTCAACAGCACAATGATCAGTTGCTAAAAACTGGGGAAACTATGACAATTTAAGTGTGCCCAATGTTACAGACATATATGGGATACATTACAGCTGAATATTTACTTACACAAATGAAAGGCCAGGGATCATCTGCAAAACTGAATGGTGTTTTGCCCTAGAACAGTGATGGCCAACCTATGACACACATGTCACAGGTGACACACCAAGCCCCTTTGGGTGACACACATGGGCACTCTGGCACCTGGGCATGTACTGCTTGCTTGTTCTTGAAGTGTACGAAACACCAACTTTCAACTGAAGATTTAGCAAATGTATTGTTTTTGCTTTTAATAAAATACATATATCAAAAACATAACTTTTTTACTAGAGCTACAAATATCACAAAATTATGGATATTTCTAGATGTGACACAGCACCCGAGTTAAGCTAGGTTTTCTTGCGAATTTTGACACACTGAGCTCAAAATGTTCACCATCACTGCCCTGGAAAGAATGAGTGTGTGATCTAGAGGTGCTTCTGGATTCATCCCTGCCATTTGAGACCCACGTGTCAGAGATAGCCGGAAGCTCCTGTTCATCTCCAACTGGGTTGCCAACTTCTGCCCTTTCTGGAGAGGGAAATTTGGCCACTATGGTCCATTCTTTGATAGTCTTCAGACTTGGCTACTATAATGCACTCTATAGAAGCCTACATTTGAAAACTGTCAGGAAGCTGAAACTAGTGCAACAGACTGAATGCTAGTAGAACACACGCCATCCTGAAAGATCTGGCTGAACACACGCCATCCTGAAAGATCTGTGCTGGCTACCTATTTGCTACCAAATCCATTTCAAGGTGTTGATGTCAACACATAAAGCCCTAAATGTCTTGGGCCCCAGATATATGAACTGCTTTCTCCCACAGAAACCTTCTGGAGTACTAAGATCACAAGGGGAGATCTACATGGCTTTCTGCACCCTGTTAAATCTTTGCTCAAGATTTTCATATTTGGCTTCATCTGAGTGTTGCCTTGCCAGTGAGGATGAATGGGTTATATTTTAAGTATGATTTATTCTGTTTTGTGGTTTTTATCTTTTTAATGATATAATTCACCCTGGGATATTCAGGTGAAGGGTGAGCTATAGATGCCTAAATAAATAAATGAAGTGTGCAGTTTTATTGGCAGTGATACAGAAGTGGTTTTTCATTGTTGACTTCTGAGGAGAGACTGGGAATCAAACTGGAAACCCTCTGCTTTCTAGGCTGCTTGCATTACCACTGAGCTACAGCCAATCCCAAAATGATTAAAATTAACAATAAAAAGTCTCTGAAAGATTCAATATGATATAGAATGGAGGGATACAGAAGCCAAAGCCTTTGGTGAACAGGTATAACTTAAGCAGGTACTCACATGTATGTACCTTGCATAGCTGAAACGAGACTATTCCACATTCTGGGGCTCACCACAAAGAACATCCTCTCTTGAGTCACTATGCCTTGGACATTCGAGAGTGGCAAGGCTACCAAGAAGACTCCTCCTGCTGATCGACAGAGGAACTATGTGTAACATAAGTGAAGGTTTGCGCCTGAGACAAACCTGGATTTGCAGGTATTTTCACATCCCTGTTCCTTTTGGTAAAGAAAGCCCTATGATGCCTGCCAAGGGCAGAATGGAGAAACAGGAAAGGTCTTTCCCGAGGAAAATACTCTTCCCATTACCAGGACTCCTTTCTAATCGCAAGCAGTAAAAGGAACTGCAGTTGCGTCTCCCAGGGCAACAGCCATAAAACAATGAAAAATTGGCAAAAAATGCATTCAAGCTGAGCCAGGAGAAGCTACAGTAAAACTTGCCAAGGATGTAACAGCTAAAAAGTACAGTATGCTGGCCTACATTTTTGAGAGGGAACTTACCCTGTGGGGAAAATTAAACCAAGTTCCTCAAAGCACTACAAAGTGTCTTATTCTGATGGTTTCCTGCACTGACAAGGGGCAATCTTAGATCGTTACTGAGAATTGTTTCAAGTTCTATTCTAGATTCTTAAACTCACATTGTGCATAAAGATGAAAGCTCAGAAGTTTATATTTTAGATAAAGCAGAAAGATAAAGCTGGGGTGGGTGAGAAAGATGTCCCTACATGTGTGCATGTAAATTGTTACAGCTGAGTATTCCTTGAGTATACATAGACTACTCCAAAAAGCCAAAAGAAAAAAGGAAGAACAGAGTTACTGTCTTTTAAAGGAAGAATTATGCATAGTCTCCCAAAGAAATGATTACCTTTATTTGAAGAAACACTGCCCTGTATTTTCTGAGATACACAAAGCATGGAACAACACTGATCTCACTTGCAGTAATTTGCAAAAACAAACCATTGGGAAGACAGGCAAGGTCTGAAGCTCCTTGCATTCCAAAGGTTCATAAGCTGCTGGTAAAAGATGCAGCAACCTGTCACTTCTGGCAGGGCTTTCTAATCACTGCCATTCCTAAGATCAATAATTCATTTTTCTTGCAAAAAGACAGGTGTCTCCATGTATTGATCACAGAGATGCACAGAACCTGCAGAGATAATAAAGCCTCACAGAGGTTTGCTTTCTTCTAACTTACATGCACTATTTTATTATTTAAAATCCCAGGGTGAAAGATACAGAATAATAGGGTTTAAATTACAGAAAGGCATTGTCCAACTGAATACTGACTAAAACGTTCTTATAATAAGGCCTATTTAACAATACACTCAATTAATCAGTGCAGTATTGGACCATCCTTTGAGTAGAAAGTCTTACCCACTACCTGGAAAAGCTTTAATAAATACTTCTGCCTAAAACAGAAGATTGGACTCAATGGTCCGTTTTGCCCTTTCCAGCTCTACAATTCTATTCTAAGTGTACAATCCAAACACTTACATCCCAAGGGTTCTTCAATGCATATCCAATTCCAGAGTTATTGGTAGGTCTCTCTCATATTAGGCACATACTAGTGGACTCTTATCTGGGAATGCCGGGTTTGATTCCGCCCTCCCCCACGAAACCAGCTGGGTGACCTTGGGGAGAAGAACAGAAAGCTTTATCAGCCGCTTTGAGTCCCCTTAAATGGTTAAGAAAAGTGGAGTAGAAAAGCCAACTCTTCTTCTTTGAGCCAACTATGGTGTGCAGAGAACATTAAAAACTGATAGAGTGTGTCCCCATGGCCATTTTAATCTGAATTTGATTCAAATTCGGGAAGGAGCGTCCCCATGGCTACCATAATTAATTCTAATCAAATCCGAATTCAGCACTCAGCATTCCCAGATTTTATGAGAACTATTCTGCCTAAAGCAGGAGAGAAAAAAGGTTCTGATGAAAACTGGACTCCGTCCCCTTTTTAGAACCAAGTCCGCTTTATTTCTCCCACATGGGGACAATACCAGGCTATTTGGGGTGGAGGTCTAGTATTCTGGCCAGTGGCAACCAGCTGTGGATTATTATTATTATTATTATTTTTGTAGACATAAAGCTCCCCCCTCTCTTGCCAGCCTTGCAAAAGCTCCATGCGGCACGAAAAAGGCAGAAAGGGCTTGTTTTTTTATTTAGGGGCTTTAACATTCTCACTTGAAACATGTATCTTTTAAAGAGAGATGCTTAGAAAGCCTGAAATACTTTTTTGAAAATGATAAATCGTGCTTGCTTAGATGCCGGAAAGGGAAAGGAAAGAGAAAGAAACTTGGTGTTTGAACTCCGTTCCCTTCGCATTTCCTTCTTGCAGGCATGGGGAGGGGAAGGAAGCTGCTGTGGAAGTCAAAAGTCCTTCTTTTTTTTTTAATGTTCCCTCGCAGCTGTGAAAGTTAAAAGCCTTTTTTTAACGTTCCCTTGCAGCTGCAGATGAGCGTACTTTTTCTGGTAATCTCAAAAGGGGATATGAAAAAGAAAGTATTAGGCTAGAATTTATTTTTAAAACTTCCATTTTGCTGTTTCTACTGCAGGCAGGTTTTGCACAGGGTGGGGTGGGGATTTAACAGCCCTGTTTCTTACATTTTGAAATTGCCCCAAAACCAGGACTAAAAAGCTGCATGGGGACTACTACATTTGGATTTATTCAGTTGATGGGCACTCAACCCAAATTAAAAGCAATCCCCCTAAAATAGTCCAAACAGACTATTTCGGAACTAAATTCCCTGCATGAGGATGAAGCCATAATGTATGCAAGTCCCATTGTATTGCTAGTAAAGACTACATTTTTTTGCAGAGCAGATGTTATTTACATCTAGGTTTGTTTGTTTTATCTTGCTGTTTTGGTGAGAATGCTGCGTTAGATTAATTGAGGCTGGGTGGGGGCACTTCCAGGGAGGAGAAGCAGGCTTTTCACTTTTTTCAAAGTGGCCAATCAGACTGCTTTCTCTACAGAAAGAGATCATGAACGCAAGTGAGATCCCAACAGCAATAGCAAGCTTAATGCTTGATTGTGTTAGTTTTGTTCTGGGGAGGAGCATAGTAGCAGTCATGTTTCCTTTTACCATCACCATATGCATCAATCCCAGGGAGAGAAGGCAGTATAGGGAAAGAGGGAAGATGGTGGTGATGGCGCCTGTCACTGAATACTGCAGTTCTGGGGAGAGAAAGCTTTTTGATGGAAGCCATTTCCACCACTTCTGTGCTTGCTCCAGCTGCCTAGAGCACAGGGAGGTGGTGGTGAGAATTGACACCAGGGTCTTCATTTCCAGGGATGGTCTCTCTGGTGCTTCAGCTAAGGAGGAAAGGCGCAAGAGACCTTTCCTGAAGATGTATGAAAAAGGTGTTAGAAGATACTTTGGGGGGAGGCAGCTGTGATAAATCTGGCTATAATGAAATATATAAAACTTATTTTCTCTCAAAGAACTCTTGGTGTATACGTATGTGTCAAGAAAAGGAAATACATATTATTTCTAGCCTTGTGTGCTGCTACAGGAAGAGTTGGTTAAGCAATCAACTACTTTACCTCAAAAATGATGTTCCCTGATGAACAGCCTAAAAAGCAGTGCTGCTGCTGTTATGTGGAAAGCAGCATCTCTCTCTCTCTCTCTGTGTGTGTGTGTACATGTGTGTGTAGATGCCAAGAAGCATCAACCAATCAATACCTGCTGAATGGAGTGGCTGGGAGAGGTGTGAGACTGACCATAACAAGCAAGAAAATAGCTGTGTGACTAGATATTGTGCACTTGTGTTTGCCACACAAGTAATGGCTAAATTTCAATTAGATGAACTGAGTCTTGATTTCTTCTAATCCATTTTAACCATCCTATATATAGGTGAAGCTTCAGTTGGATTAAAAACCAAGTGAAAGGTTTAGATGACTTGACTCTTTAGTCAGAATGCACTGTTATGCATTCTGTAGTGCATAACATGCTTTGAAATTCAAATGTATTTTATAAATGTATTTTATTTTTATATGCATTTTATGCAGATCTATGTTCTATTCTACTATAACCAAATGCTAAGGGCAGCTGAGGCAACACTACTTCTACTAACTGACAAGTGTCATCTAAGGATGAAGGCAAAGATTTCTCTGCTCCTTAAATACAATTGTGGGGCCTTTTATATGCAAGCTAAACTATACAAGAATTTAACATAACCACTTAGGAATGGACATGATACATATTCCAACTTAAAACTCAAAAACATGTTGGAACATCAAAATGTTTTGTCAGAACAGTCAAAGTTTCAAATTTTCCACCCAATGAATAACAACAGGAGAATAATTCTGAGTCCCATGTCCCCCTGTGTTTTTCCTGTGCATGAGACCCTCCAGGTGAATTAAGTAATAGGGACAAGTGAGTGGTGACTACTTCTCAAGCCACAGGAGGTTCTTCCAATGGTGGAGCTTTAATATTTTGCTTAAAACACCACCAATCAGCTGCCCACTGTAGAGAGGGGGCAACATAGACATAGACAATTGATTGCCAGAGATGTTTCCTTATGAGCATAAAAATAATTGATGCCCTTAACAAACAAAAACTTTATTTGTTTTGGAGGCTAGGAATCCTAAATACTGTATCAGAAGTGAGAAAAAAAGGTCGTTTTCCCTTTATAAAAAATAGTTTGGTTTTCTGTTCGTAAGGGAAAATCCCTAAGTAACAGCTGATTGTTGGATGTGGGATTAATGAATAACAATCCTGAAATCTATCAACTGCTCTTTGGGTGCGTTCCCATGGTACTAATTTGTATCTCTATTGCCCCTCCACTGAAGTGGATTAAAGAAAAGCGGGTTCAATCCGGATTTAAGCGTTCCCAAGGGGGTAAGCAAAACACGCATTTAAAATGAACGGACCATCCCCAAGGAAGCGTGTTTTGTTTACCCGCATCTTTTTCTCCCTGCCCCTCGCTGTTTCATTGGGTGATCGGGCGGAAGGAATTTCCAGCTGCCGAAACACCTCCCCCCCAGCCAGCGATCCTGCAATCCTTTCCTTCAAAAAGACCAAAAGAAAAATTTAAAACTTCTCTGTTCGTCTCCCCTGCTTGCAAAGACTGCAGCCGGCACTCTTTACAAGATCTCCAGCCAGCCAGCTCTTTTACACTTTCACTTTCGCGGAAGCAATTCATCACAATGTATCTTTGCTGTTTCTCTTTGGGATTGGAAAGAGAAACAGCAAAGAGAAAATGCCTGCCTAGATCTCTGTTTGCATAGATCGCTGGCTGGATGACAGGCAAAAGAGAGAGAGAGAGAGAGAGAGAGAGAGAGAGAGAGAGAGAGAGAGAGAGAGAGGATCTCTCCGGCCGGCAATTCCTACCTCGGAGAGAATCCCCGCCCCTTTTACCACGGAGCGATCCCATGGAAAATGTT
>MTQE01000401.1:977645-997507 GCA_014337955.1 Aspidoscelis marmoratus
GTCTGCGTTGGGGAGGGCTTAGAGATCCATGCTCTTGGGATGCCTGTCTAAGTCTTCCGTGCTGAGGTGAATATCTGTGCGTAGTATCTCTGTGTGCAGCTTGGGCGGGACTAGAGATGTTACGTCTACTGTGTCTATATTCATGGTATTCTGGAGTTCTAGATCTAGTAGCCCTATGAGAATAAGACTTCTGTCTGTAATCATCGCTTTGGGACTCGGTGTAATATACTGTTTGTCCTCTAGGTGGCGTTCGGGAGTTGTGGGAGGCTCGAGCAGATCCATCACGAGGTAAGGAATGCTTACTTTTGAATTTTCTCTTGGTTGGAGGGGGGCTCCTACTATAGGAAATACGGTGCCTGCTGTGATGGTATGTAGGGCTGGATTCCCTTGGTTGAGGAGAAGCGGCATGTCGCTGACTTGTGCGATGATATTGAGTGGAGTTGGCAGGAGAGCGAGGGTAGGCCGGCCTGGGAGACCGGGAATGGTTGCGGGGGTTGGAGCGGCGGCGGTAGTCATTGCGAGGGCTGCGCTCACGGGGAGGTGATCTGGAAGATTGGCGGCTAGCAGCCGTTTGTTTGTTGGAGGATTGGCGGGCTTCCGGTGAACGGCTGCAGGCGCAGGCGCGCTCTGGAGAGTGGCGGGAAGGAGCGCGACTCCGCCGAGCTGGCTGCGTAGCGCCGGCGGTTTTGCCCAGGCTGCTACGGGCTGGCGGTGACTTGGCGGCCGTTGTAGAGTTGCGGGCTTGGACGGGGGACCGCTCCGCTGGATTCCTCTCGGAGCGGTAGCAGTCCCGCGATGGTGAGCGGCTCGCGCCGCTATTGTGGTCAGAGACTGGGCTGCGCTGAGCGCGGCGGGCTCCGCACTGGCTTTTATCCTCTCGGGCCCAAGGAGGGGTGCGGGAGATTGAACGGCCTTCGCTCACTTCTCCCGATTGCATATCTAGGGGGGGGGAGAGACGGGAGGAATGGCAATAAGGATGGGAGCCGAAACTAATAAGTTAATCAGGTGGAGGGGGGGGGATAGTTGACTTACCTGATTGTTCCCTGGAAGCCCTGCGCGGGCTGTAAGAAGCGCGGGAGCGCTCCCTGACCATAGGAGGAGAGGGAGCTGAACCCGGCCGGTCAGAGGAGCTACGGAAGCCATAGAAGGTGCCCTGAGAGGAGGAATCTGTGGGAAAGTAAAGACAGGGGCGTTAATCCGAAACGGACGCCTCCTGTAAGCTCCGAGACCGTAGAGGGAACTGGGGTAGGAGGCCTACCCCTATCCGACGACATGACGCAGCGGGTGCAGACGAATGCGGGTGATATCCGGTGTGGCCAGCGCTCGACCGAGGACAGACTGGAGTCCAACCAACAGGGGCACCGCCTTTAAAATCTTGGGTTGGGCTCCGCCCCCGGTCGTGGTCAGCTACCGCTCCAGGACATCACCCGCAGTCTGCTGGCATCCGTTGGAGAACAGTAAGAATTTCCATTACTGAAAGGTTGAGAACGGAGGGAAAAAAAGAAACCAAAAAAGATTCAGAAGCAATTGACAGTCACTGATGCAACCTCTGTCTTAATTCTGAAACTCAGGTTATAAACGGTGATAATACAAAAACATAAAAACAGTACTAAAACAAAGACTGTGAATGTGGAGTTAAGACATAACTGTCTTTGTACATATTAAATTTAAAGGCCCCATTCCCACTTGACTATTTTAGTCCTGTTTGGACTATTTTAATCTGGATACAGGGCTGAGTGTGGATTTCAAGCTATTCCCATCTACCTGATGGTAAACCAAACTGAACCCAAATATTGCCATTTCCACTCACCACCCAAATCTCCAGCACAGAGAAACAGGACCTCAGACAAGCGGAGGAAGTCAAGGGAACTTCTATTAATGTAACAACGGGAAGAGTGTGTAAATGTTTTTTTTTCTTTTAATTTGTGGTAAAATTTTAATTAAAAAAAAGAAAAGAAACAGGACCTTTTAATATCTGCCCTTCCCCCCCAGTGCAAACCCTGTAAGCCTGCCCTAGTCAATCAGCTGAGGGGAAGTCTTTATGTTGCAAAGCAGCTGTAATATTGATAAAGAACTCAAAATACTGTATACCTGGCTTGTTTTTGTTTTGTATCTAGTAAGAAACAAACACAGATAAAGTAAAACAATCAAACCTAACAAAAGCAACAGAAGAATTAGTGACTGAATAGACTACTTAAAAAGTTTTTAAAGAAAAATTGATTTAGATAAACTTTTTAAACTTTTACAAAATCCAAAATATAGAGAAATAAGACAGAATTCGATTCTTAGAGACTCTGAAACTAAGAAAATCCAGAAGCACTGCAAATGTTCAGTGGACCTCACTACCTATGTATTTTTTCTTGAGGTTACTAGCCACAGCCTATTTATTCTTCTTAAGTGAATAACAGGACAGGATACACTTTTGTGTTACCTTTGGACTACTAGAATGAGTCAAAATCCACAAAAACAGATAAATCATCTTCCACTATCTCATAGCAGGTTTGGGGAACCTATTCATTTCCAGATACGGGTCTCCCAGCTCCTGTGAGCCCCAGTCAGCACAATTAATTATTAAAGAAGATCAGGGCTGTAGCTGAAGGACATGTGGAGGGACATGATATTGAGAATTTTCTTTAAACTGGTATGCCTCTTCCCATTAATCAGCTTTCTTTGCTTAGGCCAGTGATGGCCAACCTATGACACGCGTGTCACAAGTGACACGCCAAGCCCTTTTTGGTGACACACATGGTCACCCTGGCACCTGGGCATGTAGTGCTTGCTTGTTGAAGTGTACGAAATACCAACTTTCAATTGAAGATTTAGCAAATGGAAAGAATTATTTGTTTTTGCTTTTCATAAAATACATATATCAAAAATATAACTTTTTTACTAGAGCTACAAATATCACAAAATTATGGATATTTCTAGATGTGACACAGCACCCGAGTTAAGCTAGGTTTTCTTGCGAATTTTGACACACCAAGCTCAAAAGGTTCACCATCACTGGCTTAGGCAATCATCACAGAGATTTAATGCATCCCATGCTGCTACTCTCAAACAGACACAGTTTAATTTTCTTCTTCCAACAAAAAAAATCAACAAACAAACATTTAAACTATCAGCACATGAGGATAATTTCTGAAGGTTTGTGACTCTGCTGTATGGTTCAGAGATAGCAGTGGTTTGCCTCACATTCTTCAATATGAGCAAGTGGTCTCAATGCAATTCTGTTATAGGAGTGGTTCTCAACCTTCCTAATGCCGCAACCCCTTAATGGAGTTCCTCATGTCATGGAGACCCCCAAACACAGGGGCGGAACAGTTGGGAGGTGGGAGGGAAGGGTGGTGAGAGGCTTGTCACGATCCCTCTGAAAGGGTAATTCGACCCCCCAAAGGGATCCTGACCCCCAGGCTGAGAACCACTGTGTTATAGGGAGTTCCATACTTTACTGGGCTGAATTGTGCCAGCTGGAACCATTCCTACTATCCCAGATGAAGGCCACACTTGGACAGCCTGTTCTGAGACAGGCCCTATACCACAAAGTCTCAGAGGGACCCTTTTGGCAATTTGATCCACTGCCAGATTGGGTCCCTCTGCCACGCTGGTACAGGGAGACATGTGTCCCTCTGCACATCTCCCTTGGCCTGTTTAATCATGAAAAGAACAGCGGTAGTCCTTTTTAAAATGGGCTTCTTAAAAAGGTCTACCACTTTCCTGGTCTAGGTGGCCAAAATGGAAGAGAGAAGCCCTGAAGTGATCTAGGCCTTGCACGATAGCAGGATACCAGTGTATGTGCGAAAAGACCCATAGTACTATAATGCAAGTGTTAAACAAGAGACTCCTTGAGTATTTGAATATATACCCAGTAGTGTAAATTCACTGTAATTTACTACAATGTCTAGGCAAATGCAAATCAAAATTCACAGAGGACAGAAGACAGCCCTAGGCTTTATTCACATTCCTGTGTCCATACAAATATCAAATCCAGGCATAACTGGGGTAGGTGCAGATGCAGGCTGCATGTGTTGTCCTTTGGCACATGTATCGGCATACCAAGGAATAGTGTGCACCTCTGCAGGCATTGTGCCTGCACTCATCCCAGTTAGAAAGCCACAGGCTGCTCCTCATCAAATCTTATTCCAGTTGTTCATCTTGTAATCAGGTTGTGTTCACCACACCATGCAAATCATGTTGGGAAACCATCATGATTGCTGAAGTACCACCTATCAACAGCTAACAGTGATTCATGTAATGCAGACTGAGGCAGCACCATACCTGCAATGTGAGGGATGTTGCCCCTGTATGATTGTTCATAACCAAACAACGCAATACCAAACTGCACTCCAAAAGGAATGAATTCTGATCATCTGTCACTTAGGAGAGACAGGTCTATTGCAAAAATAAACAGTTGTAAATTGCAGATATCTTTCTTTAGAGGTTCTGATTGCCCTGATAGATGCTTACCTGATTATTTGAAGGTTGCTTCTTGCAGTAGACTTTCAAGGACAATACTGAAAAATTACTGATTTATTTTAATGGAAGGAGACCGATCTTTAAGAAATAAAAGTAAAAGCATCTCTGAGGTGACTTTGAGATGGTTTGGAGATGAGATCATTCACCTACCCTTCTCCTTCATGAACATTCTAGGCTAGAAAAAGTGGATTGAGGTGGAATGAGAACACAAAGGCCACTCACTAATCTCTCTAAGGCACTTTTGAGATGCTTCTTTTGCTATATGTGAACACAACCTCAAGATTTTCCTTTGGAACTCATGCAGGCAAAAGCCTCAACAGTACTGGATAGTCTTCTATTACAAACTACAAACTTTACATAATGTACAATTTCATACAAAGAGGGAAAGATGATGTGTTTTTTCCACTGATACAGCACTCAGTTTTCAGCTCACTGGTGACTGATACACCTATCTATCTCCAGAACTAAGGCATATCCCTGACATACTCAAGCTTTTGTCTAACTGATGCTTATGCTGGAGTTTACCAGGCAGCCTTTCTTTTACTGTTTTTACTTTTTCAACAGAAAATCTATAAAATTGTTTTATGTCTGTAACACACCCTGAAATTTTTATGACAGTCAGTACAGAAATGTTTTAAACAAACCAGAAACAATATCTTTGCAATCACATCTTTCAAGATCTGAACATAAAAGATCACAGCAGAGGAAGAAGGCAGTTAGTGCTGTAAATTTTAATGGATTTGAGAGCCGTTTTGCATGATGAGAAGAAAAATTACTCCAGGGTCACAGCATAGCTCTTTAGTGGCAAATCCTACCATCTCTTCACAACTAACATGCTGCAGGCTAGATCCCTGTATAATGTATAAAAAGGTCTCTAGGTGTGCCCACTTTTCACTGAGGTACACTCATATACACGTTTCCTAAACTATGTAAAAAAATTAAGAGCCACAAGGAAACAGAACTCTAAAATTTCAAAATATAATTTATAAAAGCAAATTCTGTCATACCTAGTTGGAGATATTAAAAAATCAGAATAGTAAGTTTGAAGTAAATTAAGTCAGAGCTAGAGAATGATCTGTTCACAAGTATGCAGTTAGAACGGGAGAAGGAGACCATTGCAATTATTACATTATTCCCATTTAGAGATGCAGATGGCCCTTTCTGCCTTTACTTTGCCAAGGTTCTGATTAGTGGGTCCAGACCTATTAACGCTCTCACAGCAAGGCTTGGAGTGAAACAGTGCCCACTGCAGGACAGTGGCTGTTCCAGCCCAGCCCCCACGTGAACCTCAAAGCTTGCATGCACTTTCGTTCCTAACCTTGGTGCACACTTTGGTGCACTGCTGAAATGGCCTTGCAGTTGTCTGGAAAATGTGCACCTTCTGCATGCCTTCATGATCTGGACTTAGCCATGCAACTATGCCAGTAGTCCTTGATGTTGAGGACTACCAGTGATTCAGATTAGGAATTCTGTATGGTGCAGATGGCACGTACCAGCAGGAAGTGGGGCCTCTCTAGCCAGCACTAGTGTACAAACAAAAACAAAAGAGGTCCTGAAGAGGATTATGTAGGACTGTAAAATGGAATTAAGCTAAATGCAAACATTTCGAGCCAACACTTGCAGTGAACATCCATGAAATTTTATCTAGTTATGCCTCTTTACTGGGCATTTTTTCACTCAGAGTGCCTTTTTCTAAAACCTTCTAAAATGAACGTCGGGGGGAAATAATTTCTCTGGCTCAACCATCCTACCACAATCCTCCTGCACCCTCAGTATAGTCCAATAGTACTATGAGGTCTGCTTGCAGCACTTGGCCTTGTTTTTTTGTGACACTATTTTTCATTACAAAATTCTATTCAGTTCCATTACACTAAATGAAATCCCACATAATTTTTATCCCCATAAAAAGGACAGAAAGAAAGAAACAAACTGCAGCTTTTAAGGCTGCAATTTCATCTCAGTTGCTCATACGCATATCCTAGTTATTGAATGGAAATGACAATGTATGTTTGATTATAGAACTGCAGGATGTATTGGCCAAAACAAGTGGTTCAGATGTCATACCTCCTCTGGATGGTGTTATTTTTTATCTGACAGTCAGATCAGATGTCCTGAGGGTCATTGATCTATGGAATTTCCTGTCAGAAGAGGTGATAACAGCAACCAGCCTAGATGGCTTTAAGAAAGGTTTAGACAAATTCATGGATGACAGGTTTATCAGTGCCTACTAGACGTATGCCTAGGTACTTCCTCCAGGCTGGGGAGACAGGCAGGATGCCTCTAAGGGCCATTTGCTGGGATTCAAGAGCAGGTGAAGATTTTGCCTTTGTCTTCTGTTTGAGATGGCCATGGGCCATTGGTGGGACATTGTCTGGGACAGGATGCTGGACTGGACCCATTTGCAAATCTGGATCTACACACAAGGGGTCTGCCTGTCACCCCAGGTGTTTTGGAGGACAAGGGGGGAATCCCCAAAGTTGCCTTTGGAGATTAGCACAGGCTCTGCAGAAAACCCCCTTCGGAGCCTTTGCAAATCTCCAAAGGCAACTTCAGAATGACTTCGGAGGGACTTTGGAGTTTTGATTTTGGGGCACCCCCCATGGATGCCTCCCCCTTGAGCCTCCTCTAGATCCCATTGCCAGATTGTAGTGGAAACAGGCTCCCTACAATCCCGATTTTAAGGATGAAGACCACATTGTAGACCCCTTTAATGGAGTCTACACAAAATCAGATTATAGGTCCTGAAGGACCCATATGATCCAGATTTCCCTAGCTGTGGTGTAAACAAATGTGTCCCTAATGGGGTCCGTAGTGGAAATGGGGTCATCCAGCTCTCAGCCAAATGGGTCCTTAATGGGTGCTAAAATGGGTATTTACTGCCAGTGGAAAAACACCCAATGTTAGAAAATGAACTCATAAGACAAAATCAAAGCACGCCAAAGTTCAAAACTTCCCGAAGTTGAAACCTATCCCCACTCCCCTTTTGCTTAAAAGCATGGTTTCCCTTCACACCTTCCACATTCATTTTCAAAGCACTCAAAAGTGGCCCAGCACTGAGATTCACCTAAAGGGATCCTTGTACTAGCTTTAGGTATCTTGCATGTTCATTCAGGCAAGTAGAAAAGGACATCCAGAGGCAGGGGGCCATTCTTCAGCCAATGGCTTATTAATAGGAACTTTATTCAAAATAAAACTGCAGATGATAAAGTTGGTATACAGTCTTATGTTGAACCATACCTGGACTACCAAATACAGTTTTGGGCACCATATCTCAGAATGGATACATAAGTTAGGAAGGTACAAAACAGATAAACAGAAATGAACACTTTAGAAAGTGATAAAGATTAGAGGCTGGAATCACCCAGTGAAACTGAACCCCAGATATACCAATCAATTTATCTGAATATCACCTTTCCAAAGAAAATTACCCAAAGTGTCTTACTACGACAACAAAAAGCAATCCAATACAAAATACATTACTGAATACGCAAATAATAAAACGTAGGAATACACCCACAGAAAGATATTTCTTCACAAAGCGTGTAGTTAAAGAAATCATTATCCCAAGATATGATTGCTGGTAACAAGCTTGGATGGCTTCAAAAAGGAGTGGAGTTGGACAAATTCATCAACGATAGCACTACTGATGCCCACCAGGCTTCTCTGATACAGGAGGCAGCACGCCTTTAAAGAACAGCTGCTGGGAGATTGTGGGAGTCCATATGCAATCATTAGGAAAAGGTTAGGGCAGCTGCTGCACTCAATAAGCCCTTGTTCTAATCCTGTAGGGCCTTTGTTATATTCCTATGTTAAGTTGGCTTACTTAATAATAACTGGCCTTGATAATCAGGAGCACAATCACAAAATTTCTTGCCAAAAAAAGCATAGGCACCTTCCAAAAATCTTTAGACTCCCAGCTCCTATCTAGCATGACAAATGCCAACAAGCAGTCCAACAACATTTGGAGGAAACCACACTGGTTATTTCTGACAAAAGTGGTATAAGAATTTTCAGATGTTAAAAGTACATTAAAGTTCACTTTGGCACCAGATTTTCCATAGTTTATGAAAGTTCTAATAGACTCATTAAAGTATTTCTCCACCTATTTCCCAGCATTTCCCTGTTCTTGGCTGGAAGCCTTGAGGAACAAACAATAGATCTTTGAATTCTAATTAGCATTTGCCTGTTTCATAATTTTGGACAATCCCACTGAAACTGATGGAGCTTGCATTATCTTGGGAGAGTACCACTTCCTCACTTGCTGAAACAGAATCTGATAATCAGAATAAAATGACACAGAAAATACAAGATGGGGAAATAAAAATAAGCACAAGAGGACTGGGGAGCTATTGGTTACCTGTTTAATTACAGTATTTCCCTTTTTATATTAACTGACACAGAGATTAAGTTAATGACACAACAGGAGATATTTTTCGCATCAGAAAATCCATTCCATTTTCTTTTCCGACCTGTGCTACAAGGAGGCTTTTACATACACCGTACTAGTAATAAAGATACTTGATCTGCATATTCCTTTCACAACTGTGACATAAGGAAGCTGAAACACAGTTATCAATGCTATTTAAATACACATAACAGATCACGCAATGCAATGTGTCACAAGGAAAGTGCAGAAAGGAAACTGCATCAGAGCTACTGATATGTGACATATTAAAACTATAGACACAGTTCGCCCAAAAAGTTATCAGCCTTACCAAGCTCTACAAAATAAATATAAAATTAAAATTAGAAGCTTGAACAGTAGCACACTATTTATATACATTGTGTTCACACCTAAATTTGAATCCAGTTTCAGTCCACTTTCAGAATGACAGAACCCATCAGCAAAGTGACTAGACATTTTCTTTCTACTTGAATACACGTGCTTAAATACAAAGCTTCCTCAGCCAGACAAACAGAGATTTACTTATCTGTACTTCTACCCCACCTCTCAGGGTGGATCACAATAAAAATCAGGCAAAAACTAAAACTAAACCATGGAAGCCTCTAAAAGGGTGGGGTGGCCCTGGTGTTTAATATCTGGAGACCTGATGATGGTGGTGGTGAAACTATTACTGTCTTTTAACTTTTGGAGCAATAAAGGTGGTCATTGCATCAACTGGCCTTTTCTTTTTTTTGAGGGGGGGGTGCTCCCTAATGATACTAGTGGGGCAATATCACATAGCCCTCAGCAGATTAAACAATGCCAGGAAACCCAGCACAGCTGCTAGTTTTCTCAGAAAATATTCTGTACAATTCTGATCATAGCACCTCAGAATGGTTAATGTGGAATTGGATACGGTACAGAAAAGGGAAACTAGGATAATCAAGAGGTTGGAACACCTCCCTTGCAAAATAAGGCTGCAACATCGAGGCCTCTTCAGCCTGAAAGTTAACATTTAAGGACTAACCTGACTGAAATATCTATGCATGGTGTGGACAGTCTCAGAAGCTGTGGGACAGGAGAGTTAGGATTGACAAGGGGAACCATATTGTTTTACCCAGAGAGACATTGGTCTATGGAATTTATTATCAGAAGAGGTGGTGAAAGGAACCAGCCTGGATAGCTGTAAGAAAGGATTAGGCAAATTCATGAAGGACAAGTGTAGCAATGGCTACTAGAATTGATGCTTAAGTATTGCCTTTAGGCTGTAGAGGTAGGCAGGATGCTTCTCAAGGCCATCTTCTGTATGCAACTGAGGGCAAGTAGAGGTTTTGTCTTTGTTTTCTGCTTGAGATGCCCAGAAGCAATCGGTGGGACACTGTGTAAGAGAGGATGCTGGACGAGATGGGCTGTGGCCTGATGCAGCAGGGCTCCTCTTATGTTCTTATTGTTAGAGGAGAAAGGTTTGTGTCCTTTATCAAGGAGACTAAATAGATATTCCTTTTTCTTAACCGCTTGTGTTTTGTGGACTGGTTGGAGCAGAAGGCAAAAGGAGATGCACAGTCAGCCGTACTTCCCTTTGAAATCAATGCAATCCAGCTTTATAAAGCCCCATACTGATTGATGATGCCATCATCCAGATTCTTATCTATTCATGCCAGATCATCCCAAACAAAGTTACAGACTCCACCCACGTTCATTCTTGCTCATTCTCTGCTCATATGTGTAACAGAAATACCTCTTTCTGACCATTTTTATTTCAGTGAATACATTATCACAAAAACCCTTGGCTGCAATAACTATTTAGAATTCTGCACTCCACAGTGCAAGTTGGGACGTCTTTGGGCTTTTTTTTTTTTAGTAAGATCTAAACCAGCTTCCTGGTTTTAAAAGCCATGCTTTCGTTCACAAGAAAAACATACAAGACAAGTGAGCCTAAAGCATTTGAACTCTGTCTTTTTGCAGCTCATATAAAAGTGTGTTTCTCCTACTGCTGTTTGTTATTTCAGTGAGATATTTATAGTCTATGCCATTCCAGATTCTTCTAAAGACCGCCCTGTTATTCCTGAATATACATCCCTGTAATACAGCAAGGAAGATGGCACATAAAGTTGCTTAGTCATTCCAGATGTTTTCCTCCCCAAATAGTAAGTAAAAGACTGTTTTCGGCAGTTAGAGCAAAGGGAAGTAATTTCCATGAGTCATGTAGACTTGTTTTGCCACTATAATCCAAATGCCTACCATCTCAATAGCACAGGGAAAATTCAGAGATTGTAGAAATAACAGACATACCTGAGAGTATCCTGGAGCACCGCTATTGAAGCATTGGGTACTGTTGTAACAAAAAACTTACTAGCAATTAAAATTAAGAGCCCACTGTTATAAGCAGACTAGAAACTGCTATTTCTGTTGAATCAGTTTTATAGACTGTAAATGCATAAAATCCTACTACACTGAAAATTCTGGACAGTGCCATGTAACTGTCTATTTATTACCTTACTTTTTGATCTTGGTTCTTTATTTTAGAATTACTCCCACATTATGAGCCTATTTTTAAGTCTGCTAAAATGTGAGGCATATCTATTCTGGCCTTCTTAAAGCTCAAGAAGACGGGAACTCTCTATCTGTACATCCACCTTTTCGTTTCCTAATAATCTGTCAGAGGAGGGAAATCATCACATAAGACCATATAAATACTGCATAAACATCTCATAAATATGTCATGTTTTGCAACAGCCCTAAAAATGGCATAGAGTAGCCTACCATGTTTATTCTGTTATCTTTATTTCTCGACCTCTAACTTTTTGAAGTAATGTGTTGCAAGAGAAAGAACAGACCCTTGACCTCAGGAAACCAGCCACAAAGCCCAACATTATAAACATGAAGTACAGAAATTGTGAAAGGTCTGGGCAGATCTCTCCTGAACACTAATATGCATTTGAGACACCAATTATGGTCTAGTAGGTGACCAGAATCCATCAGGTGATCCAGAACTCAGTAAGTGACCTAGAACGCAGTAGGTGACCCAGAACCCAGGTTGCAGAAGCCTGTTAAAACCAAAGTACATGTAGTTAATAAATACATTTTTACAAACCATGTACATGCAACTTGTGATTAAAATATGGTAGGCTTCAGCTGATCACTGCTGCGTTCTAGGTGTGTACAGGAAGGTTTGTTACCCTTCCAAACTACCACAGATGAGTGAGCCTCTGTTGTAAAGAAAGTCTAGAAAAAGCAAAAAGCACCAAAGAGCCTTTACAAACAAAGTGTCAGGAAGCATTTCTTCCTGGTGTTTGCTGGGACTAAAAGCAACAGACTTGTAAGCTGCCAGCCAAAAAGGTTTGCATCTCAATTGCCCTGGGTTTAATCTGAACTGGTTTGCCCAGCCTCTAATACAGTATCTGCTTTTAGGGCCACCTAGTGGATGTTTGGAAAGGGGGCATTGTGTTTTAAGTGAACAGAATTCTCTTCCAGAGCACAGCTTTACATAAGAAATATGGAGGAAAGAAGAAACTGTTACACTATTAAGTGGTTAGTCTGTTCTTACTGTATGAAGGCTTTAGTAACCAACTTTTAACAAAATAGGACCTGCACGCACATAAACACACTTACTTCGCCAAATGATTCATTAGCAAATGGAGCATCTGTCGGTTTTTCTCAGGGAGTCTGTGTACTAAGCAGTGAATTTCTGAGATTCGGGATTCCTGATTCTCAAGTTCTGTAAGAAGATGGTATTTTTTTACAATACATTTGGCATTATATGCTAATCTAGAAATAAACAATTCAAACCTAAATCCCTCAATTTATTTTACTAGCACTATATGCACCAAAATCTAGAAGCATGAACATATAAAACTTAGAACCGTTAGAAGAAAACAAAGGAAAAATATAACACAATACCGAAAGGTCAATAAAAGCACCATGCATAGTCACAGTTATGATCTGTGGGCATTTTCACACTTACCTCCCAACTCTGGGAGGTAGAATACTAGAATGCAACTGCAGGGTACCGTGTGGTTCAGTTCCATGTGGTAAGGATGCAACATGCAGGAGGTTTTCCCACGTGATCTAGACAGGTAAGTGCAAAGGAGCTGTGTGATTAATCTTGTGTCTGCTTAAGTGTGAGTAAACCCTAAGTTGACTTTTGAGGGTCAGTGTGTGGAACAATCCAAGTTAAAGCAGTAATTGTGGAGATACATGCTGATGATCCAGATACCTGAGGATCCCAGCATTTGGCCCCGATGTAAATGTGTTTATGTTTGAGTGTTAATAATATGCTTGTTTACTCAAGCACCCAACACCACTTCTCCACGGTAGGGAAGGGAAAATTGGTGAGAGCACCAGTGACTGTTAATGTATTATTTCCACCACAGAGAAGACATTCGCTGAGGGCTACATGAGGAAAGGAAAACACAGTATCATCACCGCCCCCACAGTGTTTTGTGCTGAACTCAGTTACGCAGAGCCAGAAAGTTGACAGTTTTTTATGTAAACAAAGCACTGGCAAGCCTTTCTTTTTGGCACTGCATGGTGCTAAACACAAGATGCAGCACTCAGAGTCTGATGAGCCAGTTCAACCACCAACCTGATTCAAACTGGCTCAGCAAACACGAAACATAATAATCAGTTTTAGAAGCATCAAGCACTGGCAAGAAAGGCTTCACCAGCATTTCACGACAAGCTCCAGTGTCTTTCTACTCCCTTGGAGGGACTATGGGAAAGTAGAAGGTTTGTTCTTGTTGAAAGCATGTGGAACTCCCAATGCTCAGAGATAATATATTTATTGTCAGACGTAGATCTCTCCAAAGCTTCAATAAGGATGAAGTAGTGATGAGTAACTATTATCATGGACAGTTAAAAAAAAATAAATTGAAATTTCCATTAGAAATCTACTGCACAAAGAAAGTCTGGAGAACATTGAAGAGAAACAGCAATATTTGTAGTCCTCTCACCCTCACATATAAATCCTATTTGTTTATTTGAAATATTTCTTCTATAGAAAATTGATTAACAATATGTCTAAGGTAAAATATGGGCTTAAAAGAGAGAAATGTGAATCTGTAACCCAAGAGACCTTAATTTCTCTTTCCTCTAAATATGCTATAATTCTTTTAGTGCAATTGCTGAATAACTCAGAGCACATAGTGAAGATACTGCTGACACTTGACTTCAAAATTATAAATTAATGGTGTTTGTAAACAATCTTGCAGTTCATAATCAAGGCAAATACTTTAAAGAGAGATAGAGATTATTGTGCCTAATCACTTTACAGGATTGAACGAGAGGGAAAATTATGAAGGTGTTATGCAACCACAAGATGAACTATACCCAAATGCTATTACATAACTGCATGACCTCCTTCCACTTCCCATTCTCATCGCAACAGGTGGATCCATGTGGTGATATTTAAAAAATCCTTCAGTAGTGTATTAAGGGAAAGACTAGCCTGAAGTTAAGGCCATCATTAGCACTATTTGAGCAAAGAGCTTCCTTGAGAAGATGAATACCAAGAAATAGATCAGCTCAGAGTGTGCATCCATGTCCTCCCTTGCATAGGGGAATAAAAATCATAAACAGAGCTTAAGACACCGAAGGGATCTGCTGTAAGTACAAGCTGCAAAAATCAAAGTTCGATAATGTCCTAGCAACTTTTTTTAAAAATCGCTGCAAGTTCGGAGCAAACATGTTCTGTGGTATCACAAGGTTAGTCCTATTTACAAAATTTACTTTAAAAATTAAATGCCAAAGAAGCACTAATGTAAACATTACATTAAGTTGTTTTAAAGGGTTTTGCCTCCTCCAAGAGGTCAAGACAAATTACTTACTTGCTGCTTTGATGAAGCTCCTTTGAAACTGATACATCATGATGGGTCCAGGAAGCATTCTAGGATACAAAGTGGAACACAGACAAATCAGAGCAATAAAACATATGACAGAAAGGCTGAAAGGTGGTCGGGAGCATGCCATTACCATAAATCTGTCCTTAATCAGATAGGGCAGAGTTAAACATTGCCAGCTGTACTCAACAAGACAAACAACTGGTCTGCAGGAGCAAAAGGGAAAAGAAAGTATTTCATTCTCCTCTTTTAACTTTTTAGGGTTAGCATAGTAAAAACGGGGCAACACTAAACTATTTCAGTACATGTATACCAGATACATGAAAGGTATGATAATTTGGAAAGAAAGGGGATCATCATCCCCGCAGACTACCATTTTCATGCAATTTTTAAAAGATTCTGGTTGACTAGCAACAAGAAAATCCAATATATAGCAAATTAATGTGGAAGTTATGGATTGTGTTCACGCCTAAGATTTAATCCAGCTTCAGTCCACTATCAGAGTGAGAGAACACATCAGCAAAGTGTCAAGCTGTCCCCCCCCCCCCGCCCCCCAGGATTATCTAATTCAGAAAATTGACCTTTGGGTTCAATAAAGTGGAAATAAAATGATTAGTCTCTTTGTTGATGTGTTCTCTCAATCTGAAAGTGGACTGGAACTGGATTAAACCTGGGTGTGAATGGAGCCATAGAAAACAGTGTGAAACAGCATCTAGGGTTCTAAGAAAGGAGGAGATACCCTCTAGACTACATATTCCTAAACTGAAGGAGTGCTCCTCCAGGAAACTGAGAGACAATCAAATTAAGCATAATATAGATATGAGTGCAAAAGGTTGAACTGATTTCAATAAACTAAAAGGTAAGGAGGTGTGACAAAACCAAATGGGGTTAGGAGGCAGAGTAAAGACAAAAAGCTTAGCAACCACTGTTCTAGAAGAACTTTACAGAATTGCTGTAATATCAGTCTGTGTGGTTAATGACTAGGAAAGATGGAATTCATACTCCAGTATCTCAAATAAAGATTCTCTAAATGGGAGCAATACGGAGGGCTTTTTCAGGAATCCCCCCACCTTTTGTTCACCTCGTCTAAAAGGAAAGCAGCGTGTCATCCAGTTTTTCCCTCTGTCCCACTCCTGCACTATCCCATCGGTTCTAATTTAGTGTCTGGCTCTCTTACTTTTTTTGAAACTCACAGCACCAATTACATATGACAAGATTTAGCAGCTGTAGTACATGACTCATGCGCCAAGTTTTCCTTAGACTGGCTTCCTAGACTGGCACTTATTCGCCAGTTGCAATATTTGTCTCCAAAGAGCCTTGTCAGACCCCACTACACTCCCATTTGCAAGTGTGAAGATCTGTGATTCTCAAGTCTGTGAATTTTCTACGTCATTCCTACCAAAACAACATCTTTATTTAGCAATTTACAGTTTCTTCTAGCAAAAAAGCTATTAAAAGACACTATAGATTATGATCTACTCCTGCAGTCCTCCAGCTAGTAAAAACCTGCCATAGAAAGGCTGGACAAAACACATTGGGAGTAAAATAGAAAAACAGACTGGGCATCTTTCTTTATATTTGCAGTTTATGACCTACTGCCAAATAAATTCACACATTATCTTTATTGCAGCATGATTAATAGTAAGGAATTTCATTGTTTTGAAACAGTGCCAAAGGAAATAGTCTGCTTTGGCACAACAACGTCCTCTACAATTCTCTGAGTTTGCTAGACTGGAGCACTACTAGAGGACATTAGCCACTCCTGCCTCACTCTACACTGACCTAGTTTTAGAGCAATCCTATTCAGATATTTCAAAATGAGGTTGTACTGAGATGCCTAGGTCAAACATCAAAAGATACTCTCATCTATTAGAAACCAATTAAAATGAGATGCATCTGTGCATACAGGTTAAAAAAATAAAACTAGATCATGACAGCATCAAAACTGACTGGCATACAGCACAATGAGTTTTACAAAATTCAACACGTTCCATATAAGATTACTGAGAACAGCAATTAAGCTTGCAAGCACTTGTTAGAACACTGAAAACACAGATGCTGCTGAACGCCAATGCAGGAAAAGAGGCAAAAATTTGCAAGGAATTACTTGCAGCTCAGTTTCTTCTTGTCTTTTAGCCTCGCCAGTGGAAATGAAGTAAGAAGACAACTAAGGGCATTTATAGGGGATTAGTTAGCAGATGAGAAATCACTGGGGAAGGACTGTGGCTTGGCACTAAAGCACAAACTCTGCAAACAGCAAGCCCTGAATTTAAATTGTCAGTATATCCTTCCAGTGTTGAGAAAAGGTTTCTGTCTGAAATCTTGTAGAGTATCAGTCCGAGCTGCTAGTACTGAATGAGCTATGTGAACCAATGATACGATCGCATAAAGTATATTCTCATGTTTCCATTTTCCCACTGTCACAGCCTTATAAAGGGAGTAATTTTGTTCTTCCCCAAATTATGGCAGAAATAGCCAATAGTGCTTCAGGAACAGAGCTCACCAGGGAACGGTCTTCCTCTGGGACCTCACTTTGGTTCTTCCCAAATACCTTCTTAATACTCAGCTTATCACAACACAGAGCAGAGGGAAAAAAAGGAGGCCTCCAATTTGTGCTTCACCCAGGCCTTCACATTCTGCTGAATCCCTGTGCAAGGAAATACTGGGACAATGAGAGTCCAAGGAGGGAACCTAAATCTTCTGCTCGGATTGGTTCGCCACAGGGCGGTATACAAATAAATATTATTATTATTATTATTATTATTATTATTATTATTATTATTATTATTATTATTATTATTATTATTATTATTATTATTATTATTATTATTACTTAAGGAACAGCCCTGGAGAGTCCCAGGGACAACCAGCATCATAGATGGAAACCACTTACCTCAAATATGTTTTCAGCGCACTGGTGATTGTTTTAATCTCCCACTCTGAAGAGATTTCTTCTTCAGTTTCAGCAGTTTTGGGATCTACAGAGAAAGGACCAAATGACAAATTAAATTTAAAAAATTCTCAAGCATAAATTGTTTATTTATTGCATGCCTGTTACAATTGCCAACAGTTATAAGCCAAGATGGAAAAGGCAGATAAGACATACTGTAGGGGAGACCTTAAAAGTTGACAGCAACCCCATAAACCAAGACCAGGTACTATATTGACACCAGCATTCAGGTAAACATTAAGATGTGCGAAGATGCCTTGTTAATTTATTGCAGCAGGCTCCAGAGGGCTCCAACATCTGATTTTCTGAGCAGATGACAACATTCCCTTCACCACATTAGAAAGCTGTATAAGAAGTCTACTTGAAGGTGTTGCTGTTGTTTTACAGACTTCACCAATATTCAGTAGGCATTATTATGTTGTATCACCTGTGTCCTATTGTCTTTATGGTAGTAGCATGCTACTTGCAATTTAGTCATCCCCTTTCCTGATTCATTATCTGAAGCTTGTCGGAAAACTTAAGGCTGAATCGTGTGGGTAGGAAACTTTTTAGTTTGAGAATTGAGAATTGAGAATTTAACTCTTCTAGATGGGGCTGTACTTCCTCAGAAGGAATAGATATATATGGAAGAGGGTACTTCTGGAATTATCACTGCAACTTAAGTGACCTCTGTGGATACCAGCTACAATTGGTATACGATCTGTGCTCCTGCTTAGGGATAAATTGGTCTGTTGTCCATGCACTAGCAACTTCATATTTAGAATGTGGGGCTACCCTGCATGGGTTCAGAAGATGCACTGGTGCAAAATACAGTAGACAGGTTTTTGAGCGGGCTGTCAACTGACACATGCATTACACTTCCTTTTACAGCATTCCATTGGCTACTAATAAAATGCTGGGTTAGATTCAAGTGTTGTGCCTGGTGTGCAGTGTATAAGGCCCTAAATAACTTGGAGCCGGGATATTTGCTAGATTGTCTTCCTTATAATTACTGTTGAAGCAAGATTACTGTTGAAGTCTTTTTGCAGATTATGTCAATTATTGGATATTAGCAAGTTCTTCTCTGTGGTGGCATCCACATTCTGGAATGCTTTCCCCAGATGCTTGTGTCTATTATTTCTATTCACCCAGGTGTTTCCAGTCTGAATGTCTGACCATTATTCCACCAAGGCTTTTTTTGGGAAAGAGAGTTTTTAAAATATTTTGCTGTTCTAATTATTACTTTTTTACATTTATATTGTAAACCTTTTTTTCCCTTAAAGATTAATTAATTCAGAAATGTTATAAATAAATAAAAATACTGCAGCAGGGAATACACAACTGTAAATAGACAGCAGTTTCTTAAAGAGGTATTTTCTTGGGTATTTTCCCAGGCAAACCAGAAGAGAGGGTTAAATGTGAAGTGGTATTTTCCCTCTTCCTGATTTTTTGGGTTTTTTTTTTTTGCATATTTGTCATAATTGTTTTAGATCTAAAGACAACCTGAACAAACACAAAGTATAGCTTCCAAATGATTGTTTCATTTATTGAATAAAATATCAGTGTCTACATCAGCCATGTAAAAAAATGATTGCCATCCCAACACAATATCTGGTTGTGTCACCTTCAGCAGCAACACAACTGTAACCAAAAGATTCTAGTAACTGAAGATCGGTCTTTCACATTGTTGTGGAGGAATTCTGTAGAATTGCTTTAAATATTGGAGGCTTTTTGAGCATAAAAAGTCCTGCCACAGCATCCCAATGGGGCTCAAGTCAAGATTTTGGGTAGGTTACTTGAAAACCTTAATTTTGTTTCTTTAAAACCATTCAGGACTTGCTGTTGTGCTTGGATCCTTGTGCTTGGAGTCTTGCTGAATAACCCAGCTGTACTTCAGCTTCAGATCATGGACTGATGAACAGACATTCTCCTGTAGAATTGTCTGGTAAAGAGAGGGATTTTTCTTTCCATTAACTGTAGCAAGTCTCCAGGCCCTAAAGTAGCACAACTTCTCCAGATCATCACACTACCACCATTATTTGTGACTGCTGGTGTGATTTTCTCATTGGTGAAGCTAACACAGCACTCTGCAAAGATGCAGCAAGACTCAAAAAGTTCTACCTTTGACTCATCAGTCCATAGAACATTATCTCCAAAGGTCTGGGGATGGTCATCAAGGTGGTTTACAGCAAATATCATAGAATCATAGAATCATAGAATGGTAGAGTTGGAGGGGACC
>MTQE01000401.1:1002899-1030378 GCA_014337955.1 Aspidoscelis marmoratus
GCTCTGAGAAAAGCTCCTGCTTTCACTTCACCCAAGCTGGAACTGATATGATAAGAGCCTTTATGTTCCTCATGGTTATCACCTTGCAATTTTGCCCATGGATACCATTTTTGTCCAGCATCTTTCTAATAGTGGGATCATGAATGCTGACTTTATCTAAGGCAATCAAGACCTACAGTCCCTTAGTTGTTCATCTGGACTCTTTTGTGACTTCCTGGATGAGTCATCAATGTGCTCTTGGAGAAATTTAGGTAAGCCAACACTTCCTGGAACACCTATCTCCATTCCATGTTTTATCATTTGAAGAGAATGTTTCTCACTGTGATTCACTGGAGTTCTATAGTTTAGAAATAACTTTTTTCTCATGTCTTCTTGAATTCCTTTACAGCTCTGTGTGCTACTTGTTGAGAACTTTTAGTCAACACTCCACATTGCCTTCTATGTCTACTTAAGTGATAACTGAATTCCAATAGGGCTGGCAGTAACCAAACATGGGTGCATCTAGTATGAGTGAACTCAATTATCAGTTAAATTTGGTTCATTGGCTGACTTAGAAAATAAGGGGCCTATTACTTCTTCATTTGGGTTATACAGGCAATTTTTCCTTCAATGAGTGAAATGATTATTTGAAAACTTAACTCAGGTTGTATTTGTCTCACATTGAATTTTGTTTGCAGATCTAAAGTAATTAAGTGGGACAAATATGCAAAAACAGAAAAAACCAGGAGGGGAGCCAATGCTTTCTCACAGCACTATAATGACTGGTATGTTGTGTCATGTATAACTATCCATTCATAGATTATCTTGATTAATTTTGTGATATTTTAAAAGAAAGAATGTGAAATATTTAAGCTAGACAAACACTCATCTAGTGACATTTTAGGGGTCAGCTGAAACTGGCTGTGATCCAACACAGCCAAATAAGAAGCCTCTCTGATGCCACTCAGAGACGGCTTAAAGATGGGATCGTACACACATCAGTCTGCCTCCCCTTCTCATAAACATTCTGTCCTATAAAAGGTGGATTAGAGAAGGCTTGGAAAAATGAGCACCACACACTGTATCTCTGAGATGCTTCCGAGGCACCCCTTTTGTTATGTCTGAACACAGCCTATATTCATCCAAAAATGACAAGCAGAGAAAGCAAGGGTAGAAGCTTTATTTACTGTCAAAAATATCTATATTTTGCAATATCCTAAAAAAAGTTTTAGAAAAATTATATCAAGGTATTACTCAATGTTCATCAGACATTAAACTAAGAAACAAATGAACAGTGAAGGTACCTAGAACCCTACAGATGATTTAATATACATTATTAAATTACGCATATAGACACTCTACACCAGTTCAAGCACAATTGTAGAAACTATAAAGATTAAACCAATATTGCAATCTGAAGAAAACATTTAGTAAGGAAAGCATTAAAGAATTTATTGGTAAGCTAGATACACGTGCAAATTACAGTTACAGAAATTTCTATTTAGCTGCTGGGAGCAAAATAAAACACTGTACTTGGGGGCTAACATTGCAGCAAAAGCAATGTTCACACCTCCTTGACCTTAACAGTCCGAACTCTAGTGGCAGGGGATCCCCATAAGCTGCCTGTGTGAAATGCAAGCTCACACATGCATCCTGCCTATCCTAATGTCAGCTGCTTTGCCATCAATACTTGCATGGCTGCAGTATGTCGTGCTGACAGTTTGCAAGTGACTTATTTCTGCCAGATTCATGCTACATTAAGCCCTGGAAGGAAGGAAGGAAGGAAGGAAGGAAGGAAGGAAGGAAGGAAGGAAGGAAGGAAGGAAGGAAGGAAGGAAGGAAGGAAGGAAGGAAGGAAGGAAGGAAGGAAGGAAGGAAGGAAGGAAGGAAGGAAGGAAGGAAGGTTTATATAAGCATACCCTGCAGCTACTGCGTCAAGCAGCTGCATTTTGTTTGAACTGCAAAGGACAAAATAAAGTTCTCACACAGTGCCAGATAATGGAGTCTGGCACAGCAGTGTGTCAGCAAATTATCTGCTGAGCTGCTTCACTGAGTAGACCTTAAGCTCACAACTCCAGAAACCTTTCGCCAGATGAGCACTTGTGCCAGACTGATATTTGCTGCTAGAAGGCAAGGAAAGTCTGCTCATGAGGTTCTCACTGGCTTGCAAAACAAAAACATCTGCAAATGCCTCAGGAGGCCTGCTATGTAGAGTTCAAGAGCAAGAGAGATCGAGGCCAAATGACTTTATCTTTGCCAGTCATGATGAGGTGTATTTAAGGAACAGGGGAAGAAGAAGAGAAAGAAAACGTGAGCACTGTTTTTTAAGAGTAATGATGGAATGGTTTGGCCTTTTAGATTTCATTTCCAGACACCTACTTTAATTTTCTTTTTTTAACTCTCGTCTCTTGATATTCTTGGAGTCCAAACAGAAACATTCTCTGATTCTCTTGTATGAACCTTGTTCTTGGCATCTATTTTAAGTGTACCTTTCTGTTCCAAGATCGTGGTGATCTTGCCAAGATCAGTGTGAACAAACTTTGGTGAAAGACCAAATACCGACACTATTCAATTTTCAGAGCAATTTTAATCCACAAAACACATCTCATAAACTGCCTATTCTGACTCAGCTTAACTAATTTTCAAATACACAAACCATATATTGCACAGAAATTCCTCTAACAGGAAGACAAAATGACTCTTTGTGGCTGAAGGGGTTAAACTCATCCATCCTAAGATACTATCTTTTAAATTCTATTCTCAAAAGGTTTCCCTAAACTGTTTTCAACAAACCCCCTGTCAGTTATCAGACCTCAAAGTGAATCTCCCCAGCAAGTGGAACATTTGGCTATTCTTATTTTCAAATACTTCTGAAAACAAATTAAACCTTTCTGAAGTCATTGGCTGGAGGAGCCTTCGTAACAGTTTCCATACCCAAGCTGACGTTTATTGCCAACACAAACATGTGCCATCACACAAATAATACTGACTTTAAAAATCAGTGTCTCTGTAGAAACAAGCAAAAGATGCAAAAGCTACGTACATTTATGGTCATGTTTAAAATTTTCAAACACCATATAACTATTTGCAAACACAGACCACATTGTTATTAGTACATTTACTCCATAGTTGCTCATAGATAGAACAAGTGGTGTTTGAAAGTGCACCTGAGCCCAATGAAATAAAAAGGCTAACAAGAATATTAACTTCTACTCTTCTCAATGGGCAATTTCTTTTTAGCTTCAGCACATTTTAAACATAGTACTTTTCTAAGGGATATCTTCCCTTCCCTAATCGAAATGAAGAAGCTCCATTATAATTCTTATTTTTTCCCATGATTTACTAATTCATGACTGAAAGTTGCAACACTCTCTCAGAGCCTCACACTATCACAGGATCACAAAAATTGGGCAGTACTGGGAGACCGAGTGGCAATGTGGGGTGCCTCTAGAAATAAATTAAAAATGTGAAGCTTACCTTTACTGCAAAATAAAGGAGCTTCACAGGAAGAACAGATCATCCCCGTATTCTCCCAATCTTCTGAATTACAGGGAAGGCTCTTCTGAACACAAGGAAGTCTCTCCTTCCCTGATAGGTCTGCATGTTCTCAAGTGAGAGTGAACTCTCATTAGATCTTGCAGACTTCATCCAAACACCCAGGAAAATGCATAAGGAAAGAACCCTCCACAGCCGATGGTCAGGGAGAATTTTTTTACATCATGAAGCCTGTCTGATAGATGAACAGCTGCTCCACAACACCTGCGAAGTATTCCTCCAGTCTGGATACAGTCATAGATCAGAACTAATAGTAAAAATGCTTAATTTAAAGGAGGTCACCAAAGACCACTGATACCAAAGCAGTCATCTCACTAGATAAGGAAAAATAAACCCACAAACAGTATCCTAAGCAGCAAAATGATACACCAGAGTCATACAGTTTGACATTCCCTGACTCATTTACTTATAGCTAAGACTGTGACACTGCCAAGCATTTTAATGACGGGTCGTGGTCCTAATACTCTAAACAGAACTATTTATCCCAATATTATTAATCCTTCAACAGGCTTTTGCCATCATCTGGTATCTTAGCCATACAAATGGAGACACTGAAGAACAAACTATAAATCTTCTTACAAGCACAGCATAACAGTTATCTACACTAAATCTTAGCAATAAGGACCTTTAATTCATTTTTTCTTCCTAGAGTCCCTTGATTCTACTGACTTGCTGGGACAAAAAAAGAAGTTACACAGGAACCTGGTGTTCTTTCCCAAAGGTACATCCAGGCACCTTTATCCATGAGCTATAGAGGCTGATGGGCAGTTTACAAACACAAATAATAAAAAGAATAGATAGATTCAAGAAGGTTCCTGCACAGCCTCGCCAGTAAAGACTACAGTGAGTCCGTCCATTCAAATGTTTGTAAACTATGTCTTGCATATGTGTATATTTCCAGGCATCCATGAGACTGTGTACAGCATTTCCAAGAAATAGACTGTTGGCTTGGATAACTGAGATCCAAGTGAAACTCAGCTGTCAAGCTATAAAAGAAGAAGATGGATCAGTTTCTCTCCTAACTCCCTGATACATAGTTATTCTTCCTGTTTTTTCCTTATACTATTCACAACTTTCTTTTTTCTTATTTTTTGTTGGTGATAGCCATTACTTCTGGTTTAAGTGTTCCACTTACATTTTCTTCATTTTTTATCTCTTCACTCTTATAGAAATTACAAAACCAGAGTGACCGTCTTTCTATACTGTAAGTAACTGTAGCAAAATCCAAGAAAAACTGAGTGGCACCTTTGTGGGGAGACGTTTCCTTGGGCCCGGGTCCCAGTGGCAGGATTGTGTCTGACAACTGAGGGCTAACTTTCAAGAAACATCCACATAGGGTGAAAGGATCATGCCCTCCCCATTCCAGCCCCAGGGTCCCTTCCTTCTTGATTCCCTGTACTGCTCTCTGCTAGCCCCTTTACCAAGAGATCCTGCAGATCCCAAATTCAATTAAAGCACTGGCATTTCTCTGCAAGAAGGGTCAATGGTATCTTTGCCAGAAAACCTGTGTAGATGTGGCCAAGTAATCACCAGGAGCCCAATTCATCCCAAGCACATCTTCAGCTTCTTCCAAACAAAACCTGTTAGGTCAGTGATGGTGAACCTTTTGAGCTCGGTGTGTCAAAATTCGCAAGAAAACCTAGCTTAACTCAGGTGCTGTGTCACATATAGAAATATCCATAATTTTGTGATATTTGTAGCTCTAGTAAAAAAGTTATATTTTTGATATATGTATTTTATTAAAAGCAAAACCAAATAGTTATTTACATTAGTGACTTTTGTTGCTAAATCTTCAATTGAAAGTTGGTACTTCATACACTTCAAGAACAAGCAAGCACTACACGCCCAGGTGCCAGGATGACCATGTGTGTCACCCAAAAGGGCTTGGTGTGTCACCTGTGACACACGTGTCATAGGTTGGCCATCACCGTGTTAGGTTTTTCTGGTCACTTCTTATACAATATTAAGTTTAGTACAAAAAATGACCCATTTGTTTTTTTTTCTGCCATAATATGGATCTGGAAATCGGTAAGTTCAATCAGCAGCAAAATCTAGAATAAATTTGACTAAGAAGCTCATTGCTTTTAGTGTGTTCATTCACGCTTTTGTTTAAAAAATGCTTTAAACAAACAAACAAATAAATAAATTCAGTGCCACCAGTTTTACCAGTGACAACTATTAAGAGTATAGTCAACAAATTCTGCTTTGGTTTTGAGGAACATCTGACTGATCACTTCTGGATGCAGAATATTCAGTTAAAATACTAAAAAGTCATGGCAGGATGTTTTGAAACCAGATGTCAGGAACCTGCCAAGTTTAACTGGTCTGAAGAAACAATTTTCAGTTTGAATGTATTTTTGTAACAAATACCAGTAATCAATAAACAAAAGCTTTCTGGTCTGATTTTACAACTTTACCTACAACCTGTCAGGTAACTAGAAGCTTCTAGTCAAGTGATCGGCTTCTTAGTTTAAATAAGTGTTAAATCCATTCCTAGCTACCTACAGGTGTACAGAAAAAAGTGACTGCTCTTTAGAATTTACAATGCTGCAGTAATGGTAGAAGCCACAACTAGCCAGCTTCCCATCTGAGGAATTCCCTCTGAGGGCCTTGGCTTCGAAACAAGCAGCTCTTTACCTCTTTGGCTCCAGTGGCTGAAGTCTCCAACCCCTTAAATGCTCTAGTCTGCCAACCAGCCAACAATACACAGTTTCTTCTGCTTTCAAAGGTGCTATGTTCTAAGACGTAGGGTCAAACAAGTCACTTAACTGGTAGGCTCATTTACTTTTCTATACCATTAAGCAGCTTGCAGTCAGGGGGACTAGCAAGTGTTATCTCAGTTGGATCAGGTAAACTGAGAAGCCAGCAGCATCCTCTATGGTTCAATATAATTTCTGCTTCTGGCCCATGAAAAGCTCAGCACATAATAGGCAGCTATAGATGGCTAGGAAGCTTTCCATTAGCCCCCTGAACCACAAAGCCTCCTTTTAGTCAGAGGCCCTGATATATACTGACAGTTTTCCTTCGCTTTCAGTTTTTCCTCAGCTCTTGCTGCCTTCGGTTTCCATCTCAACCCACCACTAATTTCTGGTTCTTTTTTGACAGATCACTTTGCCTAACTGTTCACAGCTGTGCTGTCAACTGATTATCTTTCCTCCACAATTCCTTGGAACTGTAAATAATAGCATGGGCAAATGTCTATTTTCAGGTGCCTATTGCCAGTGACTTCAAATGCTGCTCTGAAAAATCTTATGTATTCATTTGCACATCCACAAATGGGTTCAGGTTGTAGTGTATTTATTATACTACTGTCCTCTAGCACCTCCCTCAGTAAGCATTACCAGGGACAGCTGTTTCACTCTGTCATGACAAGACTTTCTCACAGCATAGCAACTAAAAAAGTCCAGATGCTTATTCTTAACGTAAGATAGCGTCGTTGGAGGAATAGTCTTTGTTGGAATCTGAAGACACTGGAAATATTACCTTTCTCCTTTTGAAATTTTCCCACAGTTGTCCTCTGATGATTTTTTAAAGCTTCATTTCGCACCTACTTTTTCTTCAGTCCAGCCTTTCTTCAACTTCATTTCACTGATTTAAATCCTGAGATCTAATTTCCAAGTCTCAGCCTAACCTATGTGAAATCTGAATCCCAGAAAAATCTTCTATTATCTTTTCTTTTTTTCATACTTTATGGGTTTCACACCGCCATAAATATCACCAGAGGAGTTAAGCCATAAGCTTAATACAATGTAGATGGCACTGTGCCCGTCATTATTAAATACAAGTACTCCCCACATATTCAGGGCTGGGATTCAAGGTTTGCTTCAGATAAGAAATCAGTAACAACTTCCCATGAATTTTCTTGCCATTTAACATTAAAATCGTATTATTAAAAAATAAATTTCTAATATCATACTTCTTTGAGGGATTGTATTTATCAAATCTATGCTAAAATGATGAAAAATTGATGCAACGTGACCCCTCTACCTTAAAAATACCCTAAAGGAGACTGGGAGGTATTGTGTTTGGAAAATGTTGCTCCTATAAAAAGGCTGTAAGAGGTCTCATTTTACATGCAGTAAGATTGCACCCGGACGAGCAGTTGTGGAAGGCAAGGGTTATTTTCCTAATACTCACGTCCTCTGATTATTTCAGATAGATTTTCCAGACAAAATGGCATGCATTCACTACATTTCACATCAGATTTCCCAAATCCGAAAGCCATGTCTCCTGTGTGGCAATGTCAGCTGACAATTCACAGGCTGACCCCCCCCCCCCGTTTCTCAACCCCTTTTTTATTTTTAAATGTTTGAGTGCCAAGTATAAACATTTCTGAATGTACCACCATTAAAGAACAGACATGAGGAAGCATCATTAAACTGCTTAGAAAAGTGTAGAAAAACCACTGTGAGCAAATTCCTTAACCGAATAACTAGAATCAGCCAACCGCCTTTCAGGGGAACATGCATATTTTACCCAGTGTTCCCTTTCTTGCTGTGCTGTGGTGAATGGTCACTTTCCAGCAATCTCCTGAAGGCAGAAGAGAAACAGAAAAGCCACTTTGTATAACTGACACAATTATATCCACAGGGGATACGTAGCTTGCAAATCTTCACCTAGCTCTCCCAGATAATAGCTTGAACTTCCTTTTGAATTTAGCATAAATACAAGCAAGAAGGGGTAAAGAAAAGAGGACAGGAAAAATTTGCATGCCCTGCACTTAAGTCCTTTTACAGTTTTCAATTTCACATGGGTCGCTTTTTTTCTTATTTCATAGTGTGGGCGTGTATGGAAGTCTGAGATGGCATTTTAAATGCTCTTGAAGAAAAAAAGGTCTCTTGACAGCAATTCAGGAAAGCAGATTTAAATTGCTTTTTAAGGTTGTGCAGTTGTGAACAGCCTGATGTCATCCTTTAATCAATTTAATCAATTGGGATAAATTTCTCAACTCCTCTGTAGAAGTAAAATATGTGCAGGACTGAAGCTCTTAGAAATGGGGTAGATATTGTATATCCATGGGAGTCTTCATTAAGGTCAAGGATTACTAATGCAACACTCCAAAAACTGCTGAATTACAGCTCCAATTAGCCAAAGCTAGCACAGAGTCAGTTTTTATACCTCACTTTTTTCACCCCCTAAGGGGACTCAAAGTGGCTAAGAAACCTCTATTTTTCTCGCTACAACAATCTCCCTGTTAGGTAGGTAGGGCTGTGAGAGCTCAGAAAGAGAGCTGTGCCACCCAGCTGGCTTTGTGTAGGAGTGTGGATTTGAGCTGGGAAACTACCAGACTAGCTCACTGATAACCAATAATTTGGTCATTTCAAAAGTACCTAAAGTACTGCATAGATCCCACTCTGTCACCCCTTGGGTTTCTGTACATTGTTCAAATCACTCTACTAAACACTACATGCCCCTGCTCACAGCTATGTTAAATGGCTACACAAATTAGATATTTCACTTAAACAATGTTTATGTTTTGTGTGTTCATCACAGTATAAACCCACAAACACAGCACTTGCACAAGTATCTGACAGGGAGTTAACTACTCTGCATTTTCCTGTAAGAAAGCTCATGACCGCAAAACTTAGGGCTACTTACTACCGATGCAATAGTGGTTACAGAAGACCCCAGATTCAAGCCACATAAATGATAACAGCACGTTTTGTTTCAGACAGCAGTGTCATGCAGAAACATCATTCTACAGATTCCCATGATACCCATCATTTGTAAAACCAGCTGCATTTTCCTAAAATAAGATCTAGCTGCCATGTAAAATTAATGTTAATCTGTAATGGTATCCATATCTGTTTCTACATATAGGTCTGAAGTTGAGAGCAAGTTATCAGTCTTGTTTTCTTTTGAGTTTTGTTGGTAACAATGGGAAAATTTGAAAAGGGTATGGGAGACGACGGTTCTGAATTCTAAAATGGTTTGAAAAGCTGCTTGTGCAAAGCTTCTACATCTGCATATAGAAGATTTATTGCTAAAATGATTAGGCATTCAGAGGATAAACTACTGTACCTAATTTTCAGATTTCATAAAAGATTCATTGTTTTGAAATAGCACTCTTATCTATATATGTTTTAAGACATAGAAGAAAGGGCTCGTTTGGGTTCTTCTAATATTTTTCCTTTAACTGTTACAGGAAAGGATTACAAAAGAGAGAGGATGGAGTATTACACCTTCACACTTTAAAAAGGAGCTCTTAAAGACTAACAGACAGAAGACATTGTGGCATAAACTTTTGCAGACTAAGCACACTTCATCAGCAACTAGCTTAAGTAGCTTTAAGAAAGGGTTAAATGAATTCATGGATGATAGGTGCGTCAATGGCTACTAGAATGGATACCTAGGTACATCCTCCAGGCTGGAGAGACAGGCAAGATGTCTCTCAAGGCCATTTGCAGGGATTTGAGTATAATGAAGGTTTTGTCATTATCTTCTGCTTGCGATGCCCATAAGCAATAGGTGGGCCACTGTGTGAGACAGGATGCCGGACTAAATGGGTTGTGTCCCAATCCAGCAGGCTCCACTTATGTTCTTATGGAGTGCGGTGCACAGGAACAGACTTATAGGGTGGGAATAGCAACAGAATAACATTAGAATGTATTAAGAAAAATGAAAGGCTGAGTGTGTGAACAGCAACAGAAATGCAAAACTAGGGGGATAATGAGGAATTGTTACATGCAAATAGTTAGAGGATGTTGGTTGGCAACCAGAAGAAAGATGTGATGAATAATCTCAGGAAGCCTTAAAGAGGCTGAGTTGCCCCCTCCCCCCAAAAAAGCATCTCTGAGGCAGCTCGGAGAAGGTTTAGAGATGGGATTGTTCACACACCAGTCTGCCCCTCCCCCCAGGGAACACCAGGGTCACACACTGTCTCTCTGAGGTGCCTTTGTTATGTCTAAACACAGCCTTAATGCTCCTTTCAGAAATAGCCTTTGAGACCCCTAAAGCAGATTTAGAAAGAAAAGCATGAAATTACTCCTTGGGACGAAGGCCTATCCTGCTGTATGTTATATGAACAGTGCATTTAGAGTCATTTCAGCTGTGTTCTACTCTGATGCCACTACAGAGGGGCACTTATGGACCAATGATTGTGCAACTACTTGGGAGCATGACACACTTGAGCTGTGGTCACACTTAAGCCTTAATGCAGCTTCAGTCCACTTTCAGAGTGAGAGAATGTATCAGCAAAGTGACAAGCTGTTTTCTTTCAGTGTTAAGTAACTCAGAAAATTCACCTTTGGGATAGATAATGTGGAAAGAAAATTACTGGAAAGAAAGATAGATAATGTGGAAAGAAAATTCATCTGAATCATTTCTTCTGTAACGCCTAGACAAAACAATCTGAATTGCATTTATTTCTTTACAATAAAGTGAACTGTAAGCATTGATCTGGGCTAATTTAGCCCAAAATTTAAAAATGTTAATAAAATATAAATGCAGAATATTATCTATCTTGTTTTTAATAGCTGTTTTAAGATATCATACTATAACTTTTTAATTATTTTAGATGTTTTTAAAACTTTTCATAAATTTAGTTTTCTTTATTTTATGCACATTCCACTATGTTTGAAGAATATTTGCAAATGTTCACCTTTTGTCTACCATTACTGTGATTTTTAAATTTAATCTATTATTTTGATATGATTTCGGCTTTTTGGTCACTAACAGAGTAAAGAAACCAACTGTCACCTTATTAGCATTTCAAATCTTCCACTAATGAGATGAAGAGCTTTAAAATATAAGTAATCTAGTAGTATGCTTGAGAATAAAAATCATTTCCTCTTGTCCTTCAAATCTCTGACTATACAATGCACTAAGCAGCTGTGAAGTTTGCTGTGGTTCGGAAATCATACCTCCATGAGGAATTTATAACTGTCAAAGAGCACTTCCAGATGATCTTCATATAAGAGCACTGACCCCAATTTGTTCACAGACGGTATATGACACAATCATCAAGAATTTTTCCCACACTTTCCACAAGTACACTTTTTCCAGTTACTTTTTACACTGAAGAAAGTCCAAAACTGCTTTGTTATTTTTTAAAATTACCTTATTACACTGAGTTTTAAGGTTTGTAGATGAGAACACGAAAATGATGCACTTTATTGCACAAGAAAAAGATATTTCACAATATACCCAAATATGTATGAGATCCATGCAAAAGTCTAAAAAATAACCTGGGTGCTAGAATGGAGTGCATTAAAAAAATCAAAGATCATTGGGTTATGCAGTGCTGAATAATAATCCTCAGTTATCCATAATCTTGCCTACAGCATGTGGACTTTCACTTACAAGGTCTGTGTCGATTATTATCACACTTTGGATGCATTCACACAAGTCCACTTTAACACTGAAGGAACATATTAGCAAAGTGACAACTTGTTTTCTTTCTGCATTGTCTAACTCGGACAATCCACCTTTGAGTTAGATAAAGTGGAAAGAAAATGGCTAGTCACTTTGCTGATGTGACTCTCACTCTGAAGGCAGAATGAAGGTGTGAACGTGGCGTTTGTTATGCAAATGAAAATGTTCAGTATAAGATTTACAGTCTGTGATAATCTCAGGTTACCTTCCTCTTTTTTATGGGTTGCAGACTGCAAAAACTGCAACTGAAAATACTGGAAATGTGGAATAGAACTTTAAATTTTAAAATTTAGATGTAACATGGTTAATCATTATATTTTATGTTACACAACTTTACCCTTATGGTATTAGACACACAGGCTGATTTGGAGGTGAACTTGAAATGTTGGTTGGAACTAATTAGAATTTTTATTAAAATTAATGAAATACCTTTTTTTTAATGCAGAATTTTGCTGTAAGGTTTGTTTACAAGATCCTTTTAGGTATAGATAAGTGTATTCTTTCTCCTTAAGTCACAAGACTTTTGCATGGAAGCCGAAAACCTGCTCTGAGATTTTAAGAGGAAGGACACATATAATTCAAGCAAACCAAAGGGCTCTGAGGGTTAAGTACTGACATTCTACAACATACAAACATGAGAAAATGCAAAAAGCTAAAGAGAAAAAACTAAGCTGAGAAGCTCTGAAGAAGCTGGTGACCACCGGACCCAAGAGAATTATTTGAAAATAGTAACAGGCTCTATAGTAATCTTCTATCACATGAACTGTACCAGATGTATGAAGAAGGCTTCTTGCTGCCTTTTTAAGCATAAGGTAACACAGGGGCATTGTTTAACCTCACTTCCTGACACTGCTTTACGAGCCTTCCTATTTTAAAGCTGCTTTGGAACATTTTGAATGCATTCAAGCAGCAACACAAATCCTCAGAGTGCCTTCTAAGGCCTTTAAACAGAAAATAGCAGTATCAGACATTCAATTACCCTATCAAATCTATATTGTATATGAAGGAACAGATAACACAGCTAACACACACTGCTATCCTGTGGAGATCCACGTGCATCTCTGGCCTGAGGTGAAGTGAGGGTGCAGGGGATTTGGAACTGGGGTAAAGAGGGCCATAACGTTGTGGGCTGTTGCCTGCGGGGAGAACGTCAATGGTCTGAGAAGAGAACCAAGAAGGGGCCCTGTTATTTAATGGCTAGAATTGGCCACCTCCTCACTGTGGCAAGTGTTCAGAGAAGCTGCAGGCAGCTGGTGCTTATTCAGATTGATATTTACAGTAGTTCTATGCATTGTTGCTACCATGTCAGCTGTCTTGAAAAGAATGGGAGGCCAGATGCCTCCTGAAGCAAGCACTACTTCTGGAAGGGCCCATTAAGAGGGCAAGGAGAAACAAGGAACGGCGTTTCTGCCATCCAGCCATGGCCACCCTCCCCTCCATCGCAGGAATTCAGAGGCTGCCAGTAGTATGCCTGGAAGTTTCAGCTAAGGAGCCTAGCTTCACTTGGGTTTTAATCAACATTTGATCCAACTTCAGAGTGAGAGAGTGCATCAGCAGAGAAATTAGCCACTTTCTTTGCTCATTATCTAATCCAAAGGGAAATTTCCAGTTTAGATAATGTGAAAGAAAAGCTGTTTGTTACTTTGCTGATGGGTTCTCTCACTTTGAAGATAGATAGAATAGCTGGGCCCAGAGTAACCTACATCCTGATTGGAGTTGCTAGAGAGAGAGAGCAGGAGACAGAGAAACTGTCTGGATAAGCTCTGAGGCTAAGAAATTGGTCTTTATATTAAACAGGAACAACGGCCATTTATGTATTCAAAAATCTATTCTTCCAGGAACTTTTTTGCTGTAAGTCCACATTTGTGAAAATATGTATTCTATTCTTATGCCATAATACTCACTTTCTTTTTTGGAGACAAATTCCCATATGCATAGATATTTTTAAAAAGTCACTCTTGCCTACCAAAGAAAAACATTGCAAGCTGTGTTCCTCTCAAAATGTACTTACCCATTAAGATACTCAACAGCTTTTGAACTCTGGAGTTGACACCAACTACTCTGTATAGTCCTTGCTCATTAATCCCTAGAGGAAGTAAAGACAGTGTTTAATTAAAAAATGTGACTTAAAAGAAGCTTATTATGATTTGAAGGGTATTATTAAAAAAAAAACCTTTCTTCTCTTGATGCCTCAGTTAAAAGTTACTGACACATATTGTTAAGAAGAAATTACAGTAGTCTCTCCTCCTGTCAGACAAAATCAGGATCATATGGGGGGGGATGAGAAATGCATAGTGTTAAAACTGACTGGACTGTGGAGATATTTTATGAACACACAGATGAACAGGCAGCAAATGTATGACTGCAAAATTAAACCTTGTAGCAAATAATTTTAATCAAGACCTGGGCTGTTAAAATGGTCTTTGTGAATCGTAATAACGTAATATGATTACCTGTAAAGATTAAAAGTGCAGTACGGTAATACATTAGCCATACAACAGGATAACAGCTTTTACAAAAAGCTATACGTTAAACAAAACCGAAATACCTTACAGAAAAATTCAGCAGTGCTTTGTAAGACTCAGTTTCCATAAGGGTAGCTAAGTTAGTCTACTTCAGCACATACAACAAAGGAGTGTTACAGCCCCTTAAAGACTTTGTAGGCCCTTGAAAGAGGGACGCAAAAATGCATAGGCTCTAAGTATGTGAAACATGAAGGAAGGAGAGGATGCTGGAATGTAATAACTAACAAAAACAATTTAATAAGCATTTAATTTCCAACATGTAAAACCTCACTAGTGAAGACAAGTAAGAAAGGTAAATAAAAGCCCATGAGAAGTTAAGGAGGAGAATCTACTGGGTAGGATCCTTTGCAGAGCATCTTGCTTTCCTTGTCTTTCAGACTTCTCAGCAGCACTGAGCTCCCCCCATGCCAAGCAGGAGAGTGTTAAACCACCTCTTCTCCATTTATCCAAAGAATCCAGGTAAGTATGGAAAGGAAGCTCATGTGTCTGCCTCATGTATTGCACAGACCCTAGGGTTTCTAGGAATGAAAGAGATCACCCACTCTGGCATCCTAATGCTGCTCTTTTCTACCTTCTCCTTTTTCACTTGGGAGTCTTGTAACTATGGCTAAAGATCCTGCTTCCCTTTCCTTTCATTAGTCCTTTGACCCCACAATACACCTTTTTCCTTCCTGAAACTTTTCTTTTGGATAGAGGATTTGAACACCCACCCAGCTTCCTGCATACTTGTGAATGAATGGATGAAGCAAGCAAGCAAGCTTAACCCACCTATATCAGTAGAATCCAGAACAGCCAACAGCTATCCAAGCATAACTTTTGGAAAAGACGTTTTCAGATCACTTTAAAATGAAAAGATGAACCCTTACTAGCTTCCTTGGGTGGCTTGAAAGCTAATAATAGTTGACGCCATTTGAATGACAAACAAACAAAATGTCTGACCAGAAACCCTGTTGCAATCACTGCCAGTTAAGAGTGGACACAGGATTGGCCCTAGCTCTGTTGTCTCACTTTGGGTGAATTCCCATTACAAGCTTAAAACGGTTTCGAAATGGTTTCGATCCTTGCAGTCCCCATGTCAGGTTGGCTTAACACGCTTTCCGCATGTTAAATCATCCCAAAGCGTTGTAAATGTTAACACTCATTTCAACAGGTCTCACTACGGTTCATGCATTTGAAACGTTTTACATTTCTTACTGTGGGAACGGTACAGTTTTAGTGGGATGAGAATGCATGTTTAGGGTTTCCCTCCCCCAATAGCTTGCTTCCAACGGTAGTGATTTTACTGTAACAATCCACGCCTTACAGCAGCCGCTACACTGTAACAATCCACCCACTTCACACCTGATAACAATGTTGCAATTCTGCACAATTCTGAAAGTTCTGACCTTTAGAAAGGGAAAAAAAAAGAAAGCAGCTGCAGGTTCTGGGAGATGTGTGAATGTTTTTAAGGCTGTGGCGGTGAGCAGGCAATGGGGAGAGGTGGGGAAAGAATTGCTGGCTGCCCGGTGCCATTTTTCCTCCATCCAGGCAAGTGGCAGCCACCCAGCCAGGCTCCGTGAAGGGGTCCCTTATGGATGGTGCTTTCATGCCAGGAGGAAAAGGACAGGGCAGCCCCGAAAAGTGGCTTTTAGAAAGTAGCCACTTGAGTCCCCCCTTGAGTCACGTACGCCACGTACGATCCTCAGAATCCGGATCGAATGCAATTAAGTTGAAAGTAATGGGATCAGGCAAATTCGTGTTTGCATCCGGTTCTATTATTTCGGTTTAGGAAAACGGTATTAAGCTTGTAATGGGAATGTGGCCTTGTAGTAAAGGGAGCTTCACCAGCTGGATCAGCACAAAAGGGGCAACATCAGAAGGGGTCACAACTGTCAGAACTTTGGGAGTAAGAAGGTGAAGATCTTCTTGGTCTGAGGTCTTGCTCTCTTGGCCTGAAGTCTTGCTTTCCCAATTTTGATGTGGATAGTTGGTGGAGAGGATTGCCTTGGCTATTCTTTTAAAATATTTACCTGTTGTAATATGTCTATGTATGAGACAAGTGTATGTGTGTGTATGTGCTAGGAATGTACCTAGAGAAGCATAACAGAAAGGAGAACGGTGATGCCTCCATCCAAAATATCACTGATCAGGGATGGCATAGGGCTAGGGAGAAGAAAAAATACTATGCTACCATAGTTGATGGGCAGTTGCATGTTATTACCTCCTCTGTTGACTTCTCTCCACAACTGCCAGGTGACATGGATTGTGAAAAGCTCTCTTCCCACTTGAGACTGCTGTTGAAGTCAGTTCAGTTGGTAATTAAACATCACTTACTCATTACTCAATTATGGATGAGACTGTCCTCAGATGTATTACTGAGACTTGGGCAGGAGATATAGGCAGAGTAGATATGACCCAGTTATGTTAATCAGGCTTTTCAATGCACTGAGCCAGACTGTATGCTCAGGTAAAGGGAGTTGCTATGATTTATATAAATACCATTCTGGTCAGCAGAACATCCCTTCAGATTGAGCCAGGAAATGAGGGACTGTGACTAATGTTGGAGCAATGAAATACACTGGGAATGTTGTCATGCAGTTGCCCACCCGGCTGCCCAGCAACACCTCTTACTGAGCTACCTGAGATGACATCTGGTGTAATGGAGGATAACCTGAGGATATTGGGGTACATGCAGAGAAAGCAGTGCTGGGGCTGACTCTAGGTTTTATGGTTACCATGACAGCCATGCCACTAGGTATGGGACCAACACATGGGGCATGCTGTACCTTTGATCTGCTTTTTCACAGCCTGTGAAAATAATTGTCTGAATACCAGGGCATTTATGATAGCCCTGCTGTTAAATTCAGACCAATATCTGGTGAAACCCTCCTTCACTGCAGAGGAGATGGATTATTTAAATGGTACACTCTTGGTCACTTATGGAATCTAATAGATACCTGAATGCTTTGGGTGAATTTCCAGAAGCCAGATCTGGTGATTTTGTTGAGAACCTTGCTGACATACAGAAAAGGGAGACACAAAAGGCCAATGAAATTATTGCTCTTGAGTGTCATCTCCAATGCTGCAGATCCAAGTTGCCCCTTGGTGCTGATGGGAATGCAAGTAGCACGCTACATATTATAAAGAAAAATGAACCTATGTGACAGCACATAATTGTGCCTAATGTTCTCAAGTAGTCTTGTGACAGAACTTTTTAGAGTAATGACCATGCTGTTGCCATCTGTCCTAAAAAATTCTGTACTAGAAACCTCTGAAGCCTGATGAAATAAATTTGCAAGGCTCTGTAAAAACAAAACCACTCACCTTCATGCCAATGTAAATGCTGCTTTTGATAAAGTACGTGATGAAGTACCCAGAGAGCCATCAGTTTTATAAGGAAGGTTCCTGTCTGTCTTACCCTGCACTGTCTTGACCACCTCCATCTTGGCTTCTTACAGCAACCTATTTGAGGACAACTGAATGGGCCTGAAGGAGATGACACTTTCTTAATCAGTCCCAGAGAAGTCCTTTCAGAATGCATGTTGAAGTTCCTCAAGTTCCTAGAGTTCGTTGGCACCATACAACAGATTACTTCTGTTAGTTTAGTCAGAAGATTGCTGGGCAACAGGGACACTAGCACAATCTTAGTATCAGGAACAGTCTATCATAGTCTGCCTCAGTCTGGAAGGGGATATTTCTATAAAATAGAGCAACTCCCAAAACCCAATCCTCCAGCCTGGGTTGATGCTGCACTGAAAACCATGGTGAGTGTAGCTGGGCCAATTACCGCTACAATGTGCCTTCTCAATCCTTGATTTTGGTTTAGTGGACTGAGTTGTGAGGGGATAACTGTGGGAAGTCCAGGGTGTGGGTAGTGCATATTTACAGGACATAGTGATGTGTGCACTTTTGATCCACAGATGTCTTCCAACTATCCCTCAGTCAGAAATACATCTTTTTTGAGCAATGTGTTAGTGGATGTGGTAGCTGTGCGGCCACAGGCACTTCTGGAAGAAATAACTGATCATTCCCTTTTTCTATCTTAGTTCAGGCCAGGTCTTGGGACAGAATCAACCTTGGTCACCCAGAAAGGTGACTTCTTGTGGAAGACAGAGGGAGAACAACTCTACTGATCACGTTTGAGAGGCTATGATTTTCTTTAGGGATGTGCACAAATATTTGTAATATTCGAAATTTATACGAATTTGGCTGAATTCAGGCATTTGAAGGTTGACATTCAAATTCAAATCAAATGTTTTGATACATTCGTATGAAGCTTTGTATGGGATTGAACATTCGTATCTGTGGCGCCGCCCATCCCCCAGTGTGAGCCAGCTTACACTCTTCACCCCTGTCTTTAAACACAGTAAAGGGGCTTTTATAATTTTAGAATCTTGGTAGCGTGTTTTATATATGTTTCTGGTAGCGTGTCAATATACTGGTTTTAGCCTCACACCCCACAAGCGGACACCAACAATGCTTGACTTTTCAAAGGAAAAACAGTTTTTTTATTCTTACAACAGGAAATAAAATCAGAAGTTCTAACGAAGGACACACGTATGTTAGTTCAACACCTCACAGCTTAGTTCCTAGATTCCTCAGCTAAATCCCTAACTGTTCAGTTCCTTCCCTTTCTTCCCCTTCTGGCCTATTCTCCAGCTCAGAAGTTCGGGACCAATGCTTGGTTCTTTCCCTGAGGTAAAGAAACAGTCTAACCTGTCTTCCTCCCCCAAAACCCAAAAGCAAGGACCAATCTTTTCCTTCTAGCAGGCAGGTTTTATATTCCTTCACTAGCCTAAACTCGACGCCTGATTGGTGGAGTGCGCTCCTCCCCCTCCCATTATGCTAATCAGGGAGGCTTTGCCCCTCCTTACCTGTTTAAGCTGTCAGTTTAGACTCTCTTCCTCAAAGCACATTGAATGCACTTTCATTACACTTTTAAAATTACTTCTCCCAGCACTAAAATTTAGTGTGGGCACCACAGTATCAAATTTGAATCCTACCACATTCTAAGGGGATCTATTCAAATTCAATATGAATCAAATACAAAAAAACATTCATGCACATCCCTACTTTTCTCTTAAATCAGCTCTGAAACTGATTTAAGATCTGTTGAGATGATTCAACTCCTACTTGTGAGGAGAATTTCAGAAAGTAGCTTTGGTAACTGTACCCTTCCGAGCACTGGTAGCTAGGGTGTGAGGTGCTATTCTGTCACCAATGCTTTTTAACATCTATATCAAACCACTAAGATAAGTCAGTCAGATGTTATCTGGGGTGAGATGTTATCAATATGCTGATGATACTCAGCTCCATTTGTCCTCTACAGCTGAATCAGGAAAAGCTGTCAATGTCCTCAGCTGGTAGATGGACGTAGTGAAAGGTTGGATGAAGGCCAATAAACTGAAGCTGAATCTTGATACGATGAATACATTACAGATAGGAAGTTCCTGATTTCAGGAGTTGAGGAGTTTGCCTGTTTTAGGTGGAGCTGTAATCTCCCAGAAGGAGCAGGTTCAAAGCCTGGGTGTACTTCTGGAATAGTCTGTCACTGAAGCCTCAACTGACTTCAGTGGGTAGGAGTACCAATTACTAGCTCTGGCTGGTGTATCCACTGTGCTCCTACTTGTAACTAGAGATAGCTTTGTCACTGTTGTCCATCCTTTAGTAATTTCATGTTTGTATTATGTTAAGCACTGGGATGGGTTACCTCTGGTGCAAAAAGGCCATATTGCTGAGTCAGGTACCAGCTTGGTTGCACTGCTGCTTTTAGCAACGAAGTTAGATTCCAAGTTTTATAAAAAGATGAAAATGTTCTAAATAGGTAATAAATGTAGATGAATAACTTTGGAAGCAGGAACATCTAACACTCTATATTACCTCTTGTTTCAACAGCCTGGATGCATTTCTTGACAATACTGAAGCCCATATTATCCAACTGGGCAGCTAAAAGGAAAAGAAAAGAAGTACAGAGTAAATTATAAACTTGAAACAGTTTTAGAAGAACCCTGGGGTATGGAGTGTTTTTAAAAAAGACATGATTCACAATGCAGCTCTGAAAAATGATGTACAAATTGGGACAAAGCAAAGGTAATAGAACATTTTCTCTGATAAGAGTTATTTGTGTATTATTATTATTACTGTAAATCTTTTCCTTCCTCTAACAGGTAGGAATAAAGAGAGAGCAAATAAAAAAACTAAAGTAAAAATAGTTTATTAGAGAGACAGGCTAGTACTATTAAGTCTACTAGCACCTAACTTTCGTCCTCCAATTTAATCCATGATGTTTTCTAAATACAAAATCCCTTTAAGTGTTACAAGGCATAACGAATGGAAGAACTTTGCTTTCATGCTTTATTAAAAAACCAAGCCTCGAAAACTTTCTTGATTGGGAGAAAATAAGGGGAAAAGCCAGCACAGCCTATAGACCATCAGCAAGGGACCAATACAGGAATTAAGCACATATGTCACTTTGGTCCTCTTGTGTCATGTCTGAGAGCAGGAGCTGGCTTATTGCTGCTACTTTTTATAAACCATTCTGGAAGCTGTCGTTTTAAATAATGTAAATAAGTGGGCTGAACTAGTATCAACCACGGCACTGTCAATGCATTTATAAAAATAAGCCCATGGTAGAATCACACGGTTGCCAACCTTTTTTTTCAATCACTAGTGTGTTTCATATGAAATTGTTCTGTTGAAACTAAGAACACCAAATTAGATAACGTGAGTGGAAGTGAATACAACACAGAGGAAGTACAGAAGAACCAAGGTGACAGAATCCCATGATCTATTGGAGTATAATTGCCACTAATTGCATCACATTGTATCACTCCCTGTTTCTATTAAAGATGTGACAGTTATGTAAATGTTGTAATGAGGAGTAACAAGAAAGAAAGTATAAGAGGGAAGTGGGTGTCTGATTCTACACCTATATCTATCGATAAGTGACACAAAAGGATGCTGAGCTACTGTGTAGCATTTTGTCAGCCCAAGTGGCCTAACAGCTGAAGGAGTTATCCTGCTTCTCAACACATGCTATTTATAAAGACACATTGCCAGCCGGGATCCCTTAGGCAGAAAAGGAAAGATGATCTCATAACAGTTTTGACTGGATGCCGTCTGTTGCTATTTAAAAAAAGGCAGCAGGTCTCCCCCCTCTTGTTGGGTGATCCAAATATTTCTGAGCATGCATGTTTAAAAAGAGGGCAGTTGCTCCTTCATTTTCAAAGTTGAACACATACATATATAGGAAAGAAAACTCACAGCAACACAGTAATCCACACCTGGATAAACAAGAGCTTTGCTGCAGCATCACTGCACGTTGTAAGGAGGAAAAAAGCAGAGCCAAGCAGGCATTTGTAAGCAGGTCGTGCCGCTTAGAGACACACTGGGTTTTCAACATCAGTGGGAAGAGGCTTAAATTGTCTGTGGAAATGCATCACAGGCACTTTCCTTTGTCCAGAACTCAGGGTGAAGGGGTGAAAATATCTAAACAGTGCTACTTCATATACAAAGAGCTTTTCATCCAAACAATTCACAAGCCTGATGAAAGTTCCAGGGGCAAACTGAAGGTCTTGAAAATCTCTTTTTAGTACTAAACAGTGTGTTTTGATTAATCATCATTTAAGGAAGGTAAAACAAGGAACTGAGATTCAGAAAAGCCTTAGTTCTCCTTCTCACTTCCCTTCTGCAAACTTCTGTGCCTGAGTTGTGTAAACTGAGACAAAAGGCCATTAAGTAACTTGCCAAAGGAAACAAAGAATTTGCAAGCCAGCCAGCTCCAGAACTACTCTCAAGCTCTTGGGCTGCATCCAGTATATTCCCTTGCAATGCCTCAGACATTTTAAATGATAAAGATCTTTTGTTCTAAGTATGTCAGTATGTTATTAGCAGCTAAGTGATTGCTTTCTTTTATTGATTATTTTAGTGTCACTGTAAAAAAGTATCTTAAAAATTTTGAAGTATCAACATATGCCAACAATTTGATAGTTAAACTTACAGCAATTACTACTTGGAGTGCCACCTGTTGGCAAGGGAAAGCTGAGTATGCAGTATTGCAACCCATTTCTTCAAATCCTTAACTATTAACTGAAAAATAGGTTAAGATGCAGTACTTACTGCCTTCGCTTTGATTGTCCTTGTTTGAGTTGTAGACCTAAAAATAAAGAAAAAACATTCAAACTTTGGAAATATTTATATCTGAAATCTTCAACCCATTTTAAGATATTGTTGGTCATCCAAGGATTTTAATCCCCGTATGCAGAAACTGAACCAGATTTTTTTTTTTAAATTCCAGGGATGTCTAGTCCTTTTAGAGGCCTGGTAAAACTCTTTAAGAACGTCTTCTGGATTTAGAAGGCCCCACAGGCAGCAGCAGTGAAATAGTGAAGAAAATAAATTGCAATAGATATTGTGTTGGGGAAGATCGAGAAGTTTCAGATTCTTCACTCAGCACAGTGACATAGCAGAGGTGTAAATTACCAACTCTATGATAATTAGGCAAATTATTTCTGTATATGTACAAGTGAGCATATGGTGACCACATCCACTGTTAGTCCATCTCACAAGAGGAGGAGGAGAGGGAGAAGGAGGAGAAGATATCCTTCCTAAATGGTATTATAATACAAGATTGAAAAAAGACAAGTAATCACACAAACACACTAGACTAGTTTAATCAAACAAGAGCAAATTGGAAAATACTAAAGGATATCAGATGAGAATTATAAACCCTAGTGGTAGAGAACTCCAGAAAGATGGATAGATAAATAGATACTGTGGTTTCTCTTCAGATCTTATAAAGATATATAGATATAAATATATATTGTGTCATATCCCAGCAGCAAAGTACTCTAGGTGGCTTATTACCAAGTGTAATAATAACATAAAATCAAAAACAACATTGAAATATCAGTTAGATTAAAAACACAAACAGTTGGGGTTTTTTTGTATTTTGTTTTGTTTGTTTTAAGAACAGTACTATTGGACTGTATTAACTCAAAGTAAAAGCACACTCATATCAGACCAATAAATAAAATATTTCATTTATTCAAATCGATACCCTGTCCTAACGCCCTGTGGTGTTTCTTCCCCAACTGAAAAGGAAAAAGACTCCAATCTTCAAATTATTTTTCCTGCTAATTTAGTATAATTAATACCATACAAAATGTAGTATAGACCTCAGGACAAGGAGACTGAGGACTTCTGTATCATTTTCAATGATCAAAAATGATCTTCCTTTCACCACCAGCACCTACAGGAAAAAAAGGACTTGGTGTGTCAACCGAAAAAAACTATTTTTAATCCTTTGGAGTAGTGTTATGTGAGGACAAGGCCATGAGGGGGGAAATCTAATGACTCACCCAATACGCGTACTGAATACTAATAAGAAAAGGCTGCCATATATGGGAATAGGTGATGGATTACTACTTTTTTAGCAAAAGATATCGTGGAAGAATACTTTGTTTTCCAGGGAACCAACCTTAATGGTAATTATCCTCTGTTCAAAAATTCACAACACATCATCTCTGTTGTAAAAGGCTAATTGCTTTTATTACCTGAATTATAGGCTTATATTTCCAGCTTCCATTACCCCTAGAAAAAGGAGCATTTGCAGGTCTGCTCAAAAGGAAACATCTTTCTCATGAAACCAAACACACATGGCAGGTGCTACAAATAGCTCACACGCAGCATCCTTATACGCTTACTTTCCATCCCAGCAGTTTGATGTGGCTATTTCCCACCACAATAATCTTTTATGGCTCAGAGAACCAAAAAAGCTACAAAGCTTATAAGAAGTTCAGCTGTATTTCAAAGTGCACAGCAGTTTTTCATGATACTACATCTCTTTACAAATTGTGTACTTTAGAAAGCCTAGCTTTTTTCTACCTACAAAACCACAGAACAGCATTAATGTATCTGAGGATGTGTTCACAAGTAGAAAAAATGTGGCTCAAAAGTGCCTTAGAGATGGCACATGTGGGCCCTCACATTCTTATCTCCTCTACAATGCACCTTTTCTGCCCTAGAATGGTCATATGGGGAAGGGCAGACTGACATGATTTCACCCGCAAACCATCTCTAAACCATCTTAAGCTGTCTCAAATGCTTTCCCCTTGCTATGTGTGAACACAGCCTGAGACAAAACTGCATGGTTAAAGGTGTCTGAAAGCTGTGGCTTGTACCTTCATAGCATCAATATCCTGTTCAGTTATCAGCACATTAACACTTCAGTGATGTACAAAGGTTGAAGTGCTGGACAGATGCCTGGAGGCAGTAATGGGCTGGATGGGGGCCAATAAAGTGAAGCTGAATCCAGACAAGAGAGAGGGGCTGTGTGTTACAACAGCTCAGGTCTGTGTAGTGGGGAGACACCCTGTCCTTGATGGCGTTTCAATGCCCTGGAAGGGACAGGTGCGAAATCTAGGGGTATTCTAGTCCAGTGCTGATGCTTGGAGCTCAGGTGGATGTCGTGGCCAGGAGTGCCTATTCCCAACTACAATTAATGTGTCAACTTAAGCCTTTTTTGGACAGAGACTACTTGGCCACAGTCACCCATGCTCTGGTAACCTCTCGATTGGACTACACCTCTCTGGGATGGTTTAGGAAATCCTGTATTGAGCAGGGGGTTGGACATGATGACCCTAGAGGTCCCTTTCAACTCTATGATTCTATGATACTGTAATGCATTCTACATGGGGCTGCCCTTGAAGATGGTTTGGAAGCTGCAGCTAGTGCAGAATGCAGCTGCAAGGTTGCGGACTGGGACAGCTGGCCAGGTGTACATCACACCTTTCTTAAAAGAGTTGTACTGGCTGTCAATTCACTACTGAGCCCAATTGGCCCTAAATGACTTGGGCCCCAAATATCTGAAGGAACGCCTTCCCCCATACCACCTGCCCATGCCCTAAGATCTGGAGGGGAGGCCTCCTTGTTGTCTCACCACCCTCAAAAGCAAGACCGGTGGGCCCTCGAGAGAAGGCCCCCAGGCTGTGGAATAGTCTCCCCATCAAGGTGCGTCAGGCTCCTTCATTGTATACGTTCTGGAAGGCAATGAAGATGCACCTCTTTGCTCTTTGGCTAAATGTGGTATAGTTTTCCCCCACTACAGACATTATTGTTTTACATATATGGTTCTATTTTAACATGTCTGTTTTTAAATGCTGTTACCTGCCCTGAGATAGAAATGCAAATGTAAATATAAGTAAATTCATTTGTGCACCCAACCGGTGTAAAAAGATAAAATATATAAAACACATCTAAAAGAATAAAATACAGCCTTTTATCCCTCCCTCCCTGACAGTATTATACTCAGAGAAAGCTAAACATCAAAGGCCTGCATAAAGAGGTAAATAAACCAGGCACTGAAAACCCTATAATGTAGGTGCCTGGATAACCTCCAGGGGGAGACTGTTCCAAAGTCTGGGGGTCATCATAAAAAAAGCTTTCTTGCATATCTCTGTCCCACCTCTGAGAGAGGCAGAACTAAAAGAGAAAAAAAAGGCCCTCTCCTTGAGATCTCAATACTTATACAGGTCTAAATGGAAGAAGGTACTATTTCAGAAAACTGGAGCTCAAGCCATTTAGGGCATTGCATGTTAACAACAACACCTTGAATTAAGCTTGTTAGCAAATAGGAAATCAGTTCGTATCTTTCATGACCAGCATGATGTATGTCCAGGCAGAAACTTCCATCATCAGTCAAGCTGTTGCATTCTGCACTAGTTCCAGCTTCCACACTATTTTAAAGAGTAACCTCATGTAGACTGTATTACAACTGTCTACATGATTCACCACGGCCAAGTTATCCCTTACCAGGAAAAGCCAAAGCCAGCAAACCAGTCAGATATAGGCACTCCTGGCTACTGTTGCCACATAGGTCTCATATGACAACTACAAATTCAGGAGCACCCCCAGATCACCACCTGTTCTTTTTGTGACAAAAAACAGCAACAGTACATGACACACGATGCCTCCATCTTGTCTGGATTCAGTTTCAATGTATTGGTTCATATCCAATACATATCCAGCTCATTACTGCCTCCAGACATCAATCAAGCAAACAGCAGGAGAAGAGAAATAGAGTTGGCTATTATCATCATGCTGATGGCACATCACCCCAAAACTCCCAGTGAACACTCCCAACAACTTCATATACAGTAGATGTTAAAGTGCATAGGAGACAAAACTGAGCCCTAGGGAACTTCACAGGAAAGTTCCCAGGGCATCAAACAAAAGTCCCCCATTGCTACTCTCTGGAATCTACCTTGGAGTTAGGAAAAGAATCAATGTAAAATTGTTATTCCAAGTCCCAGTCCTGAAGTCACTCCAGAAGAATACCATGGTCAGCAGTACTGTCTTCCAGTAAAGGCCATCTATCAGGGTGACCAAGGCAGTCTCAGTGACAAGCCCTATACCTATAACTAGGTTGGAATGGGTCTAGATAATCAACTTCCTCCAAGCATACTGGGTAACTGGGAGCGACAGTTACATTTTTAATTATGTTTTAATATTTTATATGTTTTATCCTTTCTCATTGTAACCCACTCTGGAACCTTGCAGTGAGAGGCAGGAAATAAATTTCTTAAATAAATAAATAGACACCATCTTCTCCAACACATTGTGCAGGAAGGGTGTGATGCCTCATGTCTAATGTATTTAAAGCAGAATGTTTGCAAATGTGCTTAAAAGTATTTATTGTATTTAATGTTTATACTGTGAAACTATGGTAAGAACAGGTAAGCAGAGGGGTTAGACTTCCCTAATTAGCATATTAAAGGGGGAAGAGAAAGCCCTCAGGCTCAGCCAATCCAGGGTTGGCTCGTGTTAGGGGGGAGGTATATAAGGCACCTTCTAAGAAGTGAGTTTGTTCTATGCTTGGGTTTTTTTCTGGGTGGGAGGTCTGGATGAAACCGCTCTGCATCCTGAGGGGGAAATTGCCAAGATAGTTCCATATAGTTCCATAGGGTCTTAGGCTAGGAAGAGTCAGGGAGAGACCTATAGGTAGCCTAGGTTAGAGTAGGTTGTCATAGAATCATAGAATGGTAGAGTTGGAGGGGACCTCCTGGGTCA
>MTQE01000401.1:1034024-1048180 GCA_014337955.1 Aspidoscelis marmoratus
TGTCTTGACTCTCTCTTCTAGGTTGTCTGAGGCAGTGTGTGTTATCTGCAAAACCGTTTATCATTTCTCTTCGAAGTGCCTGCTGGACATTTTATTTATTTCACTGACTTATTTATTCATACAATTGTTACCAATAAAGAACAAGTACTTTTGTTTGAGAAGAATTGAGCCTGAGGTGTTATTATTTCTTATACAGGGGATTCCTAGGAAAAGGAACTCTGTGATTTCAAAACTAGTGAAAGCTAGTGGGAGAAAGTGAGCCGAGGAAGGCTGATAAGGATGTTTCTCTGCTAGGGGGTTTACTTGCTGAGGCAAGGGAAAGTGGTGTGCTCTTTGGTGCAGAGCTGAAGACTGACCCGGCCGATGCAACTTTAAAGGGAAGCCGTTATTTACGAAAGTATATTTTTAAAAGCACCGATCAGTGTAGTAAAGCAGGAGAGAGAGATCTGCTTGGGCTGAAGGGTGTGCCTCAAAGGGAATATTAACTACGAGGTTAAAGATATTTAATACCTCTGAATCTCATCATACTACAACTTCCTTAAAACTGCTGGCACCTGCCCCTCCCATAAAGAGGCATTTATCAGTCCCTGGACACACCAAGGCATATTCCTTTAGCTCTCTTTTATTAGTCATGAAGGACAGGAATCAAGGAGGTAAGCAGATTGTCCAGTTCCTTAGATCTCAATATAACAGGACCAGATGGTGCTCCAACTATCACCTACAGACTACTTCCAACTGTGGTATCCAGTTCCATGTGAACCTGAGCAACATTGTCATGAAAGTGTCTTGCAATTTGTCACAGCAAGCTTCCGAAAGGTGGCAAGGGAATATTCTTATGGTTTAATAACAGCAGTCCTTTGGTCACTTGAACAAATTGTATTGGACGGTAACTACTGAAGATGCACTAGAAATGGAGAAATAAGCTTTCTTCAACACTGCCAGCACCACGACAGAATATTCATGAGCAGAGTGAAAGGTAGCTTGATGTTGGAATGCTTCCACCTCAGGATCATCTGTAAGCTGTTTTGGAGTTGCCTCAGATATGCTTCCCCCCCCCCCCCTGCATGTGATCACGGCCTAAGAATATACCATGAGGTAAATCAGTCTCTGCTTTGAAGCCCAAATTCAGAACAACCATTTAGCAAATATTTAGGTTTAAATAACTGTAGTGCAATTCAAAAGGCTACGGATTTCTTTTCAAAGAAGTTACTTGCTCAGCTTTGGAAGGTTGATGGAATGACACAGTAGGAAACTGAAAAAGCTGTTGTCAGCAAAAGAATTTTCTTTCAAGACATAACATTTATATTGTTAAGAATTTCCCATTAATCCAAAAAGTGAGGAGTCCAAAAAAGAGCACTATGCATTTTAGTTTTCTTTGGATGAGGACACCCTGGAAACTTACTGTGTCTTTGTGTCTTTGTTTTATTTATGAATATAACCCCAGAAGAGAGTAGAAGCTGATTCTGCATCTGATTCTGAATGAAAATAACTTTGTGGATCACCATTTTTCTTCTTCATTAGCCCCAACATATCCTTGTTCCAATTCTACTAATGTCTCTTTCCTAGCTGTAACTACAGTAAACTTATCTGTGTCCTTCTAACTAACAGGAAGGTGCCAATCATTAGGAAAAGTCACCACTCAACTGTCCGAAAGATATTAATTTGGCTGCTACTTATCAATATATTCTATGAAAATCCTGACTATTGGAGACATAAGTCAGTTGCCAAATGCTCCTGTGCCGCCAGTGTACAATCTTCTTTATGAATGAAGATTATACAGTGTGGGCCTCTGTTTGTTTATGCTTCTCAGGTGCACTGGGAACATCCATGTACAGAGAATGTTTCTACTGAATGACAGCTCTAACCAACTAGGGTGATCACATGTAGCAAAAATGCAGCTTAGAAGTGCCTCAGTGAAGGTCACATTGACATGCCTCTAAGGAAAATTGTGCTAACAAGCAATATCCTGGAGTAAAGCCCCTCCTCTGGAATAATTGCTTGTTGCCTAAACAGTACTGGGCTGGCGTTGTCCTTGCACAATATAGTGATGGCACAATATACCCAGAGGTACATGATTGCCACCTTCACACATGGCCACTTTTTGAGGATCTTGGACATGGGCAACAGCCACATTTAAGATGGAGCCACCTCAGAGATGTTATTTATTATTATGTTTAACCACAACCTAGTAATAAAAGGGAAATGCTTATTTTAACTAAACGGCCTTGTCCAATGAAATAGATCAAGTGAATGTGCTAATATCGAAGATGTGAAGCACATGAACATAAGAGGAACCCTGCTGGATCAGGACACAGCCCATCTAGTCCAGTCCCCTGCCTCACACAGTGGCCCACCAATGGCCCACAGGCATCTCAATCAGCTTCCCTCTTAAATAATTGTTTTTTCAGGCTGAAGAGGCCTAAACGTTGCAGCCTGATTTTGTAAGGGAGGTGTTCCAGCCCCTTAATCATTCTGGTTACCCTTTTCTGCACCTTTTCCAGTTCCACAATATCCCGTTTGAGGTGTGGTGACCAGAACTGTACACAATATTCCTAATGTGGCCTCACCATAGGTTTATAAAGAGGCAAAATGACACTTGCTGACTTCTTTTCTATTCCCTTCCTAATTATTCCCATCACTGAATTAGCTTTTTCTGCTGCTGTTGCTGCTACTGCTGCTGCTGCGCCCTGGGCAGACACCTTCATTGAGCTGTCCACAAGGACCCTGAGATCCCTTTCTTGATGTGTTGAAGAAAGCAAAGGGACCAGGGCTGTACTCTGGAATACCTCTGGATTGGACTCAGCCATGTCTGTTATTTTGAGTAAATTAATTTCAGTTTCACATGCCAGCTCATAGAAATATGTCCTACCTGGCAAATTAGCAGGAAAAAACATAAAAGGCAAAAGCCGACCTTTCTACTTTTTGGTATTCTAGAAGATTCATTCATTCTTTCATTTGGATTTTTATCCCACCCTATACCATAAAGCCTCAGGGCAGGTTACAACATTCAAAAGCAAATATAAAACGGACATACTAAAACGTTCTAAATACCTTCTGTGTATTTCAGCATAAGCATCATAAATATCAACCAGTTACTTAAATCTAGAGAAATATTTTGGTCATTGTCATTACTGAGGGTGTTTTTCCACTGTCACTAAGTACCCATTGAAGCACCCATTAAGGACCCATTTGGCTGAGAGCTGGATGACGCCATTTCCACCACAGACCCCATTAGGGACACATTTGTTTCCACCACAGCTAGGTAAATTCGGATCATTATGGGTCCTTCAGGACCTATGTGGTGCCCACGAGGACCCCTCACCCTAAAATTATTTTGGCAAAATTACAAAGTGTGGTGAAATTGGGATGTCTATATGTTCAAAAGTGTCACCAAAGTGTGTTTTTTAGTAATGGTAAGTAGTTTAAGGGAGGGGCTAGTCAAGCTCTCCAGGAGGGAGTGTGAAATAAACTCCTGGCATAGTCTACACCAATCAGAGTGAAGCTAGCCAGCCAGGCCCATATTTAGGGGAGCCTGAGGGAATTGTTAGGGTTCTCTGCCTGGGGTTAACTGACCAGAGGGGGTTAGCAGGAGGGAAGCTGGGGAATAGAGTCCTGAGTCATTAGTGAATATACGGTGTTTAGAAAGTAAAGCATTTAAATGGTTATTCGTTACTGCTGCTGGCATTAATCTGAAAAGGATTGAAGTCCTTGGGCTGAGTGAGGAAGCTGGGACAGTTCAGTCAGAAGGATGAATTGACTTGTGTTTGACATAGTGAACTTACCTGTTTATTAATAAGAAAACTGTACACAATAAACTTGTTTTCTTGATATTTGAATCATTATTTTAGGATATAAATACACGCTACCCAAAACAGTAAAGTAACTTAAACAAACGTTATAAAAACCGGCCATTACAACTGGTGGCAGCCTTTACATCTGGTGGCGGCCGTTATAACCTATAATCCAGATTTTGTTTAGACCCCATTAAAGGGGTCTACAATGGGGTCTTCAGCCTTAAAATCCGGACTGTAGAGGAGGCACCCATGGTGGGTGTCCCAAAGTCAAGACTTCAGAGTTCCTCCAAAGGCAGCTCCGAAATCCCTCTGAAGTTGCCTTTGGAGTTTAGCACAGGCTCCGAAGTCCCTCTGAAGGCAACTTTGGAGACTAGCAGAGGCTCCGCAGAGAAACCCCTTGAGAGTGCTATGAGGCTGGGAGCTGCCTGTTACCTCCAAGGATGGAAAGAGGTGCATATTAATGAGGCTGACTCATCAGTGCTCACAGGAGAGATACAAGCAAAGAGCTAATTAATATGCACCTCTCTCATAAGGAGGTTGTCTTCAGAGCCTTTGCTAATCCCCAAAGTTGCCTTCGGAGGGACTTCAGAGCCTTGGCTAATCTCCAAAGGCAACTTCGGAGATTGCATCTCCTGTCCCCCAAAGCACCTGACGTGACAGGCAGACCCCTTGTGGGAAACACATTGGGTACTTCCCTTAATCCGGACCTACTATTGAATTATCTGGACATTTCTATGTGTACGGGTTCATACACAAAGCATTCTTGAATGTTGCTGACATTCATATGTACAGATTAGAATAAAAACACTGAACAAATAGATATGAATTTGGTAAATACAAATCAAACCATGTTCAATTTGAATTGAATTAGAGTTTTGGGTAACCAATTCAAACAGAATGTAAAAAAAACATTTGCGCACATCTCTACTAAGAAATAGAAAAGAAATCATATGTTCATTAGTATCTTAAAGACCCTTGGAACACAAAAATAATTTTAAGAACATAATATTCTGCAATGAATTAGAAAATTTCTTCCATTTTAAGATGAAGATAATGTGCAAATCTGGCATGTTATCAGGAATATTCTTGCACAAATAGATGCTTGGATTGGGAAATTACCATTTTCCCTCAGAGCTGAGATGTGAAATTTATAAGCCATCCAGGCAATTTTGCATCAGTATATGAATCAGGTAGTTGTTGAAGGAAAGCAAAACATTTGTCCTTGCAATTATATTACAAGGTGTATGACTAGCATCCCACAGTATTATTTTAGGAATGACAACTCTGTGAAGATAAGCTCTGTAAACATTTTGCTTAGATGAGGGAAGGAAAAGCTTTTTCCAGCTTGCCTGTGGCAACGCACCATAAATATACTCAACAGAACCTCAGAGCCAGTTTTCACAATCCCTTCTGTCAAGAGACTTGATCTTTATACCTGATAGCATGCCGGCTTGGCACACTGTCATAAACAGGCAACCAGCTTGGACAGTAGCTCAGGAGGAGGATGCCAGCATAATATCAAAAAGGTGTAGGTCCAAAATAGCAACTCTCCTGCTCAGAATACAAAACACCTGACAGTCTCAGAGAAATTACTGCTAAACTGCTGGCTCTCATCTTGCCAATTCTGTTGTCATCTCATTTACAGGCCAAGTTTTCATACCATAAGCAAGATTCTGTCTGCTCGTTAAGGACAGGCTCAGCTGTCGAGCAGTTTACTTCTGTAGCCACAACAAAGAGTTTTATGAGCCAGAAGCAGAAACACAAGGCAAAGGTTTTTAATCCCTATAAATGCATCAATACCAGTTCCTACCCTGATCTCACTTCAAAAAAGGGGAAAACAAAATAAAATACAATAATATTCTGCTTCTAACAGCCCATCTAATCTTGGCATGAAAGCACACTGCAAAAAGAAGAAAAAGAAGGGGAAAAGATTAGCTAGTGCTCACCACCCCGAATGGAACAAGATTTCTTTTGTTTATTCTTTTGTTGACCTACAGTTTTCACAGAAGAAGAAAGGAATGGATACTACTCGAATAAGAAAGTTAAACAAAAAACCTGAGCCGGTGCTAACAAAAATTCCCTCTGTCTTTATCCACACACCTTTCCTGCTGGCAAGGCAGGAGTCCCTGGTGAGACGCACTTAAAGAAGCCACAGGCATAAGCTGATATAAGATGCAGAGCAGACAGGTATATAATACAATTGAAAAGTATGATATAGACTGCCTCCAGAGAGACTAAAACCTGGGGCTATCCTGGGATTGCCACAGATGTCCAAGGCCATCCCGACACAGCCCCAAGATACTGGCATCATATCCTACAATAACATTAGTGTGAGAAAATCAACTACCAACCCAGTTTTTACCTAAAAAGCAAGAGCATTTTACCTGTCTGGGCACTCGCTTGAGTGATCTCTAATCTTAGCAAAGATCACACACTACTGGGTATGAAATGCCCAGATGTTTGCATGGCACCACTGCAGGAGCAAGCATCCATACTGGTAAGTACTTCCACTTGCCCCACACTGTTTTCTTGTCATCTGGGCAATACACAATAGTTCTGGAGATGTTTTACTCTGGAACATTATGGCATAGCACAATAAACAAAAAACATCTGGAGGCAGCCTGAGTCTGCTCTCTGATGTACCTAGGTTATAGATATTTCAGTGCAAATTAAGACATACCTTTTCGCCCAGGCATCTTCCCTGTTGTTTAAGGACATGGATGGTTGCATTTCAATTGTTACCAATTTATTTTGCTGGTTTCTCTGTTTTATCAAGGATCTCAGGGTGGGATAGAAACTTAAACAATAAATGAAGGGAAAGCTTCTCCTTTCTTCAGCCTAAGAGTGAATAAAGAATCAGGCTATATTGTGAGACCCAAGTTGCAGCTGCTCATTGGCTTTTAGAAGGCATCAAGCTCTGGTGGGACTTCTATGGCTGAGTAAACACGTACCAAAAGAAGGGTCTCAGAAGTGTCCCAGAAATAATACCACATAGTCCTCATGTTCTCACCTCAACTCTGATCCTACCTTAGAATGTTCATGAAAGGGGTGAGGGGAAGACTGGAATTCCACCTCCAAACAGTCTCAAAGCCACCTCAGAGGTTTTTGTCTTGATGTCAGGAAAACTGATCCAAGATTCCAGTTAGCATTTGCAGGGCACTGGAGCAAGTTCCTGAATTAGGTATATGTGGTAACTAATATGAACCCCTTAGTAGACAAGCTCTGGTTTATTTTTAGCCAGTGATGGATGCCACCCAAACTGATCGTCAGGGCAGAAAGCAAGTCTGCTAAAAGTATCTAGTACCTGCAAGAAGTAGATGATGTGCTATTAAGCCCACAGGTTCCTTAAACCCAATAAACATCATGGATTTGGAAACAGACAGGGAGGAGGGAGAGTAGATCCTGACTTCACCTTTATGGATCAGCCACTCCTAGTTTTAGCTTCTTTAAGAAAGATCTATTCAGTCTTGCACAGATTCTCTGTATATGCAGGCTAAGAAGGAGGACCTTAGTGCTGAGTGATTCTCCACCAATGAAGCACTGGTGTAGGACCAATTCAAGCCACTAGTCAATAATATTACATCTTCTAGAAAGGATCTGTGAAAATGAACAGCAAACAAATCTAGCTTCCACCTTATCTCTTTAATTATTATTTCATATGATCTGAAATACTGAGCCTCAGGAAATCAGTAGAATTGGCATTTCTTTTAACTGCTGGCTTCCAGAAGTTGTCAAAAATCCATATAATCCAATTTCAGTAAGTTTCATGGTACACAAAAGAACCATGAAACCCATGGAGTACAACTTCAGGGATGCTACAAAATAGCTGCAAATCCAGAACTAGAAGAGTGCTTTGTCTTTTTAAAAAACTTAGTTTCCTATCATACAGAAAACAGATTGTCCAAGGTACAACAGTCATAGAGATATTACTGTAATTCAAGTCACTGCCCAGAGAACACATATGTGCCTCTATATTGCACAGGGGAACAGCAACAGCAGTTGTAATGGCTGCTGCAGCAGCATTATGTTGCTAGAAAACAACTTTTTTCAATATTTTGAAAAGCATTTGCTAGAAAAAGAAGTATGTTTCTTGTGCATCATGGTTAGGAAACAGCTTGCTCAGAAGAACTGACCTGAAAACGAACCATACTATTGGTTCTACTGATCTAGATATATAATTACAAGCTCTGTTAAATTTAAAGTTGTTATTGTGCCAGTAATTGAAAATTAAATTGTTGTTGGTTTTTACATGAAGAATTGTATATTGGTTTGTATCCCACTTTTTCTATTGACCTAAATTCATATTACATATCAATATCTCAAATATGATATGCATGAACAGTACTAATATGGGCTGCTTCTGGAACACTTGCTTCCTTGGTGTAAACACATGTACAAACACACATAGACGACTCTATTCCAGAATTCTTGAATAGTTTTTCTGCTTTATCATAACGGGGGGAAATAACCTCACCTACTAATACAACTTCAGATATCTTCTTTCTTTTCTGCATATTCTCCTTATGGGTAAACAGTAAGCACAGTATTCCAACCCTAGGAGACTACACATGCTTATATGTGCACTACTGTATCCATCGATTATCTAGTATTCTCCTGGTTCAAGTCCACATGCCTATGGGAAATCAGCTGGGTGACCTTGGGCTAGTCACAGCTCTCTTTCTGAGATCTCATGGCCCCACCTACCTCACAAGGTCTGTTTGTGAGGCGAACAGGAAGCTTTGTCAGCTGCTTTGAGTCCCCTTAAATGGGTGAGAAAAATGGGGTATAAAAGCCAATTATTTTCCTTTTTCTATACTCAAAGTGAGTAAGGCTGAGCAGAAACAATTTTAGAAAATGTTCAAATTATTTTACTTTTTTATGAAAACTTAAGTTTCAGTTTCAAGCAGTGCATAAATAGTAAGAAGAAGAACAAGGACTGAGAATTAGTGGTGTTAACTCCCAAGTCCCATAAGGTCAGAGGCAACTTTCTACAGCAGCTTCTTTCTCTTCCTCCTCCTTTATGAGACTTCTTCCTTCACTGCTGCACCTGTACTCTCTGGCTAGCTTGTGATGATTTCTTGCAATCTCAACCAGTCTTTAAAATTTCCACCCTTCTGCTGCTCTTCTTTCCTCAAATGACCTCTTTCCCTGCAAAACCTTGCTAATACTGAATAGTGTATCTAGATGCCCTGGGGATCTGGAACTTGCCCATCTAGGAGTAGATATATTTCTGCTGCCAAATACTGCCTTGATGCTTCAATTCACAGATAAGGAGATAATCCATCCTTTTAGTGTTACCAGGCATGGCACATCTTTGAACATAAATGAACACGGATGATGATGATGACGATGATGATGATGCAGGTGATACAGGATTCTCTTCTCCATAAAAATTCTGCAGCCCATCCTTTTATATTCCATCATGCTATGATCAGCAAAAGTATAAGACATTCTACACTTAACACCAATTCAACTGGAAAATGAATCTTGCATCTTGAAAAAAGCAGTTTCACATGTTCTGTGGTTCTAGCCAGAGCAGCTTAGTGGGATGCAAAGTGGATTTGGGCATCTTGTCATCTGGCAGCCAAGACATTTTTGATTTTGGCATCTTGTGTGTCCCAAGGCACTGACACTTTGAATCCTACTATTTTATGGTACTTTGTATCATTTAGAAGCAGTTATCTGTCACTTAATAATGGGCTTTCAGGCATCAGACTCTTTCATTAGCTCCCTTTTCCCATAGGCACAATAATTCTGTATTCAGGAATTTACACAACACAGGGTGTTCTAAAGTAGAAGATTTTTTTCAGTTTGCCTTGTAAAAAGCACAACCTTAAAAATATTGCATCCATGTCTCACTATCTGCTACTGTGGAATTCAGCAATGAATACTTTTGGTTCTGAGTGGTCCTACATCCAGGTGTTAAACCAGGAAGTGCTTTGATGATATCTTGTGATTTTTAACTCACATACTTTTTTTGCAGAAACATTATAAAAATAAGTAATGTTAGATACATGATTCATTGGAAAAAAGGTTTTCCAAAAGAGCATACAGAAGTATGCAAGACTCATACTAAAACTGTTAAAATCTACTGCAAAGGACAACTCACACACTACAAACTAAAGAGAGAAATGCCTGTTGATCCTTGGACTGTCTTTTAACCTCTTATGATATTTATCAGGAAGAAGTTATGAAAGAGCATATTTGAGTGTAAACTGCTTTAGACAGGACTTCTGGGGAGCTTGGAATAGTTCAGGCACTGGCCATGGGCCTAGAAGCTCAGAAGAAGTGTGCCAATGAATGTTTTAAAACGGGCACATTTACTGAGCCCTTTGGAGGGTGAGGAACCATTACCTGTGTTCATGTGTACTGGATTCTTCCCCATGTCTTCCAGAGCTCATGGAGATGTTGGGTCAAACCCTGTGGTGGCATCATGTAAAATGACATGACTGTGATGAGATGCTAATTTTCAGGCCTCTCAGAACTCTCTCAGGTCCATGCCAGCTTCACAAAGTTAAATAACACTCACTTCCTTGGGCTTTCCTAAGCTATGAAAAAATGATCAGGTCATCATCTAATGCAATGCCACAGAGCTTAGTCACACCCCCTGAGTTCCAGAAGGCCTTAAGAAGAGAATTCTGTGCAGTTGGTCACAGGCAAGAGCTCCTCTGATCCTTGTTTGAGTATAAGTGTGCATTCCCCTAACCCAGTGATGGCCAACCTATGACACACCCTTTGGGTGACACACATGGTCACCCTGGCACCTGGGTGTGTAGTGCTTGTTTGTTCTTGAAGTGTACGAAATACCAACTTTCAATTGAAGATTTAGCAAATGAAATTCAGCAACAAAATTCACCAATGTAAAGAATTGTTTTTGCTTTTAATAAAATACATATATCAAAAATATAACTTTTTACCAGAGCTACAAATGTCACAAAATTATGGATATTTCTAGATGTGACACAGCACCCGAGTTAAACTAGGTTTTCTTGTAAATTTTGACACACCAAGCTCAAAAGGTTTGCCATCACTGCCCTAACCTATGGGCAACCCAAACTTTGTGTGACATTAAGATTACTAGCTTTCAAAGCACAGTCAGTGGGGGAAATGCTTTGAAGAACACACATTTCAAGTCTTGAAAGGTACTCATTTGGTTGCCATATTTAACTAAAATGCAAAATTATAAATACATATTATCCAGATTATATAAGTACTACACATACATGCACTCACATGAGACCCCAGTTCTGTATACTAAACTCTTTGTACAGGGACTTGCTCCATGGATAAGATTTCTCTAGTCACATGAACAGAACAGACTTCTCAGTGGTTTTAATCTCATAAAAATCTCATAATCTCTCCTAAATATTTAAGGTCCTACTATACCCCCTTTTTCTTCTCACTTAAGTTCAGTATATTAGCTTTAGTTTAATTTTGAGAAACTTAAGAGGAATGTAGGTATATTAGAAATACAACTTTAAAATTCTCTCCTTTCCTCATTTAAAATTTTAGTGTATGTATAGTATCGGTATTGACTGTGTGTGCTATCAAATGAAATACTTTTACCACTATAGTGTAATAGCTATCAAATTCCCACTTAGTCATGAAAAGCCAGTGGAAGGCGGTGGGCTAGTCATTACCTCTCCAACTGATCTACCTCACAACACTGCTGTGAGGACAGAAAGGAGGAAAAGATAACTGTGTGCACCACCTTGTGTTCTCTAATGGAAAGGTAGGTTCTAAATGTTATACATAAGTAAAATATAACAATGTCCAAAACTGCTAATCATCAAGAATTTTTTTCTTTAATTCTCTCCATGTGCTACCTAACAACATATCATAAATTGCACAAGCAGAATTTGGTATCCTTTTCCCCACATATTCAACACAATCCAATAATTTGGGGACTAAAGTAACTGGAATCTACAAACATCTGGAAAACTGCAGGTTAACTGCCCTTGCATTAGATAATGAGTATTTTTGCATGTTTCTCTGTGAAAATTTCAAGTGGAAAATATTAAACATACAATATTAGGAATTTAAAGAGAGGAACAAATAAATCAGCTGGATCTTCCCAATATGACATCAGAACAATTCAAATTTTGAGAGGAAATGAAAGACAGTTTAAAAAAAAAATCAGATGGCAAAGCCAGATGTTGTTTACTAATTTACCAGGCACTAAATGAGGTACCCATCATTTTGACCTCCTTTCAAAGCAAAGCTGTCAAAATGCAAACCCAACACACAATGCTGTTTACATTTGCACTGTCAGCAACAGGCGTTCCAGATCTAATCAGGCTGTAAACAGGAGTAGGCTGAATCCAAGGTTCAAGCAAAGTTCAATGGGTTGCTTGGGCCAGACAAGCTAAATTAAATATATACAAAGGGAAGAAAAGCCACAACAATCAAAAAGAGTGAAAACAATGATCTGAAGCACTGAAATGGGATTAATCTAGGAACTGCATGAAAAAACACTAAGGAAACACAGCTAACAGTATTGTGAAAAAGAACATAAAATCCTGGGTAAGGGAGGGATAGGGAGGGAGGAAGAACAAGCAGCAAATTGAAGAAAGGCTGACTGATTCCAACTCAATCCGTAAACTAACATGGAAGCCTATATAGATGTTACTGCATAACAAGTCTCTTTACCACCAGAAGGATGATGAATTCAAATTCTGTTTTCAAACTGGTAGAGGATTCGGTTCAAACTTGAACCTTTGAAATACCCTGGTTCAGTATAAACAGGCTGGAACTTGAAACAGCTAGGTAAATTTCTATCAGTGAATAATTTAAGCACCTAATACCTAATGTCAAGTGAGAAATATCAAAAATTGTGAAGTAATACAGGGCCTACATTCCCTGTTATTTAATGTTGCAAACCTCATAACAAGACTTTCTCAGAACGTTTATAGAGTGATGGGTTCTGCAAAGGACAGACAACAGAAATTAACACCAAGCAAAGCAAATTTGTTTACATATAAACTATCAAAATCCTCATCAGAATTCCTTGAAGTACAAATTTATTTATGAGTTATTTCTAGAAGAATTTCAAGACTAGTATGCAAGCAAAAGAGGTCACCTTCCCTACAAGTTTGTCCAGGTCAGTCAGAACCTGTATTTTAGCACTGGTTCAATGTTATTGGAGAAACTCAATTATCTTTGTCATTCCCCACTTGTTTCTCACAATATTTCAAAGTGACATACCTGCTGAAATACAACATTCAAGTTAAATAAATCACAATTAACTTTATTTTAAAGACCTACTGGGAGATTATTAGAGCACTAGGTTGGTTTGAACAGAGCACCACTGATTATAAGAAGCATTAGAACAAATATAACGTAAAACTAAAGGATCTCGGGAACAGAAATTTAAGATATGTTTGATATCAAAGAAATATCCCAAGCCACTTATGCAGGAAAAAGTTTAAGAAACGTCATGTTAGGAAATATATCCAAAGCATTCTGAAATAACCCAATTCTATTTGATCTGAAAACGGTTAACATCATTTACGGTGGTGACCAAGGTTCCATTTACATTCATCCTCACTCTTCAAACACAGAGCTCAATGACCCAATTCTTTCTTTTCTCTTGTTTTCTTAACTACATGTATCATGATTTTGAGTACATGAGCTAAGTGGTCCTAACCTGACATTAAAAACCTACTAAGGACATCTCTCTGGGCTCCTAGTTCTTTAAATATCCCAGGATATTTATAATCTTCAGGTACGGTTATATTTAGAAATTAGTTTAGTAATGGTAATCATCACATTAGTAGCTATATAATATCGTACTAACATTTTAGTGGGAAAAGATCAAGGATCTTCTGTGGTTTTGGAAATTGTTTCCATTTTAGGCCTTAGAGCAATCATAAAACACCCCATTCACCTAACCATGTTAAATATTCAGAAACATTGCACAGTCCTCTCCTGTCCTTTTTAAACAATCCTGCTCTTTGATTTATGGGCCGACCATAACATGCTGACGCTTTCACTCATACCTTCAAGTCACAGACAAACTACAGCTTGACCTAATCAATGATGAGCAAATCAATGCAGATTAGACACATTTAGCTCTCATCTTAAAAAAAGATAAAGGAACAGGATTGTAATGTAAGAAAGGAAGAAGTGACAATGATGGTAAATCTGAAGAAAGAGAAAAAAAGAAGAAACTTGCAGAAGGCTTCCCATTCAACATCATAATTTGTTCCTACAGTTGTATGAACTGGAATATAAGAAAAAAATATTCCTTTAAAGAGATATATACATCCTTTAAAGAAAAGCAAGAAGATCACAGAAAGGAGGAAGAACAAAATAATAAGAACATAAGAGAAGTCCTGCTGGATCAGGCCACAGCCCATCTAG
>MTQE01000401.1:1064528-1077487 GCA_014337955.1 Aspidoscelis marmoratus
TATTTTGCACAGACTTCGAAATGACTTCGAAATGACTTCGAAATGACTTCGAAATCAATTTGAAGTGGCTTCGAAGACTGCACCCCCCTGCCCCCCAAAACACCTGGGGTAACGGACCTATCCCTTGGGGGTCGATCCGGATTGCCCACATGGGTGCAAAGCTGTTTCCACAGCAGGGGTGTTAGCACCCATTGCTAATGGGTGCTACACCTCCTGTGGAAACACATTGGGTGCTTCCCTTATTCCGGATCTACTAGATCCGGATTAAGGAATGTACCCATTCCTTAGATCCGGATCTTCTTAGATCCAAATCTAAGGGCTGCAGTGGAAAAACACCCAAGGTCTCTTCTCCACAGCATTCACCTCAATAATAATTTTTTTTTAAGCAATGCCCAATTTTTAATGTAAAGCAGAAGAACATATGCTTGGCTGTGATAGAATTCATTCAGTTCTCCGGGTGCAGGACATCATGCTATTTAATAACTGCCGTCCTGTTAATTTGTTCCTGAAAAACAAATTCAGTAGATCAGCATTTTCAAAGATCTATGGAAAGCCATTTTTGATTGGCGGGCACAGTGAAAAACATACTTGAAATTGGCTCCAATCTACCTGTACTATTGTAACAAGAAAAAACTCACACAGCTTTTGTATTTTAAAAAAAATTAATAATCCAAAAGACTTTGGCCAGAGAAATTATAAAAAATCTATTTTATTTAAAAATAAAAAAGCATCCCCTTAATGCATAAATCATACATGTTTCTGCATTTGTATATTTGAATCTTTATATTGCAAAACTTTAAAGCAATCCTGTAAGGGATCAAAACAGTCTTCTTCTATTCTAGAGCAGTGGTTCCCAAAGTTGTCTGGGCTACGACCCATCTAATATAAGTTTACCAACTCGGGACCCACCTCTAGGAAATTTAACCGTTACCAATATGAGTAAAGGACTTTACAAATAACAAACAAAGTTTTAATACAATTTTTTTATTACTTAATTAAATAATTACATCAAAAAAGTTATGTCAAATACGGTTAAATTTCCTAGAGGTGGGTCCCGAGTTGGTAAACTTATTAGATGGGATGTCAGCACAGCAATGGAGCAAAGGGCTCTCTTTTGGGCCATAAAGCCCCACTCTACTGCTGCAACAGCAACAGGCCCCTACCTCTGGCACTTCAACTAACCCACCTGATTGTGGATATAAGCAGTTATGGAAGGTCCAGCTATGAAAGACAAACAGCTGAATTGTTAGAATGCCAGGTTCCACCGGACCGTGGGAATTTCTGGAATCCCTAAAACCAGAGTATGAATCCAAGCACTTTTCAGAAGTAAGATCAGTCCACCTCTGCACTCCTCCCAATCTGGAGTGTTTCAGGTGCTTTTACTGGCTATCACTGTCAGAAATGCTGCCAAAAATAGTTTCCAAACTGCCTGCACTTTTTGACAAACACACAGCTGAGTCACTCATTGAAACACTTACTGCTACAGCTTCTCCTGGTAGGAGACATTCATTTAGCCCTCACCCCTTGTATCTGCATAGATCATAGTTGTATGACTAAAACTTGATTTAAGCCATCAAAATGTAGACAAAACTCAACTTTCAGCTAAGATAAAGATTCACTTAAAAATAATTCCCAAAGTGTTTTAATGAGTTTGACATAAACATGGGTGTTATGTACTCTCAAACGCTCATAGTCCTTATACTATAATCTTTTGACAAGTGACAAATAGATGTTCAAGTGTGCTAAACAAAATAAACTCCTGGCCTGGCAAAATTCTTGGTTTAGCGAAACGGAAGTGCAGTGAGAATTTATTTTGATGAGATTAATTGTTGTTTCAGAAAATTAACCTGACTTTTGTTAAGAGAAGCAGATTAAAGATTTAATGTAAGATCAACCATCAAGCTGTACGGTATCGGCTGAAGCAAAGCATATTTATGAGCACAATACTGTTTCACCTTGTTGCTCATTAGTGAAATATTTTGAAACAACAGACGTGAGCAGAGTTTATCGTATTAATGCTTGGAGGCAGCAAGGAATCAACCATCTGTCTAATGCTTATGAAGTCCCAATGCCTTGGTGGCACAAACAAAACAGATGGCCTGTATTTCCTGTTTTGACTGCATCCATTCCTTACTTACTTTTTTTCCTTTTGGCAATCTAATGTCAGTTCATCTTTATTTTTTCTCAGTGTTTATTTTGCAACCTCAACACAAATTTGGTGGCACACTAGCAGGCGTAAGACACAACCAGAGAAGAATGCCAAAAAAGGAGTCTCTGTTCTGCTCCCAAATGGTACCAGATTTCATTGCTGTAGGAAAAAATAACCTTTGCTGTCTCTTTTCCATACAACTGAAGTATGATTAGTATTTTATGCTATTCATGAATAAAGCAGGTGAACGACTTTAAAAAGCATCCACATTTGCCCATCTGCTCTTCAGTTTCCTTGAGAAAGCATGTATCAAAAAGATAGAGATCTGCTTAGTGTGTTTTAAAAGTTTTTATTAACACATTCAAACTATACAGATATAACAATATGATATAATATCTAATCTAGTGTGTTCCAGATTCAATGTGAAAGGTGGGTCTAGTATATACTCTTAACTTTGACTAAATCACCAGGTATGAGCTGGAGGATATTTTTTAAACAACAAAAAAAAAATGTGTCAGTGAGCCTTGAACTATCATTATGAGCAGTCATATAAAGAAGATATGGTTCCAAAATTCTGCATTGTTATCCACCCGATCTGACTCTCAACATATATGAATTTGTTTATGGAGATACTCCATACACCAGCTTTCCATTCCTGAGTAGAAAGTTTGTGATACATTTTCCAGTAAATTATCTGGCAATCACTACTCTTACAAATGTTAATAGATATCTAACTAATCTCTTATTCTGGAACAGTGGCATAAATCCCAGTTTTGCAGACTGTATCAACTTTTCCTTATGACACAAAAACAATATTCTAAAACTTCTTTATTACTTCACATGTAATATTCAAAGAGAAAAGCAATTTGGATAATAGGCAACGACATTAGAGTCCCTTCAGAAGTACATACATCTTTAAGAACAATGCCTGTCCCCTAACCACCCACATATAACTAATACACACATTTCACAGCTTACTGTGTCTTAACTGGAACAAGGAGCAGTGTGAAATCTAAATCTAGCCAATTGCAATCTTTTGCTTTTATCTTTGGCAACCTGAAACAGGCAGACATCCTCACAACACTGCCAATATTTAGGCACACTAGAGGCCCTTTACGAGGCATTTGAACAAGGGGGAAAGACCTGGCTCCATTTAAGGGTTTTTTTCCTGCCTAGGCCTTCTAAAGCCTGCAGAGGTGAGCAAAGCTCTACTGCATTATGTCACATGACAATGTTGCCAAAAAATACATCTCGGGGCAGTTTGTCCAGGGCCACTGCCATGACTCTGGAATGAATAGAGAAGGCCTCAACTAAAGATATTTCATGCTTTCCCAGGCCAGGACCTGTGATGAGAGCTCTGACAAGGATGCTAATACACATGTTAGCATCACAGCATACTTTGCCTGCAGATTTCAGAAGGCCGAGGGAAGAAAGAGCTTTTCCTTGCTGTCAGGGGCCCAGTAAAGGGACAATGGCATATATAAATACCAGGTTAAATTGTAAGCATCTGTGGCTGCTTCAATAAGAAACAATATTTTAGACATAAGAACATAAGAAGAACGCTGCTGGATCAGGCTACAGCCCATTTAGTCCTGCATCCTGTCTCACACAGTGGCCTACAAATTGCTTCTGCACATTCTCAGGCTGAAGATGAAAGTACAAGATCCTTTTATGTCCAATAATCTGTTTCCTGGGATAATGCTTCATACTTTTTATTATTCCTACCCAGATCACTGTCACAATGGTAACATATACAACAATAAGTAACAAAGCAATTCTGCAAAGATGCTACAGGACAGAAGAGACTTTGACTGGAAGCCTCCCCTTTGGTATTTCCAAACCGAACTTATGCTGCCTCCAGATGGTGAGAATTTGGGAAACATCGCAGGGCAACTGTGGGCACTTACCTGTCTAGACGCTTGTTCCTGCAATGCCAAAAAAGCTATGTCTAGGTATTTTGACAGCACAAAAGACCAAGAACTGCGCACACACCAGCCCCTGAACATGCACAGGGGGTATTTTGCATGTTCAGAGTCCATTTTCTGCAGGAAAGGTCTTGCAAGCAAGCTATCCAAACAGCAGGCTATATTGCTATTCTAGCTCTCTTCTTGGATTTTCCCTGAATAGGATACCTCAATATTTTACCCTTATATCATGGGCCTATGCTGGGATTGCCACAGATCATCTCAAAATATCCTCAAGATAATCCCACACTTTACCCCCTGTCTGGACACACCTTTAAATTTGTTACAAATCAAAGCAAAAGCCAGGAAAATAAGAGTGGCTTTTCTACCTTCCTTGGCAGTCCCAACCCATGGGCCACTACTGAGCACAAACACTCCTGAGTTTGAAACCCAAGAGATTAAGCACCTTGAGTCTACTACAACAAGGATAAAAGACTTGTTCAACTCACCGATCCACCGCTTCTACATCAAAGCAAAATCTCTTCTCTATGGAATCAGTTTTTCGACGTGTGCAGGATTTGAGAATAATGGCTTCATCTTCCCCCTGGCAGAAGATCAAAGACTCAGCCAATTTAAATACATAATATTCTTAAGTCCCATAGTGATTGTTCTAAATACCAACTTATGTTGCTCATTGCAAAGGACATAGGCACGATGTGCCGCCAGCCAGCCAGCAGAGAAGGGCCAAGAACTCAACATGAGCAGTAAACTGGTCTCAGAAGATAACAGCAAGCATGGTAGAGGTCTATCAAGAACAGAACTTATAAAACATAAAGCAGTCCTGCCTGCCCACATTAGAAGCCAGCTACAAGCTTCAAGAGCTGGCCTTCACATGAAACCTTCCTATCACTCCACATTCTGTGGCCTATCAAGTTATAATCTGTCTAATAGATATAAGCAATCTTTATTAATCCATCTCCTTTGAAGCATCTGGCTCATGTGAATATATATTCTGTTGCCTAAGGTCTTAAGCAAAGGCTAAAGCAGAGGTAGATAATTTAACCTATATGATAAATTTCCAGGTTCAGTCCCCATTCTCTCCCTAGAATATGGCAATGAAAAACTACTTTATATCTCTATCAGGAAATCTGCACAGATCAAAACAAACAAGCACACACACACATAATATTCTTTAACTATCATCATCTCCCCTATTTGTGTACCAACTTTTTTTGCCTTCCAAATATCCAAACCCTGGTTTTGGCAATAGGTTGTATTTTTAATTAACTATTGCCATTTATATCCCATCCTACACCAAGTATCTCAGGATGGCAAGACAAACATGTTAAAAACTAACATGTCTGTTCTACTGAAGACAGACAGCAACTATTTAGATTGTGTCTATGTATAGCAAAGACCAGTTATGACCTTACTGTTAGCACTTCATTTCAGATCTCCTGATCACTGCTCCCAGGGACTGAACCCAAGTAAATCTCCTTCCCAGGGCACCAAATTTAAATCCCCCATTACTATATCCCGCTGTGAGCTGAGAGATAGCAATAAAACCATTGAAAGTACTCCCTCCAGTTCCCACTCCTTGACACTGCTCCAAAAAGTACTTGATGGTCAAGAAGATCAGCCAGGGAGACTGAAGGGAATTCAGTACCAAAACCGAGCACCAAAATGGACTGAAAAGTATATAGCTAATCGCCTCCTCCAAGCACATCTGCAGTTGGATTGCCACCACTTGTTCTCAGATATTTTCCCCAATAAGGGGCAAACAAGCAACTGAATAACAGTTAGTCAACAATTCTTGGCCCAGGAAATTTCTCTTGACAACAGGATGCACCATGGCTTCCTTAACAGCCAGAGCAACATCTTCCTCCTATAATGAGATATTCACAAGTCCAGAAGCCCAGCCAATACCTCACTTTAGATAGTTTTCATCAGTTCTGATATACACAGACCAAGAAGAAATGTACAAGATTGAAATCTTACCAGGGCCTGCATCCCTGCACCATGTGTATATTTCCCACAATAAATCTGAAAATCATTGTATCATAAGGTTTTTCAAGAAAACCTCTTATCTGGTTCTTAAGCCTGTTCCTGTGTAGTGATGAGCTAGTGTGCTTACTAGTCTCCATTGCCTTTCAGAACAAAAACAAAGCAGACAAAGGCAACCACTGATATCAGTTGAAGACTCTCTAAATTACATGAAAACACCATCATCTCAAAAGAGATTCTTCTCAAGGTGACAATGCTGGAATAAAGCTAGTGTCTTGCACTTTGCCTCTAAAGATCTCACCGAGTCTTCACTTCCCTAGTGGCTCTGTGCATTAAAAAAAAAGAAAAAAAAACACATTTAGCATTTATCTTGTTCCCAGAATCCTGCTGTTACTTTCTAAATATGATGTGTTAACCAGGTATAGTTCCATTTGGTTAAGAAAGAAATTTAATACTGTCTTTTAAAAGAAAGACACTGGAAGGGATTTGTCTTCTGCTAGAGACATAGTTTTAGGAAGAAACATCCATGGAAATAGCATGGATAACTCTTTTTTCTGTTTAAAGGAATACTTTGCCTGTAGGGCACTGCCTAGAATGGCAAAACCTTTGTTAGGAATAATACTTTGAAAAAGTATATGAATAGAGGAAGAATTTTACTGGATAGTACCTACTAATTATGGTGGCAGTTTTAAAGGCATCGGATTTCATGACAGGCAGATAAATATTTCATTTATGGATATATGAGATCAGTCAATCGATCAATAAATTACATTAGAATATATATAGGATGGCAGCTATTATTAGAAGTTTAAATATCCTGATCTTTTGTACCATTATCTTTAGTTTTACCATCATTTATTCATAAGATGATTCAAATATTTTCTCCAAGTAGTGTAGGTTCTTCCACCTGATGAATTGTTCTGTGTGTAATTCTATATTTACTTAAGAAGATGTGTGAAGTGTTTCACATTGGCAAAGTCCAATACCCTGGTAAACCAGTATGAAATTGTTTGGTGGCTGTACACTTTTCCAGATTTGAGTGATTAAAAGTTTGGTTGGTATAGCACATATTTGATTATGCCTTTGCATCTTAGTTCTGCATTTCCCTATATAAACAGCATTACAGTTCAAAAACTTACCCTAGTGTCTGGATAAAGGGCATGGCTGAACTGTACCACCTAGTCTTGGTCAACCTGGCACCTTCTACCAATTTTAGACCACAACTTCTATCATGTCGAGTCGATCACTGAAGCTATGCCAGATAAGACTGGGAGAAGAAGAAGACAAATGCTTCTAGGGGATACTGGGTTGCCAAGATCTCACACTATTGCTAGCCAGCCACTTAATACAAATTAGCTGTGATCAAGAATATGCCACCCAACTTTCTACTGACTGATCAGCTCATTTGCTAATTATACACACACGGTACTCAGATTTCACATATTTTCACTTACCCCCTTTCCTCCAGATTTCTGATCAAAAGGCACCATCGTTATTCGCTTAGAGTCACTCTGATATGTGCAGTAATGCTTCACCCAGGATGTCCCAAAATGGCCTAAATATAATTTTAAAAATAAAAATATGTTAGAAAGATCAATAGTATTCACATACCTGATATCACTTTTCACAGGCTTTTCTAACACATGCCCAGCGCTCTGTTGCTGGAAGGACGCAAACTGCTCAGGTGACGTATTTGAGCCGTTGTGTTATGTGCAATACCTTTCTGAGTTCCCGCAGATTTAGAATCCACACACTGAAATCAGTTAAAACATTAAAAGCTGTATTTCATGTGGGTTATTGGGACTTGGCGTAACAGGATTTTGCAACAGGGAAGGGATCTGAGTTGTGTGAAATTCTAGATATCCTTTGGCAGTTAAGATTGTCAGGGCAGAACTGGGTGTTAACAGGCAAGACAGACAGCAGACTCAGCCGCTTCAGCTTTCTGACCCAGATGATACTTCTCAGGTCTCTCCTTTTCCTGAGTGAAAGGAAGAAGGCCAAACTATCATTATGCATAGACAACCAAGTTCAAGAGTTCACCACATAGTAGCTATGCATTCTCTGGAGAAAAAAAAGCACGTACGCTTTTCTTGGACATAAAGATAGCCCTCCATTGTGTAAGGACTGATGTTTTTGTGCTCATGGGGATTTTCCTTCATCTTCTTCATCAAAGACTCAACTTCAGATCTTGTGCCTTCAAACCGGTTTCTTGTCTGCATTTAAACAGAAAACAGGCCAATTGGCTTTTCTAAACCTTTAATTAAAAACATAGAACTATACAAGACAGGCTTCCAACGCACTGGTGGAAAGGAATAGCACCTTTACACAAATCCTAAAACTCACATATACGCTTGGAGTATGGTGTAAAACAGCAGTACCTCTCATAAAACAGTCGTAAATAGGATATACTATTTACCTCTGGCAACTGAGATCGTTCTACAAACTGGTGTTCCTCAGTCACAGCATGAATTTTATGCCTATGCCAATACACACCAATAACTTTTAATATTAAAGTTAATATGCTACCCCCATCATGGTTAGCTAAATCACTATAAAATCATTCTTTGAAACAGCCAGAGTATTGAAAGAAAATGTCTAGAATCTTCCAGCAGAAATACTGGTCTCAACCATGAACCTGTGTTTTAAGTGCTAGAATAGTGGGATGCATAAAACACCATTGCAACCAACTTGAAACAACATTTAGTGTCCCAAGAGGATCCACACTGAGTGCATGCTAGCCTACATTTATTGCATTCTAGATCAGGTAAAACTGCCACTTACATTTTTAGATTTTACATGCTATGTCATGCTTTCCACCTCAAACTGTGAGGCATCTATCATCACTTCACCCCTGTCCTACAGGTTTGAAAAGGATAGGTGAACAGCAAAGAAGTATTAAGTACTGGGATTCTAACAAGGGCATGTTCAAAACACCATTTTGCACACCTCTGCTGGAATACAGAAAGATTCCACAGGCCAAATTCCAAAGCAATTTGTAGCTAAGTCTCTTGTTCATCCTGTCTATTTTCTGCTCAGCAGGCAACAGGATGGGTGGAAAAGTAGCAGCACAGCACAACTTATAGATCAGCCAAATTTCAGTTTGTGCACTTTTCTAACAGAGAATTCTAAATGCTTTGCTAGACTCCAACTTTTAACCATTTCATGTGATTCAACCTTTGAACTAAAAATAGTGCTTATTCCCTAAGAAGCTTTGCAAAACAACACCTTAAGGCCATTTCTAGGAATGCAAAATGTCACTAAGGCTGCATTCCCATTATCATTTAAAACTGTTTAAAAACAGTTTAAAAATGGTTTGGATCCTCGCCATTCCCACCCCCAATCAAGTAAAATGCTTTGGATCCTTGTCATCCCCACTGGCAATCAGTTTCAGGGGTATTTTGAGGATTATTTGGCTTTGAAATTGAATAAATCTGATTTTTCAGGTGTTTTTTCCAGTTTTGGCTTTTAAAACACTTCTTCCTTATTGTTGTGGGAACGCTAGAGCAGTATTTGGGCAAATACATCATGAAATGGATGGGGTTTCACCCTGCCGGTCAGCCTTTTCAGTTAAAAGGTAGAGCAGCCGGTTTCACTGTAAAAATCCACCCTGTACAGCAGCGGTTTCAATGTAGCAATCCACCCACTTCACACCTAATAACAATGTTGCAATTCTGCACAATTCTGGCTCTTTAAAAGTTCTGACCTTTAGACAGGGAAAGGAAGGAAAGCTGCTGCAGGATCTGGGAGATGTGTGAATGTTTAAGGCTGTGTGTGCAGGCAGCAGCAGCAGCAGCAGAGCCAGAGTGCTTTTTTCAGAGGGAACCCCTGCTGGGGATGGTGGCTGTGGAGGTGAGCGGGCGAACAGGGCTTGAGTTGCTGCTGCTGCCGTGTGCCCTGGCAATGGGGAGAGGAGGAGAAAGAATCGCTTTCCCCAATTCGTTTTTGGAAACGTTTTAAGTGTTTAGAGCGAGGACAGAAAATCGGGGTTGAATCTGACTGCCAGATGCTCTTTGCTTCCTTTTAACACGCTTTACATATCGATGCAAATCCTGATGTAAATCTCAATGTATATTCCATTTTATTCCTTAAATGGGAACTCTTCCTTACATACTCTGTAAATACTAGTGTTTTGGAAAACTAGGAGAGACAATAGCGAAAAAAAGAAGCTCAGGATCTTTCCCACACACACAGATTCTTGAAAGCCAAAAGACTCTTTTCCACTTATAAAGCATTCAACTCCCCACAACTCCCCACCTAGGGCAGAAACTAGACATTGCCAATGTAAAGTTCTCACACCAACAATCATGAACAATCTTGCATTCCTAAAGAAGCAAACAATATTCTAAATACTTGTTGAAATTAAGGCACACTTAAGCCTGGATAGGGAGGGACAGCTGACTCTCAACACTCACAAAGCTGAAGGAAACAAGCTGTCCTTCAGGCAGAGAGTTCCATTGCTATGTTTACCACCATCTAATTGGGGAGGGAGGAGTTGCAGAAGTTTTACAGAATGAACTTCTCATTAATTGGTACACATGCTTTGTGAAAAGCAAGTAAACACCAGTATAAAGGTGCTTTGTCTCCGATAAATGTTTCTATTTAGCGCTTACATTTTGTATGCTAATTGTCAGCTCCGTCTTGAAATCACTGAAATCTTTTGCAAGCTCATAGCCATGATGGTAGAATGTAAACAACCCTTGCAAAAATGCCAGCAGCTGCAGGGAGAAAGAAAAAAAGAACATGAACAGAGGCTTAGTTGAAAGAGAAAAAAAATGCTTTAGCTCCTTATAGTAATTTCTTGTAGTACTACACAATGCTGTTGCAATCCTTTCTTACCATGCCGACGCTTTAAAAGAGAATAAATTCCACCAAGGTTTATATGAACTACTTTTCCACTGTCGCTTACAGAATCAATTTTTACAAAACTGAAATTCTGCTCAGCATAACTAACCTTTTTTTCAGCCTGAAGGCCACATCCATTAAACTTGTATTTGCACCCCATCTCACTTTTACACCCACAGATTGCACTGGAAATTCCCTCAATAGCACTGCTGGACTTATTACATGGGTTCAAATTTGCATAAATTTATCAGTGGTTAGAGTGATCTCCTTATTAGCTTATGTGGATAAGAGAGGGAGTAGGAGAGTCAGGATAGCACAGTATCCAAGGAGTTCCTGGGTTCAACGTCCCACTCAGCTATTAAATCTGACCGGTGACTGGATCAGTCCCAACCTTTCAGCTTACCTCACAGGGTTATTGTGGGTATAAAATGGAGAGGAGGAGAATGCTGCCTATTTTTTGGGTAAAAGGCAGGATATAAATGCAATATAATAATAATACATAAAATAAACAAAAGTAAAGTCTGCTGGGAAAAAATGGATAAGGGACCTAATCTGAGGCCTTTTCGCACTACAGGCAAACTGTAGTGCAGTAAGGCTAGGACATGCGGGAACGGATTCCCCATTCACACCTAGGCAGGTAAGGACATGTTCCCACATGTCCCTTACCTGCCTAGGTGCGAATGGGGCATCAGTCCCCACATGTCCTAGCCCAAAAAGGCTGACACGTGGGGACAGACGTTACTATTTTATCTGTATTTATAATTATTTTATTGTGACCCACCCTGAAAGCTTTAAGTATAGGACAGGGTACAAAAATAAATATGTATCTGGATCAATCACAAGAAAAAGCACTATACATACACACACACACACACACACACACACACACACACACCTCCCATCCACACTCATTATAGCTTTAGAAAAACTGGTTCACAACAGGAAAGGCCCAACCATAGGCCTGCACGCTATGATTCTGCTTCAGACTGAGGATCACCATCCAGGCCTCCTTCTCGGTTGCCGACATCCAAGGTTGTTAAGTGTGGCAACACCACTTAATGGGTACTTCTAGTGACAGTGGAAAAACACCCTAGAAGTGATTCACAGGAGTCAAGCTAGGAAAGGGAAAGTATCCCAATATCATTACATTATAACTGGAGCTTGACACTCTATTCACTGCTACCCCATCTTTAAAAATAAAAAGAATACCACAGAAGTTACCACAGAAATGCCAAATTCAAAATTTCTGACACATCATCAATACAACAAGAAACATCAACATAACACCTGGTGAGTTTGGGAAGAAGCACAGGTACTTACTGGTTCCACAAATTCAAACATCTTCCTCTCCTGAACTTCTTGAACTTTGAAGACATATTCTAGAGACACTTCATAGAAGTGCTGCCGAACCTGGTCCACTTGGATATCTGCCTGTCAGTCAGTAAAAAGAAAGGATAGAAAGACAGCATCTATTACACACAAATATTTGGCATCAACATTTCCCAAAAGGCTGCTCATTTGCCGAATGGATTCCCTGTAAGTAAATATAGTTCCATAACACAGGAAACAAAATGGATCAAACCAGGGAACTTTCTGCACTTGGTCTTATTCTGGAATATGTCCTGAAAAGGGGCCTGCTCCAGACGAAACTTGACACAGTCTGCATTAGCATGCGGACAACAGACTCCTATATAGCAGAGTAAGGCTAAGTGCAGGAAAGGCCCAGGAAAAAAAAAACCTGAAACAAAACTGGCATAACCCCACAGCTAGTTAGTGTTCTGGAAAATCCTGAAGTTCCTTGGAAGGCTGCTTTACAGGATGATGGTGCCAGCCACATATCTTTGAAAATAGCCCTCAAACTGCCTGCAGAAGATGGTATGTATTCTACAGTTCCTGCCTCTTCACAGCAAATGTAGAATAGAAAGCAGGTGTGAAAGAGGCCATTCTGCCTAGAATAAAGAATGCTTTGCCAGCTGGATCAGGCCAAAGTCCATCTAATCTAGCTTCCTCTTTCACACAGTGGCCCACCAATTGCTTCTGGGCATCTCAAGCAGAAGACA
>MTQE01000401.1:1077586-1111630 GCA_014337955.1 Aspidoscelis marmoratus
CCAATTGCTTCTGGGCATCTCAAGCAGAAGACAAGGGCAAAACCTTCACTGCTCTAAAATTTCTGCAAATAGCCTTGCAGGCAGTACCAAGGCATCAACGCCGTGCTCTCCCCCCCCCACCCCACAAGATGTACTTAGGCATTCATTCTGGTAGCTATTGATACACCTGCCATCCCTGAACTTGTCTGACTCTTTCATAAAGCTATCCACATTCTTTGTTATCCCCCCCCCCCACTCTTCCAGTAGTAAATTCCATAGACCGATGACTCTCTAGGTGAGAAAATACCCTTGTTTGTCCTAACTCTCCTACCCATTATTTTCACACAGTGTCCCTTGGCTCTAGTGTTGTGTGACAGAGAAAAGATTTTTTTCTCTATCCACCTTTTCCATGCCGTGCATGATTTTATATACATTAATTAGGTCCCCTCTTAAACACCACCTCTCAAGGCTGAAAAAGCCTAGATGTTGCAATCTGGTTTCATAAGGAAAGTGTTCCAGCCCCTTGATTGTTCTAGTTCGCCTTTTCTGCAACTCTTCCAGTTCCACAATATTCTTTGAGGAGCGGTGACCAGAACTGTACACAACATTCCAAATGTGGCCTCACTACAGGTTTATAAAGAGGCAGAATGACACTTGCTGACTTGTTTTCTATTCCCTTCCTAATTACCCATAGCACTGAATTTGCTTGTTTCACTGCTGCTGCACACTGGGTCAACACCCTCATTGAACTGTCCACCACACCATCAGATTCCTTCTCTGGTCTGTTGCAGAAAGTTTACCCCTCCCTATCAATTTATAGCTGCAATTGGGATTCTTTGATCCAATGTGCATCACTTTGCACCTACTAGGATTGAAGTGCATTTGGCACTTCGTTGCCTACTCAGCCAATGTCAAAAGATGGAGATCTTTACAATGCCAAGAGATCCTTTTAGAGCTCTTTACAATTCCTTTGTTTCTACCAACCTGAACAATTTGATGTCATCAGTAAACCTTGCTCTCTCATTACTTACCCGTACTCCTAGACCATTTATCAATAAATTAAACAACATACTGAAACATAGGGGACCTCACTTCTTTAAGAACTGGCCATTTATTATTACTCTGTTTCCTGTCCTTTAACCAGTTACCAATCCAGGACAGGACCTATCTACTTTTTACATTACTGATGGGCTTATCCAGGACATTTAATGAGGGACTTTGTCAAAAACCTTCTGAAAATCCAGATAGATAATGTATATTGGTCAGGTTTTGTAAGTCATGATTTAGCTATACAGAATTCGTGCTGATCTTCCTTCAGCAATCTTTGCTCCTCTATGGGCATAGTAATTTTATTCTTAATGATGGTTACTATCACTTTACCTGGAAGTGATGTTAAGGGGACTGGTCTATAATTTCCTGGATCACCTCCGGATCCTTTTTGGAAGATTGGCTTTACATTTGCTACCATCCAGTCTTCAGGCTCAGAAGATTATTTATTTTGGGTAGAAGCTCAGGAATTTCACATCTGAGTTAAGAATTCTTGGATGAATGTGATCTAATCCACATTAGTTTATTAAGACATGCAAGAACTTCCTCCCTGGATACCTCTATCCAGTTTAATTCTCTTTCTCTGAAAAGACTGATTCAGGTATAGGCATATGCCCTTTGTGACAACAGATGCAAAGAATTCATTTAGCCTCTCTGCAGTCACCGTTTCCTCTTTAATTATCTCTTTCTTAACATTATCGTTTAATGATCCAACTGCTTTTCTGATTGGATTTTGTTATTTTCCCCTCTTTCAGGCAGCTAAGGGACTCCTGGTTAGACAGCACCATTCATGCTGCACTCTCACATCCTTTAAGAGGGGAAGTGGGGCATGAGGAAAGTAACATCAGAGAGGTAAGAACGCAGCACTCCATTTTGCCTTGCCTAGATCCAAGCCCATCTATATGCCCAGACAATAACATGAAAGTACACAGTGTGTTCTTTTGTTTACAAAAATAACTTTTTCAATGCCTCTCAATGTGGGAAAGAGCATTCAAATTAATTAATCCCACTTTCTGTTTGAGAGTGGGTTTCATTTTGTTTCGTTTTCCAGGACCTGAGTGCCTCCAGGCAATTTTCTGGCATCCTTGTTTTAAGATACCCTCAAACCATCTAGGTTTATCAAGGATTCCTTTATGATAAATTTAGTCACATTGCAAAAGCTGCCATTTCCCACCTTCCTGTTCAACATAAAGCCGCAGGGGAATGTCAAGTGTGACATGTGTCACATTTCAGTTGTATCATTTTTCAACAGAGAAGCATTCTTATCAGTGAGCAAACAATTTTGGGATGCATATTCTACTGAAGATGCTATAGAACTATACTTAAAAGAGATTCCAACCTGTTACTACTCCTAATTTTGTTTTCAATCTGATTTTAGTATTGTTTCATTAATTTCCCAGCCATTTCAAAATAAGAAACAGTATAGAAACATTTTAAAAGTATTTTCTGCATTGACATGAAGCCGGCCTAGGTCCTCTTGAGAGCTCTTCAAACTCTAGTAACTTTGTGACAGCTTTCAATGACACCTCAAAATTCTGCCAAAATATTCTTATGAACAGTTATGTCCTTAAAGGCACCTCCTTAAATCCCTTGTGTGAAGCAAAATATGCAAGGTAGATGCTGTTAGACAGAGAACTACCAAGGAAAGGATTCCCAGTATACTATGGATAATGCTCAGAAAAGTCAGTAAAATATGATGTAATACTGGTGATCTTGTTAACAGTGAAGTAAATTCCAATCTACCCAGATGCTTGGCTAGTAGAAACAAGCATGAGAAACATTTAAGGCTTTTAACACTTGAGCTATTGTCTTTCCCTGACCCAGACACACCCACGGAACAGCTGTATGTTATTAATGTAGGATAGCACCCACTCTCTAAAACTGCAACAGACAAACCTTATCCACATACATCTGTCACTCTACTGGCATGTTTCCTCTCCTGAATTCCTGACTCAATAGCTAAATTCAGACATTTTGGGCTTGGGAGCTTGTGACCACCTGTTTCCACATGTAAGCTGGTTAAATATGGGCATATTCGATACTGCAAGCTTCTAACCAAAACATCATCCAGTTGCCAAAATTATTCATTCAAGGGTATGTTGCTTTGTTTTGTGCACAGAGAGATACAAGGTTTTGCTAAAAAGAAACTGCATTAGGGATGTAACAGATGTGTTTGTGTGCATTTTCCAGTCCACAAACCACCCAAAGAGGGCAGGCAAACACTTTACAAGCCTGGCCCTCTACAGTGGTCAGTGCTAGAGTTGTTTGCGAGATAGGAACTCACCTGCTTCCATCACTCTCCTGCTCAGTTTCAGTCTTACCACCTGATTGATTAATTCTGATTTTACTTATGTTTTTCCCAAATGCTGTGACCTGCCCTGGGATCCTGAAGAGTGGAATATATACCCTTGCAATAAATAATAAACGCAAACTTGTTTGTTGCACATCTCTATACTTCTTTCTCTTTCTCTTTCTGTGCACTGTTAGACATTCTTAAGCACCAGTTGCTTAACTAGAAATGGGAAGCCCAAGTCAAATTGCTTACTTTCTCAAAGGATCCAGATATTAAGCAAACCTTAATATCAGAAATGTCCACAAGGTGGCACCAGCGCTCAGTTGACTAGCAGAAGGAAAACGTGTAAAATATAGTAGCAAGCTGGTTAGTTCAAACGTAGCACTTGATTCCACTGCTTTTTTGTATTTACCATGCCAAAACGTGATGCAATGAAAATGGAAACACCATACAAAGGATCTTGTTTATATAGGGCACAAGAACTTTCTCAGAGCTACACATTCACTCTGTCCCAAAATTGTTATGGCTTTGTCTCAGCCACCTGAAGGTCATGTAATTAAACAGCTATTAGACCTGGTGCCTAGGTGCAACCTCCAGGTTAGACAGACAGGCAGGATGCCTCTAAAGGTCATTTGCAGGGGCTTGGGAGCAGGTAAAAGTTTTGCCTTTGTCTTCTGCTTGAAAATGCCAGGAGCAATTGGTGTGCCACTGTGTGAAACAGGATGCTGAACTAGATGGGCTTGTGGCCTGATCCAACAAAACTCCTTTGTGAATATGCATTCAATTGTTTCCTTCACCTACACCAGGCACACACTTCTTATTCATTCTGCTCAGCTGTTTTGTCAGCTTTCTAGCATTTCCTCCAAGAATTCAAGATTGAAGAGATTCTTACTCCCCTTTCACTCATTTAAGAGGCCATTTCCACTACAAGCTTAAAACGGTTTCGAAACGGTTTCAATCCTCGCAGTCCCCACGTCAGGTTGGCTTAACACGCTTTTCGTGTGTTAAATTCCCCCAAAGCGTTGTAAATAAAACACTCATTTTCAACAGGTCTTGCTCCGGTTCTTGCATTTGAAGCGGTTTACATTTTATACTGTGGGAACGATACCATTGTAGTGGGATGAGAATGCGTGTTTAGGGTTTCCCTCCCCCAATAGCACTCTAGGAACTCCCCGCCCTTGTCACGTCAAACATTTTGCGGCAGGAGGAACCCCAATCAGAGAGAGGGGGTGGGCACCATGACTGGCAATCGGCAGGTGTCTCTCCTTGAGCAGGTATGCACGCGTCTGTGAGGGAGGGTAGGTCGGCGGTGGGCACGCATCAGAGCGGTGGAGGCAGCGGTGGAAGAACGAGAGACCGCATGGCGGCGGTAGCGGCTGACCCTTGTTTGGTCCTGGTCACCGCCGCCATCAGAAGGAGGGAGGGAGGGGATCACGTGCCGCCCTCTCACCTCGCCTCAGGATGGTCGCCTGGGCCGGGGGGAGGGGGGGCAGAAAAAGATATGCTTTCCCAAATGAAGTTTTCAAGCGCTTTCAGAATTGGGATCGAACACAATTAAAGTTGAAAGTAATGGGATCAGGCAAATTCATGTTTGCATCCGGTTCTTTTATTTCGGTTTAGGAAAACCGTTTTAAGCTTGTAATGGGAACGGGGCCTTATTCTCCTAACTGTCCCTGAAATAAGTTAACTTCAGAGGTGTGGCCAGCCAAAGACCTTCATGGGCACCCAATGAAATTCATGACCAAGTAAAGGGTTTCAACCCTGGCCTCTTAAGTTTCAGTCCAGCCATTTATAACAGTAACTAGGGTGTGTGAAACAACAAAATATTTGTAAAATTGCCCCTTGAATAACTTTCTCCCAATTCAGATTTTTTTTTTCTTGAACTTCTATCTCAACCTACATCAACAAGCCTCAGGGTGACACATTTCAAAGCGATATAAAAATGCATTTTAAATAAAAAATTGAAACTCTTGAGATTTGAACGCAATAAAACTACCAAGAAGGGAGATTCAATTTCCTCTTTAATTGAAGAGCAGGGCATGTTTCTAGTCAATGTGAACAGTGGGAAGCATGATACTTCTAAAAGGAGCACTACACAAAGTATGCACACAGACAAAGAACCCATAGTGGTATTATACAACTATTTCTCTTAGCTAGGGAATTTTCTCCCTCCACTGCCTAAATCAATCAGTTTTAAATGGCCCATATCAACTCACATAAGTGTTATACTTCTCTCCAATTTCTGAAGTATCAAAAGTTGTGCATCCATTTTGTGAGGTTTTTAGTCTACCTACATATTTTGTCCTTAAAAAGAACAACAGCAACTGAGAATTGAGGAATTATTTTTTAAAAATACAGGGATCTGCTTCCATTCAAAGAACAGGCTGCTAAACAAGATCAGTGAAGGAATGCTACCTCCAAGCACTTCTAGGAGAGCAATAAGGCAAATAGCTAGACATTTCTAACACTGCATTCATACCTAAATTTGAATCCAGTTTCAGTCCACTTTCAGAATCACAGAACCCATCAGCAAAGTGACTAGACATTTTCTTTCTACTTTATCTGACCCAAAAGTGGATTTTCTGAGTTAAAGAATGCTGAAACAAAACAGCTTGATACTTTGCTGATGGGTTCTCACACTCTGGAAGTGGACTGAAGCCAGATTAAAACTTAGATGTGAACAAAGCCCAAGTCTTGTTTTCAACCAAGACATATCCAGATGAAAAACAGGCTTAGAAATGCTGCGTTGCTTGCTTCTGTATTTGCCCATTCCAAATGAGGCTTGAAATAATCCTGCTGGAACCAAAAAGCTCTTGTTACTGTTATTGTTGTTGTTAAGTCATTCCTTCCCTGCCCTGTGGAAGCCATTACACAGTGTCCAGCTGCAGAAGAAGAAGAAGCTGGCTTTTCTCACCCATTTAAGGGGACTGAAAGTGGCTGACAAAGCCTTCTATTCTTCTCCCCACAACCTACATCCTATGAGGTAGGTGGAGCTGTGAAAGCTCAGAAGTGAACTGTGACTAGCTCAAGGTCACCCAGCTGGCTTTACGTAGGAGTGCAGAACCAAACCTGGCATTCCCAGACAAGAGTCTGGCTCCCAAACCACTTGACAAAACTGGCTCACTTAGAAAACCTATCATCTGCAGGGGAGTGGCCAAGCTGCCCCTGCCAGTGGGGCTACAAAGTAAACCACATCCTTATAAGAAGTAACAGATATAAGAGGTGCATCTGGTGTCTTCCCAGCCCATCATGTAAGTAAACACTGCAGTCATGTCTCTTATGTGGGGAACTGAAGAAGTTCTAGTGGAACCTTTTTGGACCTAGGGGGACCATCACACGATGGCAATCATTATTTGTGTAAATACTATGTTTAATTCAGACTAAATGACTCCCTACACTCAATGTAAAGGCAGCAGTTAAATGAGAAGTGATACTTGTCCCTTTGAGGCTTCACCATGGTTCCTCTCTGACCAAATAAATATTCTCCCCTTACACTCTGATTCACATCAGTGGGAAGACTTCCATGAGAGTCCTCAACCAACATGGCCCTACTTGTTCAATCTCTGCCAGTAACACAGTCAGTAACATAAAATTCAATAGTCACATTTTAAACATCAGCCAGGATCACTTAAGCTCCAATGAAGTCAAAAAGAAATGTATTTTATGATATGCCCATAACATGCCTAGCCTGTTATACATAGGCAATTAGCAAAACCTGCAGTGAGTCAGAGAGAAGAGCAGCAGCTAATCTCACCTCTTGAAGCTGGGATTCCTTCTTCTTTGAAGAGAGATTTAAGTGCTTTTCTAAAATGCCACAATACTTTTCTGTCTCCTTGTCGTACTTTTTCTTGGCTTCCTACAAAAGACATGTCACATGCAATTCATTAAGAGCGATTATATTGCAGCCATTCTTTAGAATTCCACTGTCCTCCAATAAATGTCAAAGCCAAGATAAGCTGCATTTGGGCCAGTTCTATTTAATTCATTATAAGCATGTACTGTATATCATTGTCTTGACGGCAAAACCTTTCTGCAGCTTTTTGTGTAGAACAGGTGAAATACTAAGCAATTTATACTGCACCCCTTTATATTTTATTTTCCCATTTCCACAGTGATCAGATTAAAAGTTTGGAAATATCTAAAATATAACACAAAACTAAACAACTTTCATTGGCCCCAGCCAGAATCATGACTAGAAAGCAATGATGGGAGTTTCTCTTCAGAACACAAACAGAAATATTTCCATGCTTACTAAGAGATGCAATACAACAATACTATTTCTGAAAAGAGCAGTTAGGTCCTGTTCACACACTGCACTAAGAAAGACTGCACTAATGCAACCCTTCCATGAACCAATTTGGTCTAGTGCGGTGATGGCCAACCTATGACACGCGTGTCACAGGTGACAGGCCAAGCACTTTTGGGTGACACACCTGGTTACCCTGGCACATCTGGTTACTCTGACACCTGGGCATGTAGTGCTTGCTTATTCTTGATGTGTGTGAAATACCAACTTTCAATTGAAGATTTAGCAAATGAAATTCAGCAACAAAAGTCACTAATGTAAAGAATGATTTGTTTTTGCTTTCAAAAAATACATACATCAAAAAATTAACTTTTTTACTAGAGCTACAAATAACACAAAATTATGGATATTTCTAGATGTGACACGGCACCTGAGTTAAGCTAGGTTTTCTTGAGAATTTTGACACACCAAGCTCAAAAGGTTCGCCATCACTGGTCTAGTGGTTAGGGAGCCGGACTCTTTTCTGGAAATACCAGCTTTGATTCTGCCCCCTCTCACAAAGCCAGCTGGGTGACCTTGGGCTAGTCACAGCTCTCTTTCTGAGCTCTTATAGCCCCACCCACCTCACAGGGTGTTCTGTTGTGGGGGAAAGAACAGAATGGATCATTTGTCACTTACGTGATCGTCCATTCTTGGGAGCTCAGACGAATTACGACTGGGTCCTATCTCCTGACAGCTGCTTGGTTGAACGAGAAAAAATTATCCTTCCTCCAGGTGGCGCCAGTGAGTATATCTGCCCCCCCTCTCTCCTCCTCCCCAGTCAAACGAGAGACGCTTGGTCCTGTACCCTCGTGGAAACAGACTAGAAAAAGGGATAAACAGTTAGTAGCAAGGGAGGGTCGTAATTTGTCTGAGCTCCCAAGAATGGACGATCACGTAAGTGACAAACGATCCATTCTCCAGGAGCTCAGCCTAATTATGACTGGGATGTACCAGAGCCATACATCCAAGGGAGGGGAAACCAGGTCTGCCACCCACTAGGAGAATTCTTACCACCAAGAATCTTACCACTGTATCCACAACCTGCTGCAAAACCCTGCGTCCGAAAGACCCATCTGCTGACCGAGCTTGATCCAAACGATAATGCCGGGTAAAGGTACACAGAGTAGACCATGCTGCTGCTCTGCAAATCTCTTCGAGTGGAGTGTTGGTTGCCAAGGCCACCGAAGTCGCTGCAGATCTTGTAGAGTGTGCCTGTATCCCCTTGGGAGCCGGCTTTCCCTTCACCTGATAGGCTAAGGCGATACAGACTGGCACCCACCCGGCTATGGCCCTGGTTCTAGCCTTTTGACCTATATTGGAGGGATGGAATCCTACAAACAACGATGAAGCCTTGCGGTGCTCTTTAGTTCTATCCAGATAGAATAAAAGTGCCCTACGAACATTTAGCATGTGATAAATCCTCTCCAAAGCATGCTTTAGATCAGGGCAAAAGGAAGGAAGACAAATCCCTAGGGCCCTGTGATAGAGAGTGTCCACCTTTGGTCTAAATCTGGGATCAAGTCTAAAGACTACAGAGTCAGGTGTAAAATGACAATACGGCTCCTCAGTCAAGAGTACCAAAAGGTCAGACATTCTTCTGACCGACGTAATGGCGACCAGGTATGCCACCTTAAAGGAAAGAAGTCTAAGTGAAGCAGTATCCATGGGTTCAAACGGCTTCCCTGTAAGAGCAGAAAGAACAAGCTTAAGGCTCCAGGAGGGGAACCTGTGCACTACCGGAGGGGATTTGGCTTTTAAGCCTGCCAAGAAGGATCTGATTAGATCATCCTTAGCAATCTTAAAGCCAGAGGACAAATTCAACACAGCTGCAAGAGCATGCACCTGCTTGCGTATAGTATTAAAACGCAGCCCCTTCCTAACTCCCTCCTGTAAAAAAGACAAAACCTGTGAAATGGAAGGAGACAAAGGCTGAACTCGACGAGGCCTGCACCATCGCACAAAGGCCTTCCACGCCGCGTCATAAATGCATTTTGTGGAAGGTCTCCGAGCCTCCATAATGGTCTCAATTACATCCTCTTCCAGACCTGCCGACCTTAAACAGGCTTGTTGAGCCTGAAGGCTGTCAAGGCCATCCAGGCTGGGTCCTGGTGGAAAACCCCTTTCTGAGACAGTAGGGACGGAACCACTGGAAGACAGATTGGGGGCCAATGGCACATGCTTAGCAGGAGCGGGAACCAGCTTCTCCTTGGCCAGTACAGGGCAATTAGAATGACCTGGGTGTGCTCTCTGTGAACCCTCTGAAGAAACTGAAGGAGGAAGGGAAAAGAAGGAAAGGCATAAAGGAGCCCTTTCGGCCACCTGGCCGACAAAGCATCCACTGCTACCGCTCCTTCCTCCCTGTACCTGGACATGTACCTTGGGAGCTGAGCATTGCTCCTCGAGGCAAAGAGGTCTATAATAGGTAACCCCCACTCTGCCACCATGCATCGAACACTTCCGGGTCTAGCTTCCACTCCACCTGTGGGAGGTCCTTGTGGCTCAAAGAATCCACCCATGAATTCAGTGAACCCTGAATGTAAACAACAGAAATGGATAGGAGATGAGACTCCGCCCACCTAAAGAATTGTGCCAATAACTCCATGAGGGCCTGAGACCTGGAACCCCCTTGCCTCACCACATGTGCCTTAACCGTGATATTGTCTGACAAGACCAATACATGGCGACCCTGCACCAGCGGGCAGAACTCCAAAAGGGCCAAATAGATTGCTTTCAACTCGAGCCAGTTGATCTGATGTTTCAAATCCTGAATTGACCAAAGACCCTGGGATGTGCGACCTAGGCAGTGGGCACCCCACCCCCTATTGCTAGCGTCACAAGTTGCTTGTACCCGATCCGTGACGGCAATAGGACAGCCCCTGACTAAGTTGGCAGGCAGGGTCGACCACACTAACGAGGCCTTCACCCCGAGGGGTAGGGTCACCCAAGAATCCTTACCCAGAGCGATCAACCTTGAAAAGGGTAAGAGGAACCATTGGAGCTCACGTAAATGGAAATTGGCCTGGGGGACTAGCCCAATCATGGAGACCATCTTACCTAGGAGGGAGGAAAGGATCGACACCTTGGACCTGCCCCTCAATCTTACCTCCTTAGAAACCTGAACAATAGTATCTATCCTCCCATCACTCGGCCTAATACTAAAGGCCTTAGAGTCAAAGACAGCCCCCAAATGTACCAAGGAAAAAGAGGGATTCAGATGGCTCTTATCCCAATTAACCAAAAACCCATGCTCTGCCAGGCAGAGGATAGTATGCCTAAGGCAATCCACAGCCTGTCTGCGCTCCGCGGCCTTACAGAGAATATCATCGAGGTAAGCATAAACCTCGACCCCGCTGACCCTAAGATGGGTCACGAGACATGAAAGAATCTTGGTAAAGACCCTGGGGACTGCTGAAAGGCCAAAAGGCATTACCCGATATTGGTAGTGCCAATCCCCACTGGCAAATCGAAGATACTTTCTATCAGACAGGGCCATCAAAATATGTAAGTAGGCATGTTTAAGATCAAGGGACAAGAGGTAGTCCCCCTCTCGCACTGCACCCCAAATAGAAGCAAGACTTTCCATTTTGAAACGGTCTTTACAAAGGAATTTATTCAGAAATTTTAAATTCAGTATCAACATCCAATCATCACCTCTTAGGTACTAAAAACAGAACTGAATAAACACCTTGCCCTTCCTCCCCCTGGGGCACAGTCTCAATGGCATTTAACTCCAACAACTCTGAAACGGCAGCGAAAAGGGCCTTCCTCTTGATGGGATCCGAAGGCATGGGAGAATGAAGAAATCGGGAGGGCGAACGTGCCCCAGGTAGAAACTCTAACTCATAACCAAACAAAATAATTTTTAGGACCCAGGGGTCTGAGGTCAACTGCTCCCATGCCTCAGGAAACTCACTGAGTCTCCCACCTACCACGGCCTGATCCTGTTCAGCGCGAAGCTGTCAAATATCTGGGAAGTTTAGAACCTCCCCTGCCAATTGGTTCGCGGTTAGGGTTGTATTGACGCCTTCAGTTGCCATGATCCCTGAGAGGCCTGGCTCGAAAGGGAGCCTTAGACTGAGATTCTCTGTGACCTTGATTCCTTCTGTAAAGGGGGAACCTAGATTTGCCCTGGGAGGAAGAAGAAGAGGAAGGAGCTGAGGGCATAATCTTCTTTTTGTCTCGAGACTCCACCAAGACCTCCTTCGAACAGTCCTCACCAAATAATTTCTTTCCCTTAAATGGTGAGGCGATCACTTGGTTCTTTGAGGCCTGGTCCACATTCCAGGCCTTGAGCCACAGGGCGCGACGAGCTCCAGTGGAAGCACCTGAACTTCTGGCTGTGAGAAGCATGGTATCAATGGTCAAGTCAGCCGACCAGGCCAGATTTCTCTTGATGTTAGACAGCTGTTGGTAGGCTGCATCAGAAAGGGTGTCATCTGCCATCAGGACTTCCGCCCATTTTAGCGCTGCCCTTGATGCTAAGGTATTAGCTGAAGCCGCTCGAATAGCCAGTGAATCTGCTTCAAAGGATCGACATAACAGAGATTCGATCTTGCGTTCAAGAGGCTCCTTCAGAATCGTCTCTGAATCCTTGGGGACCACTTGTTTTGAGACTAACTGGGCGACAGAGCCATCCACTGTAGGAACCGCCCACACAGAATCTGCATGATCTTTTGGCAGCAGCATCCTCCTAGGCCGTAAGGGAAGTTTCTTGGATGTACATGGCTCCACCCACTCTCCCATAACAAGCTTCTTAAAGGTAGAGGGCAGAGGAAGGACTCTGATCTGTGATGGCGGAGCCCAGAGCAAGTTCACTGAATCCAAAGATGCCTCCTCCTGCACCTGATCTGGCAAGGTTAAACTGAGGGCCTCAGCAGTTTCCTCCACAGACACTACAAACTGGTCTGGAGGAAGTAGTCTTGGAGTCTGGGGCGTGAATGCCAAAGGGTCAGCCACAATGTTGTCACCTTCACTCATGTCTGGAAAATCACCTGTCTTGTCTTGATCCTCCTGCGGAGGCACTAAGGGCTCACCCAATAGGGAATCTGAGAAGAGGGACTCCAACTCCAACTCCTTCCCAGAGCTGCGGGCCCCACAGAAGGGCAAGACTTCAAAGCTTTAAGAGGCTTCGGCCCTTCTTGAAGGGTTTCTGTCGGCACAGGAGTCTCAGCACCACCCCTGTGCTGCTTCTTACTAGGCGCCTTCTTCTTTCTCTTAGGGGGCTCATCAGCAGAAGACTCAGAGTCCGAAGACAAAGAAGATGAAGGAGAAAGAGCCCGCTTTTTACTCTTTTTCTTACTCATCTTGGGGAGCCAACTGGCTATAAGATCAGCCATGGTAGAATCCTTGATGGCAGCCAAGAAGGTGGAGAAATCTGGGAGAGTAGGTGTGGCGGCAGCAGCGCTCTTTGAAGAAGACCCATTTTTGGCATGCTTAGCCTTCTTGGGGTTAGACTTGACACGGCCGGAATGACGCTCCTTAGCGGGAGCGGGAGGCTTGCTGCCCGCCTCGGGCGCCTCCCCTGGCCTAGCCTCCATAGCGTTTGGTTCTGCTGGAGGCACCACCACTGTCTCTCTGCCTATAAGAGAACAGAAGAGAGAACCAAAAGTATTAGGCCCCAACAATATGTAACAACCATCCACTGCAGGATGTGATAAAAGACAATGGGGACATGCCCCTAGTCACTGATGATCTAGGCCAATGTCAACACAAACACCATCCACAGTAGGATGGGTTTGATATGCTTGGGGACGAGGCCTGAAACACCATCCACAGCCGGATGGGTTTGATATGCTTGGGGACACGGCCTGAGTCATTCACTGAAGGATGATCATACTGAGCGTGGGAACACGGCCTTAGATGAACACAGTAGCTGGTACTATAATAGGCATGGGGACATGGCCATAGACGAACACAGTAGTCGGTACTATAATAGGCGTGGGGACACGGCCATAGACGAACTCAGCAGCTGGTTTACCATGAGCATGGGGATGCAGCCTGAGAGGACTGGATAAGCGATGGCACGCACCAGCCTCCAATAGATGGCTCCCTGAAAGTTGGCTGCGCACCAGCTGCTGCTGCCGCTGGAGCAGACCTAATCTCGGCCCGCCAAAAAGTCTCCAAGAAGAAGGGCTGTCGCCATCTTAATGTGAAGCCTTAAGCCAAGAGGCACACACACACACACACAGCCAGGGTTATTCCAGCCTCCGCAGCCCTAAGGAAGGCTGTATCGGCTTCTCCACCACCTATACAGCCGCTGCAGCCAAAAGGCTTTTTTTCTTTTTTCTTTTTTTCCTTTTAAAAACAGGGCTACCAAGGTGCATGGCTGCGTGAGGTGCTCATCACCTCTGAGGCTGGGCTCCGAGGGACTCCCTGATATACCACTGACCTACAGGGGACCGCTGGAGCCAACCCCCCCCCCCCGGAAATCAGCCGCAATTCCCCCTCAAGGGCAGAAAATGGGGGGAAAGGGGCAACCCCTGCAGCTCCCTCAGGGAAGACCTCGCGGCCAGACCAGGGGATGGGGGGGGAACCAGCAACCGCCCAGCCCTCCTGGACCCCTAAGTGCCCCACTGGGATCAAGGGGAACCTGGTATTAATACCTACCCGTGCTGGAAGACATTATGAGACAAGAAGAAAAATAAAGGGAAGAGCAACGTGGATACCAGTCTCACTCGACCAAGTGAACGAGTTTTGACTGGGGAGGAGGAGAGGGGGGGCAGATATACTCACTGGCGCCACCTGGAGGAAGGAGAATTTTTTCTTGTTCGACCAAGCAGCTGTCAGGAAATAGGACCCAGTTGTAATTAGGCTGAGCTCCTGGAGAAAGCTTTGTCAGCTGCTTTGTGTCTCCTTAAAAGCGGGGTAGAAAAGCCAGCTCTTCTTCTTCCCTTCATACCATCAATCTTGCAATATGAAAAAATATACAGCTTGATGCAAAAGCTAAGCAAGAAGAGGAGGAGGAAAAGTTGGCTTTTCTACCCTGCTCTTCTCATCCATTTAAGGGGGTTCAAAGGCGGCTGACAAAGCTTTCTATTTTTGTCCCTGTACAGTAGGTGGGCCTGTAAGAGCTTAGAAAGAGAGCTGTGACTAGTCCAAGGTCACCCAGTGATATGAGTCCGGCACTCTAACCACAAAACCAAACTGGCTCACAACCAAACATAAAGTGGTCAGCTGAGGACATTGAAACAGAGACAGCATGTCATGAAGCATGAATTATGCATTATTTTCACTTTGTCTGGGAAACACTGGATCACAACAGGGCAAGAGTAAACAGCATTTCCCAATCGCACACTTGTCAGCTATAGAGACTGAATGAAGTTGTTCTCTATCACAATTCAAGTGTACCACACTGGCCTCTGCTCCCACATTATGAAGCCCTACTCAGACTTCACATCTGTTCTGCAAAGATTTTGCAATTTGTGCCCAGGGTTCCCATTTTCATCAAAATGCATGTTTTGCTTTTTCCCCCACTGCAAAATGCTGCTGGAAAGTCTCCTTCATGTGAACCTCCACATCACCAAACTCCTGTTCTAGGAACAGGGACAACATAAAGGTGACTTTTCAGCAGTCCTTACAGAGAAGTGAAAACTGATCTTAAGTCTTAATAAATTTGTTGATCCCCCTCTGTTTTAATTTATGTTAATTTATCAATGTGGGAAGTTAGATACCAATTTCCACAAGGTCAGCCCAGAACCATTTCAAATGCTAGATTAATTTCAGTGCCTTCTCCAATAGCAATCCAGCTGTGATGTCACTGCCAGTCAACACTGTAATTCAAGCACTAGCATTGGAAATTTTGCAATAACGATTTGGCAGGACGAAGACAAAGAAGAAAACACAAACAGCATGGAACCCATATATTGTCTTAATATCAAGAAGCTGCTGTAATATCAAGGGCAAGACAAGAGAGAGAACAAAAAGAACAATGTCTAAGATCGACTCAGCAAGAAACTACAGCTGTGCATAATTTTTTCCTTTCAAATGTTTTTCCCTGATAATGCATAAAAATCCCCCTAGTGGAGTTAAATGCTCCACAGAGAGATTTTTCATAGCCAGCAAGATATTTTTGTACTGAAATGACCATAATTTGGATCACAACAATGATGAAGAAATCCAAATTTTGCTATTGAAGTTAAACCCAACATATTACTCCTAATCCAGAGACAACTTGGTTGTCAGATGACGTACACAGTTGAGCTAGTCAAAATTTATTATTTTAAGAGAGCCATAGCTTTCACATGGACCCTCCATCCTTCCTCTCTGCCAAACCCTTATTAGTCATGGGAAAAATACTGATCAGACTCAAGTTCGTGCTGCTTTATTGTATTATCTCCTGATGTGCACTTAATAATATTTGGAAAGAACAGAGAGGTTATAAACAAACTGTAATTCTGTGTGTTGGTTTTTGTCTGTGTTTACAGGAATATATCATCTCAAAATACTATAGTTAGGACCAAGAAACACAAGATGACAGGCCCATCATAATAGCTTCTAATAAACTAATGGCTGTGTAGTGACTACTGCTATAAATACCACACAAAATAAATTTAATGAATTTTTAAAAATCAACCCTTTCATAAAATCTTCCTCTGCCAGATATCCAGAGGCTATAAAAAAGACTTTGTTGAGCATTAAGGGAATAAGCAAACTGAAAACTTGCACTGCTTCCGAATACCCAATGTAAGTTTTCACGTTGATTTTCAAGTATCCCTTAATTTTTCCACCTACCTTAGCAGCACCAATTTGTTCCTTACGGAATTTCTCCAGAGGGGTAATTAGGACTTCACCAGCATTCTCAATCTAACAACAGTAAAAAAATATATATTCAGTTTCCCTTCCAATATAAGACAATCTTGTATTGTTCTGTTCAAATGTGGCACTTTTCTCCTTCCTACAAAATCTCTGTAACTTACGATTTTTATAGACTACATTGTTCATGATTTCTATCCTCTACTGTACAAAAACAACTAATTGTTGCTAATGTGTAGTTTGGGGCACCTGAGAATGCAATATTATACTTCTCTATTCAGAGGTTCCAAAGAGTTCAATGCAATTTTCCCCCAGCTAAGTCAGGATACAATTACAACCTAGTTTGCAGAGATCTCTCATTCTCTCTTAAAAGGAAGGTCTGTGGCAGTAAAAACAAAATCTCTCGAAGCATCAATTGAGGGTTGAGATAATAAAGAGGACAGCTGGGTGAACCCTAGATACTTAAAGGTTTGCAAACTGGAAATGTTAGAAGTATAGCAACTGTAAACCTTGTTTGATGCTCTGAAATTTGCTAAACTACAACTCAATTTTTTTTTAACCAGCACATAAAGCAGGTGAAGAAGTGTTCCATTCATTATACCAATCAGCTTTCAACAGATCCTCCCCTAGAGTCACCTCCATTCCAGACGGTTTGGTAAAGGATGCTCCACTAAGATGAGTTACCTGCTTGTTAAAAAGGTGACGCCGTTTAACCCCATGATGAACACCTCTATTTACCACTAGGTATAGCAATGTTTCTCAATCACTGTGCCCCCACATGCTGTTGGACTATAACATCCATTATGCCCTGTCAGCGTGATTGTACAGATACTGGGAGCTACACTGAAACATTCTGATTGGGAGCTTCTGACCTAAAATGTGTCGTGCTTTATATAGCATATTAAGGCATACAATCAAAGCTACATCATACCACTTGTTCAGTGAAATTGTTACCTGAGCTGTTTAGCAGGTCAAAATACAGTAAAGGGCCTTCTTAGCTGTAATTTCCAATTTGTGAAGCTCTATTACAGAAAGGTTTAATTCTCCATTTTCATCTTTTTTATTACATATTCTGGCCAAGTCCCTTTGTTATCTCCTACTGCAAACAAGATTTGACCTGGCTCTGATTTTTAGAGCTTCTAACTGAAATTGTGTTTTTTATCAAGAGACCTATGTGCACATGTTCTACTAAGCTGATCCACAGATGTTTGAAAACAACTGTAGCAAGAAAAGTTTGTAAAAAGAATGGCAGACAGGGTGCATGGCAGTGTCATTTCTCTAATGCTGACTTGTTGGAAAAATCTATGAGGAAAGAAAATGTGGACACAAGCAGCACTCTCAATCTAACTCTACAGAATCTATATCTGAAACTATTCAAGAAATGTAACACCAACAGTGAAGGCAAAAATGTATGAACAAGCTGTATGCTATGGCCAGGGATGGAACACCACTCCAAGCTCCCAGACTTCAAAGGGCAAGCATGGTTAAGGCCTTGCAGAGAAGCAATTTTTGAACACAAAATTCAGCTGTAAAAACTATGGGTAAAATCATTACAAGTTAGTTGATCATGAACAATAATAAGGCAATAAAATAAATATGCTACAAAATACATAATACATTATGTATTATAAAACACAAGTGGGCAGTCCTATGAATGGAGATTTAATTCAGGGTGCCTTCAAAAACACCACTTGCTCCATCTTAAATGCAAACCTCCTTCCACTCCTCCAAACATGAAGACCAGAAGCTTCAAATTTCCAGTGCAGTTGCTTCCCATCGACCAGTCAGGAAGCTGCATTGCTGACAGCAAGAGTGCGGAAAGGGCAGGTAAGCACACAATATCCAGCATCTTTTCACTCTGCAGGGTGTGGGGGGAATGCTGTGCTCCTACTGTGTGGGATGGACCCACCGAACTTCCTTCGCTGCTTCCATACCAATATGGAGACACCCTCAGAAAAACACAAGGGTGTGAAGGTTCTATGAAAACCCACAGGGAGCATTATGGTAAAGTTTGGTCATCACTGCTTCAGAAGTCCAGCACTCTGAGAAATTATTCCATTTGCTACAACGAACCACTCTGGAGTCCATCAAAGTATCCTCAAAACAAAGAAGCAAAAAATGGCTTCTTTGCTTCTGAAATAGCACACACACATATACTGTATATGTACAATCACTCTTGTTTTTTAAAAAATAATATGGTGCTTTTCTCTTTGGGTTATCCTTATTTACCTATTTACCTCGACTGAGGTAATAGCTTTCCTGCCCTATTGCTTTTTAGAGTTTTCATTTTCTTTTTTTATGGTCATAGCCCACCCTGAGACCTTGAGGTATAGTGCAGGATAAAAGGGCAGATAAGTATATAAGTAAATAATGTTTGACAACAGTAGTACACTTTCCATCCTCTCATTGTTTGTGGTCATAGGATTTAAATTCATACCATGCGCATACGTTCATCTTCAAGATTTCTAAGAACAGCAGCAAACTCTTGCAAGGATTTTGCTATGGAGAAGAAGCAGCACAAGCTTAGTTAATTCTTCCAAAGAGCAGTATCACTTTCCAGAATACTACCTTCATTCATTATTCCCTTTTCTTCTTCTTTTTCCATTTTTAAAGCCACCTTTAGGCATGATCATGTCATCTATCACAATACTGTACAATTACCCTTGTTTCTTTGAAGTTTTGCAAACTGAGGTTGTGATTAGACATAGCAAAAAAACAAGATCTCTAAGGCACCTTAAAGAAGGCTTCAAGAAAGGATTGTTCACACACCAGTCTGCCCTCCCCCCGTCGCATAAACATTCTGTGCTAGAAAAGGTAAATTAGTGAAGGGTTGGGAACACAAGGGCCACACACTGTCTTTCTGAGGCATCCCTTTAGCTATGCTTAAGCACAGTCTGAGTGTCATCTATTCCAAGTAAGGATAACATAAAACTTCTGCAGGAAGTTTGGAGGCAGGAAATGGTGGTTTTCTAGTAGTTGTCCTAGGGATGAGTTCTGATCCCCTTTTCCTTATTTAGGCAAATGCAGCAATTTATTAAATTGGGATTACAGCTATAGCACTGGTTGTTATTACTATTTTAATGCAAAGGTTTCATTTTGGGTTCCATGTAATACAGAATGCCATTTTATGATAGCTCACAGTCAGGCCTTCTCAGTGTTGGCACCTTTTCTTTTGAATGCCCTCCCCTCTGTTGTGTGTGTGGTACCTAGAGTTACAACTTACAGGTGCCTATTAAAGACCTGTCCTTTTATGCAGGCAGCCCTTATGTGAAAGTTTGCTGCTCCCTTGATCCACTCAGTTTCTAAGGTGTTTTAACTACCATGTCCCTCTACTTGTGAGCAGCACGTTCTGCAGATGGCTTTTATTTTTATTTAATATGGAAAACAGTATAAAAATGTCTTTAAAATATTATTTGTGAATTTATGTATATTTATATTCAGTACCTAGAATAAATGGTTGTGCCAAAATTAAAAAATGCTGTGATGCATGTCTTCAAATACTCAATAATTCCTAATGCAAAAAAAACTTAATTTACCAAGTATTTAGCATCAAAAACTGAGGAAAGGGTCCCTTCTGTGGCACACGTGCTATAACCAATTGTTTTAATTACACATTTTAAAAAATAAACTGCAAGCCAAGGACCTTGAGGAATAAAACAGATCCAAATTAATAAATATTAGATAGCTTTTTAGATCTGCTTCCTTATAGTTAAAATATCATTGTGGGTCTATGGAATTTTTTTACATTCTCTCTTTCTTGCTTAGAACAATGAATGTCCACCAAATGATAGGCGATTATAGGTTATATCTTTAGAAGTGTATCCTCTTTGTAGCTCTAGCAGTCACTGAACTCCCTCAAGAAGCACTTAAAAGACCTAGCCACCTTTTTTTAGTGGCCAGAAGACACTAGACCTGAATAATCTGTAACATCTATGTTGGCGCATTTAGTTTATTTTTTATATTTTTTTTGTTAATTTCAAGATTACATGGGATCTAAATATTTGTATTGTCTTTTAACTTTTGCATACTGTCCTGAGCCTATTTAAAGGCGTAGGCCATGCATCTCAATAAATAAACAGAATATTACTCATCCATAAGTCAAAGAAGCTAAACTCTAAGAAAGCTACAATTTTTTTTACAGACTTTTCTTCACTGCTGTAATTCAGTAGTATGTTCCAAAATAAATTTAAGAATATTCCTTCTAAGTTCATAAATACCGTAAGTTCATTTGCCTCAAAAGATCTTAATGGTACTAAAAACAATCTACTTACCTATGCATATTTCATCATCTGTTTCTGCATCACCTATGCATCGAAATTTGAAATCATTCAATGAATCTGCAAATTTTCGCTTTGCTGAAGAGAGAGCTGCCAAAAGAATGGAGAGGCAAAATTGTTCTATGGTATTAAGTAATGAGCCACAGAATACAACACCAACTTCATTTTGTTAGGAGCAAACACCAGGCAAGAAACTTCTGAGTAAACCTAATTAGAATTCCGCTGATAGGCTACAAAGAACATAACTCTCAGTTAACGTATTAGTAATCACCATCACTTGGTCATGCTCAGTCTGAAGATAAACTTGGTTTCTTCTCATCCTAAAAGAAGACCGTACTGAGGAGCTGAGTCCTATGGTTGAGTTCAGATGATTTGCCAGCTATAGTCCTTAGCCGTAAAGCTCATCATTGTCATACAAAAATCATCTGAAAAACCATTCTATGTCATGGATCTGAGAAGAAAGCTATACCTTTGAAAGTAAAATTAATAATACATTGGCTCATAATAAAACAATCTAAATTTATCCTTAAAAACCAAGAACGGTAGAAGACAACTCAACTGTCCCTCAACTGTGAAATCCTGTATTTCCTGCTTCTGTTTACTAGGACTACGCATTATAAGCAGGTTGCGTCTCTACATCAAGCATTCTTTACAGCTAATATACAATATAACAGCTGCATTTTATCAAGTATTACTTGTTTTGATAAAATAGTCTAGTCTGGATATCAGAGGAGCTGCAAAGGGCCAGTCTAACAGTGTGAGTCAGTTGTGGCAAAGAGGAGACTCCACTCAATCCAGTCCATCAATGTCAGACAATGGTGCCACAGAAACCGAACTGCCTTATGGCAAATTTTTATGATCACAATAAACATAAGAAGTCTCATATTATCAACCATACAAGATTAAAGCCATGCTACTCTGTTTCTTATCATAGGGTGTTTTTCCACTGTCACTAAAAGTACCCATTAAGTACCCATTAATAGTATGTAATGGCATTTTTGTACCCATTAATGGGTACTTAATGGGTACTTCTAGTGACAGTGGAAAAACACCCATAGTGTCAGCAACCAGCCTGAATAGCTTTAAGAAAGAGTTAGACAAATTCATGGAGAACAGGTGTCTCAGTGGGTACTAGAAAGGATGCCTAGAAACTGCCTCAAGGTCAGAAAGACAGGTGGACCAACTGGTGGACCACTGTGTGAGACAAGAAAATTGGACTAGAAGATTATTCACAAGACTTGGGTTATCTCACAATCTGGCAACCTTTTTTGTGTGAACGCCTTCACTCAACCTTGTTGATCCCCTTATCCATTTTGTGCAATAACTGAACTATATGTATATACAGTATGCCTTTGTTTTATATTTGCATAGATATCATCTAATTTGTATGCTTCTTATTCAGTGTTGGTAGTTACTGTTTTAATAAATTTAATTTTTTTAAAAAAAGAAAGAAAATTGGACTAGATAGGTTGCGGCCTCATCTACCAGAGCTCCTTGTTTGTTCTTCTATCTTTTTAGAACTTCACGGAGAAGAAACTCTTCCATCAGCTCAGAGGCAGTCCCTTCTTCCACTGATCTGTCTCATTTGAGAAGTGTGGAAGAGACTGATAAACTGGGCAAATCTCTCCATAAGCTCCCAGCAGTGACCAATCCCACCTTCATACTCTACATTGGATGGTGAGCAAATTGGGTGCTATTTGCAACCCCTTCAAATTAAGACAAATACACTTTCATGCAATTCACTGTTATTCTAAATTATTTACAGTTATTGCTAATTATTCATTAGTTTTTAGACTGAATTAAAGCTAAAGGATTGGTTTAAATAATAACTGTGTTAATACTTTCTAGTTATATTTAATTACAGTTTAATCTGTCGTTCTTACACTTTGCTTAGTTGCAAGATTGCCAACATATGTTACCATTTGAAATTTGTAACCACAAACTACAGTAGAAATGAATTCCTGCTTAAATCCAAGGTCCTCTTCCTTACATGTAAATAGTGGAACCAGCTAAAGTGTGGACACACACATTCATGCATACCTCAACATTTCCTTTGTCCCTGGCCCAGTGAAGGATATTTACATTGCTGTAGTGTAAAATACATTTTTTCGGTATTATACAAGCAGCCACGCACAGCAAGTGGAATAACTTAAAACAACATATATAATAAACAGTTGCAACAGAGTTCTAAATATAAAATTTCTTACTTCACCTGATGCAAAAAATGTCCCCTTTAAAAGTATAGAATGACCTGGCTTTACACTCATATTACCATTGTCTTTAAACTGCATCATTAGTACAAGATCTACAGATTTTTGAATAGATAAAGTAAGCACCAAAGAGAGGAAGTGGAAGCATTTGCAAATAAAGTACTATAACTGGTAATGATTTTTCAAGTAGAGAAATACAGATGGGCTAAAGCATTGGAAAGGAATACTGATAGCACAACTAAGACATTTGCTCTTATTTTTCTGGGGTTGTCGTTTCCTCCATCCTATATTTTTGCTTTTCAACAATGACTGTAATATAGTTCACACATTCTTCACGGCCCTCGTCTGATAAGCTTAAGAATGCTTCTTCGATATCCGTATCAAAATGTCACACTGTTCTGAGAAAGGCCTGAGAGTTGCAGAAACACAACAAATACCAGGCACTTATGGAAAAAGATAACCCAAGCATGTGTTCCCACAGAAATACTTTCTAGAGATCCACACCCATCAACCACCCTGCACACACTGTGCTACCACGATGCCTGGCTCCATTTGGCACATCTTAACTGCAAACAATTATTATATTTCAAGTTACTGCATTTGAGACCCATGAATTATAGTTAGCAGGAAATCAATTCCAATATTTTTTTCCTTATGATTCTGCTCCAAGAAGTTATCCGAACTAATAAATGTTGGATTCAGAACATAGATGAGACATTACACTCTGATGCAAGGTTTTTGTTTGTTTATATCTAATAGTAATTGTAAGAGGGCTGTAGTAAATGCTTAAGACTACCAGCATGTACAGTTCTCTGAAACAGCTGCCACAAGATGAAATGTTGTAGATTTTTTACTTTAGAAAAGAAGAAATTGTGCTTTTGATGGGAAGGGAAAGATTATTATTCAGAATAATAAAATGTATGTATTAAAACGAGTTAAGACCGGTCGGTGATAAGGAAACAGTCTACAATTTCACCTAGAATGGAAAATGGAACTATCCTCATCCACCCATAAAAAATTAGCCATTCTCCAGAGACTTAATGAAGATTCATCTTTTGAGTGTGGCGGCATCATAGAAGACTTGTTGGAACTTCTCTTCAATGCCTTCATTCCTTCTTGCACCTCAAACACTTTTCAGAAGTACAGCTTTCTGAAGTACTTGGCCTCTCAGTAAGGTCTCAATGTGCACTTAGTAAGGACACAGAATGTGCATCTGCTTTCCATTGGAGAAGCTGCTTTTGCAGGATACAACAGACTTGTGAGGAACAAATCAGAGAAAGCAAAAAAGAAATGTCCTCAGTGCAGTTCTAGAAGTATATGAAGCCTGGTGTGAGCACAAACTTAGATAGAAGACAGATCTTAGGGTTGAGGATCAACTTGCAATCCACATACAGGAAAAGACAAATATTTCAAGTGCAGGCTTCTTAAGTCTGAACATTACTGCAACACTGAGACCAATTTTTTTTTTAAAAAAAGTAGCTTGAAACCATCTCAGAAGTGATGGTATGTAGCACTACTGTTTTCATCCCATTCTCAGCACATCTCCATCTCCACTTGCTTTTTATGACTTTTAACGTGTATCAGATGTGAGGTGAACACATTGGCCACGCTGGACTGCATCACCTCTGAGCTGTTTTTGCTATGCTTTAAAAAAACCTGTATGTAAGTAGAGCCTTAGGCCGCTTCCAGATGGAGATTGGGTATTCCACTAGGAAGCGATAATATAGGGTATTGCCTCTGTAGCATTATGGCTTCCTAGCTAGATTGCACCACCAATTTGCACATTTTTGGCCAGAGCTGCATACCCATTATTAAACAACACAAAGCCCTCAAATACCCATTTTCCTTTCTAAAAAATTCTAAAAATAAGCCAGTAAATTGAGTGGGGAATCAGGATTGCTGCTGATGGATCTCCTAAAGCCTTTCTTGCTCTACATTTTTCATGTTTTGCTCACATTTCTTCCTTAATGATGGTGGAAAACAGCCCTGATGTCAAAATGGGTTACCATTACCACAGGGACTAGTTGCAACTAATTAAGGCAGCTGTGAGAGCTATTGCTCCTTCCTAAAGTTTATTTCTTGGAAGGGCCCTAAAATGTCTAAAATCTAGATAGGAAAGTGTGTGAACATCTTAAGTGCAATTCCAGAACATTTTATTTGCAAAAGGTATAGCACTGTAACTGCTTGTTACAGTTCACTTAGCCAGTAATAACAGAAAATTGTAAAGGGACACCGCAATCCTTGAAAATGCAGATAATTTACCTGTTACCATAAAAGAAAGAGACCATTATGTTTCTCTTCCAACAACAACAAGAAAAAGCAACAGAGTAAGTTGATCAAAATGGGAAGAAAACGAGATATTCCACTGCTACCAGATGTCATCCAATAAACCTAATTTGAATGGAGCAACATAATCCAATTTTTAAAAATCATATCAGATAATCCCCAAAGGTTTTCTTTTACAAGCAAAATCCACTTCAATATTGTGCATGCAGAATATAATTAAGCCCTTTCTGAAATGGAAATGCTTCTCAGGATTCAAAGTTTAACCAAGCTACTCAAAGGCTATGTCAGTTTTCTGCCATTTAATAAAAAGGAAGCAAATGTTAATGACATAAGAAGCCATTTCCTTCTTTCTAAACTCAGTGCTGACTTCATGCCTCTGTATTTGTTTGCAGAGTTCAGCTATACTTTACTCTTCAAAACACACACACACACACAACCCTTAAGCTTAGCATAGTCTGACTAGATTATGCAGTGTGGATTCCTAGTCTAAACGGATTTACTACAGCATCATTCAACCCTGCCAATTTTGGGGAAGGATCCAAATGTCACATTCCAAATGAGAACGAAGGAGTGGGAAGAGACTAAAGTTCAAGACTTCAAAAACGAGAGAAAAAAAGATTCCTTTTAAAAACAGGAAACAAGAAAACAACCAAAACTCAGTGGAATTTGTTTTTTAACAGTCATAGTAAAAGGAAAAACAAAATATTCCTAACAACCTTTGTCAAAGAACACAAAATACAGTACAAGTTTCAGTGTCTTCCTAAAATGTGTTACAAAGTAAACTAACTGAAAAACAGTGGGATTTAAACAAGATATTAACTTCTCCGCTAGAATTGAAATGACAATTTGGAGTACAACCCTATAGAAATTTGCTCTGACCAAGGATAAGGAACATGATGCTCTTCAGATATTGCTGAACCTCCATCAATTCCAGTCACCCCTATCTCCACAACTGAAACTTTTTTGTTGATAGGAATAGAAAAGATAATAGTAGGCTACTGAGCTGTGCCCTTAAATTCCCAATGATGGATGGCTTTTTAGGGATAAGATCATATTTCCTACAAAAGTCTCTTTTTTCCCTTTTCCCTCCTCTTTTCTCTTTCCTTGTGTATCACGCCTGTTTGTAACACTTGCCTTAGATCAATAGTTTATAAGCCACTTTGAGAGCCTTTACAAGGTTAAGCGGTGGGATTAAAATACAGTAAACTAGCAAATATATATTCCCAGTCTATGTAAGCAATAATGATATTAGAGTTCAACAATAACTAAAAACACATATATTGCCTTCCCAGATTTGTAAGTATTGGCATCTATTAAGTACATCAGCCCTAGTAAATATACTGAGGACTGTGATTTTAATCTACATAGTCGCAGTACAAGAGCGAGTAGGAAGGGAGTTGACCACTGTGGGTACTACAAGCAAAACAGCTGAAGAATAGAAAAGATGTTCAGGTTACTAAATGAAGTAGAGGGGGAACCTGATATATTTAAGGAAGACATCTTAAGTATTGAAGAAATAGATGATTCTGATAAAAGGAAATGAAAATCATCTGGAAAGAGAACTACCTGATTTATATATGATAAGCATCAAAGCAAAGATAGCTAAGGAAAACTGGAAATACCTGCAGAATGGAACATGGAAAGGGAGACTATCATGTTCAGACAGAAAGCCGGCCTTATAAACAAACACCACAAAAGCAAATATTGGGCTCACAAAGGACAACAAATGGATTGTGTAAGAAAAACATCAAACTATCTCATTAGTTGGTAAAATAAACCACTTAAACTGAATGTATAAGTAATTTTAAGATGAAGTCTCAGCAATGTTACACTGGAATAATAGTCTACCACATGTGGTAGAAACACAAGCTCAGAAAAAATATTGAAGACAAAGAGGTTAAAATACTATTTTAAAATTCAAACAGACTAGATCAGAAAAGATCTGACATTACTTTAGCTGAGAAAAGGGCATTATGGATTACGGATGTGGTTACACCACAGCAAAACAGAACAGAGAAGAAAGAATTGGAGAAATCAGAACGGTTCAAGATATACAAATCAAAACCCAATGTCTCAGGGGGGGAGCCTATGTTTATTCTACATGTTATTAGAACATTAGGTGTAATTTTAATAAATAGTTGGAAGACATAAAAAGTAAAGCAAATTTATACAACTGTGAGAATTAGCACTACTTGTAACTAGCCACATTCTTCTAAGACATCTCATTGATTCTTAAATCTTGGGTAGAGATTCAACAATAGACAAAAAATCCAGTCATCATCATCATCATCATTATTATTATTAGTTTATTTCATGTACTCAGTCATTACACCTGGTGGACTGTACAACCCACAATAATAATCATTTATGTAACTGGTTAGTGTCTTAGTGCAGAATTTACCAGATATTCAAAGAAATATGGAAACAAACACTTTGGCAATGTGCAGAGATTATAATCAAGGCCATAGGCAACTATAATTAATGTCATAATGGAGCACCTATCAGTTGGTGTCTCAACGTTCATCCTAATGCAGCTCAAACCGTTCATTCCGCCTATTAATACTTAAGGGGATTTTGTATTTTAGCCACTAGATGGCAATCACCAATAGATTCTGCAAAATATACTAGCAACAGCATAGCTTACAGTGGACCAAAAATATTGTGGAAAGAATGTTTCTTTTTTAAAAAAATGGAAATTGGAATTTTTAGCTGACATTTTCAGATATATCAAATTGATCTGAATGTTTCAGTTCCTCTTATTTTAAAAAATGCACATAAAATTACATTTTTGTATTTGTATGAAGAATACAGATTTAGAGGCAAACAGTTTCACTATAAAGGAAGAAATAATTGGGGTAAGGGGAGAAGCTTTCAGCACCCGCACCCTTTCTTCTTTTATAGAATTTACTATGAGAAGTCTGGATAGCTTTAAGAAAGGGCTAGACAAATTCATGGAGGACAGATGTATCAATGACTACCAGAAGGGATGCCTAGGTGTTTTCCTCAAGGTCAGAGAGACAGGCAGGATGTCTCTAAGGGTCGTTTGCAGGGAGCTGAAAGCAAGTAAAGGTTTTGCCTTTGTCTTCTGTTTGAGATGCCCAGAAGGAATTGGTGGGTCATTGTGTAAGAAAGGATGCTGGACTAGAGGGGCTGTGGCCAGATCAAACAGGGCTCCTCATAAGTTCTTATATTTCGTTACATGAAGTATTTCTCATATCACCCTTCATAAAAATCTCAAGGTTTTTCTGGTTTAGAACAATATTTCAGAATATTAACAGGAACTAAGGAATCTTGAGAACAATGGTGTTCTCACCTGAAACTGAATTCATAGTATCACTATGTATATGTAGTACCAGAACCTACTCAGAACATTATTATTAGCTGGTTGATTGCTGCAGGTATTTGATGATTTAGGCTGCACAAAAGTAAATTTTGTACTGATGCAAATTCAATCATTGTCTTTTAGCATTGTCTTATACAGATTTGATATGTGTGTGTTTTAAAATGTTGTGAGCCGCCAAGAGACCCTTGGGTATGGGGCGGGATATAAATATAAATATAAATAAATAAATAAATAAAATCATAAGAGGAAAAGGGTGAAAAGAAAAGGATGAATAGAAAGAAACAGAAATAGAAAAAATAAAGGATAGGAAACAAGTTATATGAGACCCAACAAAAAACAAGCAGGACTCTGGCTCATTTGAAGAAACAGACTGTACAATCACAGTATTTCTACTAGAAATAATTTTTTTAACATTAATCTCAATCACAGCTTAAATCATTAGTGAATACACCTCTAACCTTTTTTTTTGACAGAAGTGCAGTTGCTTTATAAAACAATTATTCTGGTTTTTTTCAGATTAACTTCCCATCAAAATGATGAATGCTAATTTGGACATCTTAATGCTCAGGAGATACATACTTGTAAAGTCATTCAAAACTCAAGGTGACCCTGCTCCAACTGTTCACTGAATCACATCTTTGTCATATTTCTGAACTATTTGTAACCCAATAAGTTTCAGTCCAAAATGGCCACCTTCAGGGGTTGTAATAAATGTAGTTTTAAAATACTTTTTAATGAAAAACTGAAGACCTTACATTCACTTGTATTATGTGTGGATACCTGCTTAGCTACAGGCAAAAGGAAAAAAGTTACTCTCAAAACGAAATCTTTTATAGCTTGGTGCCACCATGTAGTTTGCTCTTTTTTTTTCTTGTTTCATATCTTATTATATGCCCCTCTCTCTCCTCTCCCAAAATGTGCCCCTTCTGTTTGCAATTAAAAAGAAGGAGACGAACACTTAAGAGGAAGTATTTGGGCCCTCCAACACTCATCTACATGAGCTAATATTAACACAGGCCCTGATCAGACAGGCTGGTGAAAGCAACAGTAACCTCACTGCAAGGAATAGGTTCCTCCTGGGCCCAATCACGCTGCTCATTATGAGCATGGTGTGCGGCTTTCTATAGCCACAAATACTGCCAACTGTTCAAGTGCTGTGATGGTTAAATGGATGCCTGATCTGGCAGAGAAAGAAGCAAATGCACTCAGAGGGTGCATTTTGAAACCTATGCTCTCCCACCCCATGCCTTCCTGCGTTTCTACACAGGTCACAGGTGTGTCTATCTGTTGCTTTAACAAGGCTGTCTGTTCACATGCATAGTTTCAGTGGCTCTACTTGTAAGTGGTGTTGTAGTCTGAATCAAGGGAATTTAAGATGAACATAATATACAAGCTAATTTCCTTTTATCTTTTTTGCATATCCCACAACGTGTAGCTATTGCAGTCATGCTTTTGGAAATAGTTATATGCCCTTTGAGAATATTACGTTGACTAGCTGCTTTTAAATTCTGGTTGAAACTGCACATATCAGAGAAGTCCTGCCAGATGAAGCCACAGCTCATTAGTCCAGCATCCCATCTCACACATTGGCCCACCAATTGTTTCTGGGCATCTTCAAGCAGAAGATGAAAAACCTTCAACAGATTTCAACTCCCTGCAAATGGCCCTGTCTCTTCAACCTGGAGGCAGTATCTAGCAGTGGTTCTCAACCTTTGTAATGCTGCAACCCCTTAATGGAGTTTCTCATGTTGTGGAGACCCCCAACCACAGGGGTGGGGCAGCTGGGAGGTGGGAGGGAAGGGCGGTGGGAGACTCGTCGTGGCCCCTCTGAAAGGGTAGTTCGACCCCCCAAGGGGTCTCGACCCCCAGGTTGAGAACCACTGATCTAGAGATACATTCTACCATCCATTGATACACCTGACCTCCATTAATGTCTCTAATCCTTTCGTAAAGCAATCCAGGCTGATTGCTGTCACCACTTATTCTGGTAGGAAATTCCATAGATTGGGTGAAAAAATACTTTCCTTTCTCTGTTCTAACTCTCCTGCCCATCAGTTTCACAGACTGCCCCTCGGTTCTAGTGTTGTCGCCTTTCAAGGCTGAAAAGGGCAAGACATTGCCGTCTGATTTCATAAGGAAAGTGTTCCAACCCCTTGATCATTCTGGTTCCCCTTTTCTGCACCTTTTTCCAGTTCCACAGTATCATTTGGCAGTCTGCTGATCTGGTCTACCAGCTGTAGTTCCTCTCAATAGCTAAACCAACTCATGGACAAATCTAATTGCATTTAAATTACATCAAATAGGGTTTGATTTGTCACAGTTAACATACTTAGAATATTCTTCAGCCCTTATCCAAAGCAAACAGAGACTGCTGGATTTTGCTTTCCAGCACAAGCCAAAGTGAGATGCTCTCCAAATTATTTTGGCTTTCCATACTGCTGCATACATCAGTAATCTTCATGTGTGCACAGATGAACTTTTGCCAGCGCCAGACTAAATAGGTTTGTCTCACAAATGTCACGAAGAAAATTTAGTAGAATTGCTCTTGCGCAAAGGGTATTATGCCCTGGTAGCAATTTTGAGGCAAAATCAATGGACCACATTCTTCTCCGCTGTAGATTTTATCTTAATGTGCAAAATAAATCAATTAATCCTATTTTATTTTTCCTTCCTGGACAGTCCAGCCAATTTTACATTAAATATCTTTTGAAGGACCAAAAACCAAAAGTAACCTTAGCAGTTGCTAGGTTTGGGGCATGTGTGGTTAATATAAGGTAACAATTTGATTCAAGTACCAATAGTATTGATTATATTGGCAGCTTGTGAAAAGTGATATTACATTTATTAAATTATTTGTAATATCTGGTTTTTTAAAAATATATTCATTTATTTGTGTTTTGGATCTCTGCACTGTAATAAACTTGATTGGATTAGAAGTCTTATTATTAGCATGGCTTCTATTGTAATAGTTGTATTAGATAAAATAGATTTCAAATTTTCCTATCGTAGCCTATATTTTTTCTGTTGGCATTATTTAACTACAGAGCACAGGAAAATCAAAAGAATGCAATGATTCTGGATTCAAGATTTTATATGAACCATGGACCCAGTCTAAATTGGTAAATAGACTGTTTGAATTTCTGTGCTGAAGACTACACATCCAGGGGAGACAGAAAAGTCAAAAGAGTCCCCTCAAAACTCTTTTGAAGCTTGTTTTAATTGAAAGCACTTATTTAAAAAAGTAGCACCTCCTTTTGTGAGTTCAAGTTGTTTACCTGAGGACTATTTTGTGGGCATGGAATACCAGCCATAGAATGGTTTTTGCTTCCACACCCAAAAAATGTGCACAAGTAGCCTTCCACACTTGCTTAGATTCAGGGATATAATCCAGAATTAGGTCCAGTGCAGAAAGGGCCTACATGCGGCTCTTCAATGCAGCTGGAAATGGGTTGGTTTAATAGGGAGCATGCCATGACACCAGCCTGTGTAGATGCCATCAGAAAATGGAAGCTAATAAACAAATAATTTACAAGCACATTAAAAGGACACCAGGTTCTTTCACTGTTAGAAAAATTCATGCAGGAATGACTTCAATGCCATTAAAAATCCAGTACAGTTATGCTTGAGGGACCTTGCAATAAAAGTTGTTTCATGCGCCACTGCCTCCAAGCCACAAAGGGTGGGAACAGCAAGCACCCATATCCCAGCTGATCTTAACATCTAGGCAGGACGATGCAAGAGAAAATATTCTTGCAGATGTTACCGTTTGCACAGAGGGGTGAATATAATTAAGATTTCCCCTTAGTTAAATTGCTGTATTAAACTGCCATGTTATGCTTTAGTCTTTAAGCTCCAAAAGGTCCCTCCCTCACAGCAAATAACAAATAGAAAAAGCTACAGATGTACGTATGATGATAAATGCCTGCCCCTCAGTTTTGTTCTGACTTTAAAATTTACTCTTATTTTTACAAACTCAAGGCCATCATCAGGTTCCTTCTGTTTTATAAAGCTGTTAAAAGCCATTTTAAAGGATGTAACTAACTGTTCCTTCATTCCAACACCTGTGATAACTTAGTTTCAGCTCATGGTACTTAGGAATGTATTCCAAGCATGCTATCACAAAATACCATAGTTAATTTTCTTCAAGTGAAAGTCCTATTGAACCGTTTAGTATGTTGGTCTCTCAATTCCCACAGATTCCTGTTCCTATTACCTTACATTCTGTAAGCTGGTTTTACAAAAGCTGCAAGTAAATCAGCTGAAGAAGCAACCATGGCTGCAAATGGGGAACTTCAATACTGAGGACAATTCTGGTGTCACCCTGATGAATGCCATTTCGGATACGGTTCTTCTCTGACAGAAAAGAAACGACAACAGGAAGATGTCCAAACACTTAGCCAACAAATGATTTGCAAAGCTGTCAGCCCCACATTACAACCTGTACTTGCTGCCTTTTAATTTGAGCTGAGCTTTCAGTGCATTCCCGCTGAACTGCATTTAATTTTAAAAGACTCAACAGGCTATAGGGATTAAGCTTTGTTCCTCTGGATTCTGGGAGCTTGGCACATGGCTGACGCATCAGATCCGTTATGCCCTTTGATCTGTAAAGTCCACAACATTCAGTGAGACCATTCTAGTGACAACTTGCAAAGGCTTTCATTTATTATCACTGCTCATGAGGCAAAATGATAACAGCTAAATAATTTGTTTTATGGAATAGATACAGCAAGTCAGACAAAGAGCAGCAGCAAAGGGGGTGAAGGAGAGGGAGAGAGAGAGGCAATGTGGAGAAGGAAGAGTAGAATAAGGTCTTGGCAGACAGCTTCACTCAAGATTCAGGTAGTTTCTGTCTCAAATTGTTCTTCAAAAAGAAAATATGTTCTAATAGAATAACAGGCAACTCTATAAAGCAGTGATGGCCAACCTATGACACGCGTGTCACAGGTGACACGCCAAGCCCTTCTGGGTGACACACATGGTCACCCTGGCACCTGGGCGTGTAATGCTTGCTTGTTCTTGAAGTGTACGAAATACCAACTTTCAATTGAAGATTTAGCAAATGTAAAGAATTATTTGTTTTTGCTTTTAATAAAATACATATATCAAAAATATAACTTTTACTAGAGCTACATATATCACAAAATTATGGATATTTCTAAATGTAACACAGCACCCGAGTTAAGCTAGGTTTTCTTGCGAATTTTGACACACTGAGATCAAAAGGTTCACCATCACTGCTTTAAAGAATCTGGCTTCTGTAACAACCTCAGTTTACTAGAAAGTATATTTACATTTTATTTTTGCATTTCCAAGTACACTGTTCTGTGGCAATGGCTCCACAACTCTAATGATCTCAGATTGTGCAGAAAGTGAGGATATAAGGGAAATGGAACTGAATATAAAGCAAATTATTACCATATCCTGAGCTATTTCATTTCAGTTACTCCAACATAAAGAAATAGGGACACTGTGATGGTTTCTGGGTACAGGCTGCAAACTGTTTTGCTTTCTGGCCTTTCTGGCTTCTAGCAAGCTGCAATAGCCAGCCTCTTTGCAAACAGCTTTTTGCA
>MTQE01000401.1:1118435-1139400 GCA_014337955.1 Aspidoscelis marmoratus
CCTGTGTCTGTGTTTTACACTGTAGTACTCACTCAGCCGTTGCACGAACTTGGCATCCTAACAGGGCCAAGCTACTCCTAGAGAGGGCAGGCACTGACCGGACCGCTGGGGATCGTGACAGACATGCACAAACATAGAATGACAGCTCATTTGTAATTAACACAAACCAGCACTGGGTGGATTGTTTGACTTCAAATCTCTAACCCATCACCTCCTCAGATCTTGCTCCCTAGATCATGTCCTAGCCTCCGCTTAACCTGATCACACCTGTTGCACTTCCAGATCACACCTCAGCATATTTATATATTTGTATTTCTATCCCACCCTATACCCAAAGGTCTCAGGCAGGTTACAATATTGTATTAATCTTAGACAGGTTTCAGGCTTATAATCTTAAGAGACAAGATACAAAAGGAAAATGGTGTGGGAGGGAACAGCAAAAAGCAAGCACTTGAGGTCTTCAGTTCCAATTCTTCTGTTCATTTCTTATTGCTGGAACCATATATCTGACCAAATCCACCACTTCTCCAGATCACACCCCTGTCTCCCCCTGTCTCCAACTATGCCCCATTGACCCTTAGGTTGCCACCCCCCTCATAGGGCTCTTGGAGTCTTATCTGTCCTCCATGAGTCTACACTGGTCTGCTCTTGCCAGCCAGAGAATCCAAGGGCCTTTCTGCACTATGGGCCTCACTTCCACATGTACATGCAGAATACTACCCACTCTTGGTACATTCTGTCCACAAATGGTGGAGTGGACCCTCTACCACACCCTCCATTATGCCACTGAAACTCCCCCTCCCTCTGCCACTCCACTCTGCTTCTCCACCTGGATTGAGTTTGGCTTTGCCTGACCTTGCTACCTCCTAAGACAGTGGTTCTCAATCTTCCTGATGCCATGACCCTTTAATACAGTTCCTCATGTTGTGGTGACCCCCAACCTAACCCTAACCCCCAACCATAAAATTATTTTCGTTGCTACTTCATAACTGTAATTTTGCTACTGTTAGGAATTGTAATGCAAATATCTGATATGCAGGATGTATTTTCATTGTTACAAATTGAATATAATTAAAGCATAGTATTCACATCAACCACAGCTGAATATAAAAGTATTGTGTTACCTCCAATACTGCAGCTTTCTACACAGTAGCTGTTCTCTACTATATTTGTATGTATTTGTATGGGGTTGGTGTGATGTCATCACGCCAGGTACTCATATGTGGGCGTATCTGCCTGTGGACGGACCCACCTGGAGATGGATAGAAGAGCGGTGTCTCGGTTCCTATGTGTTTTCCAATGGTCTTAGACGACCCCTGTGAAAGAGTAGATCGACCCCCAAAGGGGTCACAACCCACAGGTTGAGAACCATTGTCCTAAGGTAAGGGTAAAGCTTGGAAGTGTGTGGGGTGGGGTGGCAGTGGTGGCGAGGTGACTTAGTGAAGGTGAATAGGGGTGTAGTCAAATACAACCAAGAATGTGGGGAAGTCACAAACAGCCTTGACCTCTAACCACCTTAAACATTCAAACAAAAGTACTTTCACACACATCTGTAGAACAGATTATTTTTTTAAAATGAGATACTTTGGTTTAAGGCGTTTTTCAGACCTGTGAGAAATCGGCCCAGGGGCACAAAACTGCAGAAAATGCCATAAACATCAATATTAGGTGGGAAGATTCACATAAAAATCCACTGAAGCAGGGCTATATCCATTGCAACAGCAGCACTATTAATGCTAATTATACTAGTTTAAACACCAATAAAATCAAACAGCCCAAGGATACACTTACTTATCAAGAGAAACTCCCTTTTTATTGAAACACAGGGACTATAAGCAACATAAAATTGTTCATCCTCAGAAAAGTGTTACAGAAAGATAATGGTTTCTCCTTCCTCCACAAATTTCTGCCTGATCCAGCAGGGCTTCTCTTATGTTCTTATGTTCTCTCACTAGAAATAACAGGTTAATATATCTGACCATAAAATAAACTCATAGGGAACTTCCCTGAACATTATCATGGAAGAAGGTAATTTGCAATGTAACTACTCAAACAGGATAGATCAGTTATCTGCTTTGCCCCAGCTTCAGTCACTGGCACTTCTTGGTAGGCTTCAGGTTTAATTACTGGCAGCTCCTGGAAGGCACCAGATTTAATTACCAGCACCTCTTGGAAGAAGACGAAGAAGAGTTGGCTTTTCTACCCTGCTTTTCTCACCCATTTAAGGGGACTCAAAGCGGTTGATAAAGCTTTTCTATTCCTCTCCCCACAACAGAACACCCTGTGAGGTAGATGGGGCTGTGAGAGCTCAGAAGAGAGCTGTGACTAGCCCAAGATCACCCAGCTGGCTTCATGAGGAAGGGCAGAATCGAAGCCGGTATTCCCAGATAAGGGTCTGGCTCCCTAACCACTAAACCAAACTGGCAATGGCAAATCATTTCCATATTTGTTACAGAGTGCAGTGATGTGCCATCTAATCACCAGCTGGACTGCATTCTAGGTCATCTCTGCCCTTATCTTGCTCAATACAATCAAGGATTACCAACATTCCCAGGTTTGGGTGAATCTAGAACACAAGTGGACCTGTAGACTTTCTACATCCCAAATCTCCAGCACTGTATAAGCCATTCTCCCTTCTTACAGACAAAGCTGACCTCAGTACTGCGATCTTGCATCAAAATTAGCCATAATCTATTTGCTGCTTGTTCATTACCACTGTGAAGAATAAGGAGTAGGCAAGACCCCCACATTGCCCAAAATCTCTTGCGGCTTAATCTTCTGGACAGAAGCAAAATGAGGAAGTGGTGGCTATGTGGAGCCTTGAAACAAATGATGGAACAGGTCATATATGTGCTGAGAGAACAATTGGAAGAATAGAAAAAGCTGGAATATGAACAGTATAGAAACCATCAAAATAAGACATGACTGCCTGTCTCTTTTCCTCTATTCCTTTTATATGGCGAGGAAGACAAGCTCATGTCATCCTATATGGGCTCGAACCAAACTAAACCCTAGCCAAAAAACAAAAACGTAATTCTTTGGTTTTAACCTACTACTTTCAGTTGAAGCCAACTGGCAGCCATCCCATTTGCCAACTTCAGAAACTGATGCTGGGACTGCGGGGTCTGGGTTAACCTTATCAGCCATATTGTACACTGTCTTAAGACCTTCTGGTGAAATATGTGTTTGTTTTGAACTGGATAAGGTTTCTGAAATCTATTATTTCATTTTTATGCACAATTATAAGCTATTTCTACAGGAAAGCAAAAACAACGTGGGGTGTTGGTATGGAGAGAACATGAGGCCTGGCTTCAAGGATCATACCAGCTTGATCCAGCTCACAATCATAGAATTAAGGCACAGTTTAATGTTATGTACTAACACGTCCATACTAATACTGTAGTTCTGAAAGGAAAACCAAATTCTTTACTCTTTCTTCATATTCTTATAGTCAGATATAAGAAACAATCACCTTAGTGTTTTAGCCAAAATGCAAACTTACATATTAGTGATGTTTTGAACCAAGGTGTTTCTGTAAGAAATAAAGGTAACAGGCCTTTTGAACTTACCTGCCTGTAATCTGCATTAGTGAGTCTGGAATAGTCAGGTCCATTGATCTGGACTGTAGGAAGGTGCATGTGGGATCAGTGCTGTCTGCACTGAAGGTACTGATCTGGACCAGCCCACACTGTAGCCTTGAAACTCATCTGAGCTTCATAGTCTCACCCCTACACCTCTGATGGGTAGGAACAAACGTTCCTAGTCTCAGGGTTTCTGGGACTGCTTTTTGACAGTGTGCTATGGTGCACCGCTCAATGACCCTCTCTGGCAGTCCCCAATGTAAGAGGCATGCCTTCTGCACACCTCCATGTTCAAAATCAGTGTGCTGGTCTGCTGATTAAACAGTCTACCAGTAATCCCGATTAGGACCTTCCTTAACATGGATCTTGCTTTGATTAACCCAATCAGAGCTACCAACTGGGTGCATGGCCTCATAGATCCACATGAACTTACAGATCTAAGCCCATGTCCCCATGCAAGTTTGGTACAGTTCTGAACACGGGATTGGCAAGGGGCATCGCCATGCGTTTTGGATTTGGCTCGCAAAAAACATGCCAACGCCCCCCCCCCCAAACCATGCCAGAAGGGTGCCAAATTTGATACCTGAAAAAGCAAGTCTCGGCACAGTGTGGGAGACCGGCATGCATTGCTTAGTGTGCCAGGATCGCGCATGGTGACGATTGCGGGCTAATGGGGAGGAGATTGGTGCTCATGTCATTGGGAGGTGGGGTGTGCATGCTGTCCCTGCTCTGCACATTGAGATTGCAGCCACTTTTTAAAATGATCGCAAAGGCAGGCTGGAGAATGGCTTAATTTTTTAAATAAAAATTTCACTTCCACGGAAGTAATTCCAAACCAGTTTCACGAATGCCAAGGCAGGCTGCATAATGGCGTGATTTTTGTTCCATTTCCAACCCCCGTTTCCCCGATCGTCAAGGCAATCATAAATAAAGGCTTGATTTTCTGCCTTTTAAACTTGATGGATCTTCTTGCGGTTCCCGGTGGAGCCGAGGTACACAAAACTGCTCAAGCACCTAACTGTCACTAAACCTCATAGAGGCTTTCAGGCTTTTAAAATTAATTATAAATTTATTATGATGAAGTAAGCTTTATTTTAACTTTTTTCTGTGCCTCTCACCCCAGTCCTGGCTGTCAGTGCCGCTAAGGGAGGAGGGGATGTGGCACAGGGGTGGGCTGACATCAATCCGGCTTCCAATGAAGAGAGAGGGAGCAGAGAGGTGGGGGCCCTGCTCCTCCATGCCAGGGGTTGGCACGGTTCACATGGCCATGCCTCCATCTGTGCCCAAACCATACCTGTCCTGTGTTGCCGGGAATGCCATGGGGACACCCAAGATTCATTCTTGGTCCCACGGCCAGCCATGCGAGCCCAAACAGCTAGCATGAGGACACAGCCAAAGAGGAGTAAAGTACTACACCGAACTTAATCCATAAAGGTCCGTGCAGAAAGGCCTATGTAAACTAGATGAATTACCTACTTTTGATTAATATTAGTTCCTTAATTCTCAAGACTTGATATTCAAAAATTGCCCATTTTAAGTACTGAAACCTTATGGAAATAGTGGGGTTAAGGAAATAAACTGTCAAAAATCACATTTCCTCACTTTTCCTAATTGTATCCCAAGGTACTTAAATTCATTTAAATGTTATTTTTAACTGTGTTTTTGATTATATTGTTTGTGTATACTTTTTTTTAATGTAAGCCACCCAGAGAATGTTTGGTTACTTGATGGTTAATAATAATAATAAATAAACACTTCATCTTCCAAAAGAAAATAATTATCAGAGCATAGTGGGGAAACCTTGTTTGTTGCCAACAGGTGGGGGGAACTCCAAAGTCTGCCAAATTCTTGTAGGCCTAAGTAAAATTGCTGCAGAGGAGGAGGAAGACTACTGGAGGCTTTCTGTCTTTTTTTTTTTTTTTAAGAAGAAATGAAGAAAAGATACAGGTCTCTGCAACCTACAGACTCACAAGGCAGATTACTAGTTTACTAAATTACTAAATATTTTCCCAGTCTCACACAGCATTAATGATGTTTTAAAAACTACCAGCAAGCTTGCTGCATACACTAACCACACTGTCAGTGACAAGCTGGTTGTAAGAAGGCCAAAATGTTTTGGAAAACCACCATAAGAAGCACAGTGGCCCATTAGATTATGTCATTACCACAGCAAATAAGCTGGTTTCCAAGAGTTTACTCATGGTGATTGTCATCTCCTCAAAATTAATTGCAGTCCTTTCAATCAAAGCAGCTGCTAAAAACCATCTAAGAAAAAAATTCTATGACACTTCAGAAACACCGGGGCTTCACAGACCACTTATTTTCTAGATCCATTAACACGAAGCCATTTTGGTGTCAGCTGCAAAATTATCCCAAGCACTTCCCTCATGACAAAGCTGGAAAGATTTTGACAGATAACTGGGAAAATATTAAAAAAAGAGGAGTCTACAAAAGCTCGTGCCACAACTTCTCCTCTAGGAATTAAGGTGCTCCTAGACTTCCCTTTTTGTTAATACTGATCCAGACTAACAGGGCTACATCTTTGAATTCTACAGGGAAAACGGTTTCTTCTCACAAGATACTGCTTACATTTTTCCCCCTATATGATATCGCTTGCCTTGCATATATGTGCAATACATCCAAAATGCTGCACTCAACTTCTTCCCTCAAAAAAAGAAAAAAAAATGTGGTGTTCAAGTGCAGCGAATTGTAGAATAAAAATGCAAATATGAAACAGCATACTTAGTTTGTGTACAGTCAGCAAGTTGTTTGATCTGGCACTGAAACAGGAAAGAACACTTTTTTTTCAGTGTCCCAAGAACTAATGCCCAGTATTTTCCACTGCAGGAGGCACAATTCTTTTTGTCCAAATAGTTGCTCTGGGGGCATGGAATCTTAGTCATTAAAGACATTAAGGCTTTATTAGACAGCACTGATGTGGTAAGATGACAAGACTATCTCCCTTGGAGACATGGCTGCCTCCATTATGTGATGCCACTGTTATTTTCACATCCTCTTCCACCAAGTGACTTTTTAAAAAGTGAATCGCAGGCAGTTTAAAGTGAGCTTTTTAAAAAACTCCCTGAATTGGTATTCTTCACTGGCATTTTCAACTGTGCCTCAAATGACAGTAGGGAACCATTTCATTTTTGCTGGCATTGAACAAAAAGCAGATAAACTTTACTCATATCCTAGCTGAACTTAGATTAGTAAATTTGTCATGGAATATGTTGAGATTATTTGCTGACTGCTAAAGGAACAGGTAAATGGCAAAAGGGCATATAATCACAGTTGTAAGCACCCTGCAAAGATATCACTCTAAAGAGACAAAAATAGCTGTACTGAAGTAGTAAAAGTAAACTACATTAAGTAAGCTGGAGTAAAGAAACAAGGTTCTGTATGATCCACAGATGTTATTTCTGTACTTCCTTTCAGCAAATCACTGTATGTTGCTTAATAGCTTTATATTTAAACAGGAAGTGCAAATCTTCCAGAGTTTCAGCCTTCCTTCCTTCCTTTGAAGAAAGGCAAGTATTTAAATTCACTGTAGAAGGAATGCCAGAACATTTTTGTGTGGAGTGATCAACTACCAAGATTCAACTTTTATACACTATTTAAATCAAACTGTTTATAGAAAGCATACCCATTGACTGGTATATTTTATTAGTCCACCAAAAATGTTGAGCAGATGGTTAGAACCATCTGGATGGTCTAAAAATCTCCCTTTTTTAATATTGAAACCCAGTCAAAATGATGGTACATTTGTTCACAATGATGGTACATTTTCAGAATGATGGTACATTTGTTCAAATATAACCTGACATTATTCAAGACTCTGTTCCCAGCCACTGTGCACCTCTGTTTAATAAAGTTATGTCTATCAGTAACCCGACAATAAAGTACTAAACAACAGTTTAGACCAGCCCTTGAGGAAGCATGTGTATACTGCCAAAAATTCAATCACCTCACAGCCTACCATAACTTTTCCAAGTAACAAGAGACACGGCATTACATATAAAATCTTATATACAGTATTTTAGGTGCAGAAGAATAGACTGCCTTGAAAGCAGAGGGTTGCTGGTTCAAACGCCAGCCTCTTCCCAGAAGCAGGTAATGGCAAACCACTTTTGTATCTCTACCAAGAAAACTGAATAGAAGTGCCCGTGGAGATGCCCACTGAGTGAAATGGAAATAACACAACTTGGTTTTACCTATCAACAATATAAATTATTAAGGTGCATCTAGACAGGATGAATACTTCGCAGGGGCTTCACAGCAGTCAGATAGCTTTTATAATGCTTTGGAGTCCATGCAAAGGAGAACCCCAATGCTGGGCATTTAAAATCTCTGGCTTACCTAGCATCGGCTTTGGAGTTTCCCCTTTTCCTGTGTGTTTGGGCAAAATCATGCAAAGTCTCATGAGAGTTCACTCTCATAAGAAAACATGAGAAGGAGGGACTGACCACATGGCCAAAAGAGCCCTCTGCTTCTTTGGTGAACAATGGGGACAAGCTGTTTTCCTTTAGAAAAAATAAGATTCACATTGTTTATGTCTGGAGGCACCCTAATTTATCACTTTCAGGTGTTAACAAGGGAACATATGAAGCACAAAGCAAGCAAACTTAAGCACCTGCAATCTGAGAATGAAAACTGCCGAATTTGCAGATCTTTAAATCTGGACCACTTGGATGGAGCAGAAACCCCACGAATCATGAGAGGCTACTGTATGTCTGTTTCGTACACATTTTGATATTGATAAATATCTTCATTATCACTGAAATTTTCCTCAGATCTTGAATAAAACCAGTCAGGGCCAGAAGGGGTGGGTGATACATCTGCTCTGCATACAAGATTAAAATTAGCAGCAAAGAAGACGTGACATTATTTCCCATTGTGGGGTTTTATCATAAACAGATGATATTCTGTTTAAATAAAATTAGACGACAGCTTCCCAATCTTTCCCCTGACTCTACTTCTCCTTTCATCCATCCATGAAATAATCATTCATGTTAGTAATTTTACAGTGTTTGCGTATACTCAGATCACAAAACAGAGATCCAATGCTACTTGGTCAAACTTTGTCCTTAGCGACAACTTACGGATGTCCACGATGTTTTTCCCTGTTCACTTTGCATCAAAGCAAATGGGACAGAACTTTGCATTTGTGCAAACAGAGCCACTCTGAATACGCAAGGCTTCAAATCACTTTGAATTCTCTTCAAATCCCTGCCATCACGATTTGCGCCTCTGAATCCACTCCAAATTCAACCAAATCCAATCCAAATCACCTCTGAAGCTTCAAATGAAGGCACAAAAGCTTTTGCTTTGCATGAAAAGGCCAGTCTTCAAATATAGCCAATATTCAATTTGAATGCAAAGTTCTGAACCTTCACAATTTGCACAAATTGTGAAAGTGACAAAGATTTTTTTGCCCATCCCTGGTATAACTGCAATTCAACTAGCAGAAGCTAAATGGCCCAAAGTGTTTCCACAGACTTATTCTAAAATACTATCTTCTCAGTCCAGTTTACAGCACCTTGTACTCCCAAAAAATCTCCAGGTACTAAAAATAAGCATAAACATACTTTGTTTGCAAACAGAAGAGTAGCCTAAATGCTGAAGAGCCACAAACCTCCAAGAAAAAGTTGGTAAAATACACCTAAGCGCACACAAACAATTCTGGAATAACTGATGTAAGGAAAAGAAGGTCAAAGGCACACATAACAGGATACCATGAGTTGGCAGATACATGATTTGAAAGTAAATTTGAATATTGTACTTTATTATAATATTAATTGCACCACACAACTCATGAATGATAAAGAAAATGTACTAAATGCTGAAACAAAAACAGAATACAAGTATTTAATGAAAGAAGTGATAAAAAAAGATTGTTGCTTTGATATAAATGTATATATTATGTTTCAAGAGAGTGCCCAACTTAATGAGGAATGATGCCTTGAGCCAAAGAGTAGAGTATGGGAAAGGAAAAATTAATTCCACAGTTGACGTTTTGACCCTGTCAATATTTATTAGTGCTTGTTGAAAAGTGACAGGATTGTGCTGCATATCTTGTCGTGGCTATTTATCTGGTTGAGCAAAGACCCCTAAAGCCTTGAATGTGGCAGAGATTCACTCCCAGATCATTTGTTGGCAATCTTCTGCTCACTTGTCCCCGATTCCGCCATGAAGACTTTTATGTTTATACAGAACAGCTGTGAAACTGGATGGGAAAGGATGCAACACACTTGGAACTTCCTAACTAGAAGTCTTAGAAAAGCAGAGGAGGAATCTCTGACAAACAGCAACTAGGCAAACAGAGCTAATTCATAGGTATACAAGCACTCTTTTTTTTTCTTACCACAGACTATTTTTCTGTTTTACTGTCTGCAGATACTGAATATTTTTGCAATAAAACATACCCTTTTTTCAAAAAGGGAATTTTCTTAAAATCACCCTGAGTTCTTTTCCCCACTAAATATTCTTTCCAAATTACAGGTGTGCCTTATACAGCTTTTATAGAGCAAAATATACAGTAGTTATGCTATTAGATTTTTTAAAATCTGTTTTTATTTCTGCAATCCACTCTAGGCCTATCTTTGATTTTTAAAAAGGAGAGTACTGTAATATTATTAGCTTAAAGATCAGAGAGAGACTGTATAACTCAGTGGTAAAGCAACTGTTTGCAATGCACACTTTTGCATCTTTGTACTTTTGTATCTTTATCTGGAAAACCGGAGAGAAGCATTCAGGCAGTCACCATAAGTCAATCCTAACTTAATAGTACAAACATCTCCATCTTTGGCTGCAAAATATCTAATCAATCTAGTTTCAGTATTTTTTTTAATTTAATATTTATTAATTTTAAAAGCAACCTAACAAAAAACAATTAAACAATATGTATCATACAGTATCTTGTGTCTTCTCATAAGATATATTGCCTTATTATTCTGTATGACTTCCGCTGTTTCTCCGGCTTCCCTTTTTTGATATCGCTTATTCCTTTGCTTCTTTTCTCAATCTTGTTATTTTCTGACTGCCCTCTTCATTTTTAGTCAAAACCTTCTGTCAGCACTTGTATTTCACGTAGATAGTTAATTGGAGGGTGCCAATCCTCTAAGAATTTATCAGTTGTTCTGTCTTTTAACAAGTTCGTCAATTTGCCCATTTCCGCCAGGTCGACCAATTTAATTAATCATTCATCTTCCATAGGGATCTCCTTCTCCTTCCATTTTTGTGCGTACAGTAATCTTGCTGCCATCACCATATAAGATACCAATACATTTATATTATCCAAAGTATTATCTACTATGCCTAACAAAAACAGTTCTGGTTTGAATAAAAAATGCTTCTTTAATATTAATTTCATAGTATTATAAATTTGTAACCAGTATTTCTGTGCTTTTTGACATGTCCACCACATGTGGTAAAATGTTCCTTCTCCTTTTTTGCATTTCCAACATTTGGTAGGTGTATTTTGATAAATTTGTCCTAATTTGTGTGGTGTTAAATACCGCCTATACATCATTTTATAAACATTTTCTTTTAATAATGTACAGTTTGTAAATTTCATATCTTTTGTCCACAGTTTTTCCCATTGCTCCATCTGTATATTGTACCCAAAATGTCTTGCCCATGTAGTCATACATTCTTTGATCAATCTAGTTTCACTATTGACCATCTGGTGATATCCTATGTAAAGTCACCAATTGAGCTTTTGGAAAAGAGTGTTTGCTATGACCAGCAAATTACCTTGACAAAAGTGTATTATATGCCTTGCTTCATATTGTACCCCAAAGCCAAACTTGCCTGTTATTCCAGTTATCATTTGATTTCTTACTTTAGAATTCCAATCGCCTATGATCAAAGTATTTTTTCCAGAAGGTTTTGTAGGTTTTCACAGAACTGCAGCCTCTTCAGCATCCGTGGCTGGAACAGAGACATAAGATTACTGTGATGTTGGTTTGCCTTGGTTCATTCTATCATTTTTGAGATGGTACTCAAGTACTGTTTTTCTCACCCTTTTATTATCTATAAGGCCTATTCCATTTCTTTTAAGGAACTCTTGATCACAGTAATAGATATGATAATCTGAATTAAACTCCCTCATTTCGGTCCATTTTAGTTGATTCCTAAGATGTCAATATTAACATAACATTTTAACATGTCAATGTTATCTTGCCATCTCATGTTTGACCACATCCACATTACTTTGGTTCACTGATCTTACATTCCAGGTGTCTATGCAATATTGTTCTTTACAGCACTGGAGCCATCTAGCCTCTGGGGAGAGGAAAAGAGAAGGAAACTGGGTGAGCCCTTTCCATCAAGCTCCCAGCATTGACCCCTCCCTCCCAACTGTCACCACACAGGCTATGAAGGAGCCATCTGCCCTGTGGGGAATGGAGGAGAAAAAGAAAATAAAAGTATTTTACCATTGCAAGGACACTTTTGTTCCCTGTTCCCTCCCACACCATTTTCCTTTTGTATCTTGTGACTTTAGATTCTAAGCCTGAGAGCAAGGAGCTGTCTGGGATTAACATAATATTGTAACCCGCCCTGAGACCTTCAGGTATAGGGTGAGATAGAAATACAAATAAATAAATAAATAAATATCCACAGCTGAGCAGACTTTCAGCTTTGGCCCAGCCGCTTCACTCTTTCTGGAGCTACTTGTAACTGCCCTCTGCTCTTCCCCGATAACGTACTGGATACCATCCAACCTGAGAGGCTCATCTTCTAGTGTCATACATTTTACCCTTTTGATATTGTCCAAGAAATTTTCTTGGCAAGGATACCGGAGTGGTTCCCTTCTCTACTGGGTCATCTCTGGTCTGAGCTATCCACTATGGCCTTCCATCTTCCATGAAACTGCACAGCATCACTCATAGCTTCCCTGAGTTATACAAGACCCTCTGCCACAACAAGGGAGTGATACATGACTATCCTGATAGACAATTGCAGCCTATTTCTTAAAAACAAACAAACAAAAAGTTGTATGTAGGCCTTCACGGATGGATTTAATCCCATTTGTAGTAGTTTTGGGGCTGTTATGCTGTGTTCCAGGTTTCTTCTTCTGAGCTTTTGGATATAGCTGTGATATCCATCTTCAGAGGACTTTGCTCTTGGACGAGTCAAGGGTGACTGGTGTTTTACTAGATCTTGTTTCCCTTCTTATAGATGTCTGTTGATTCTAACAAAAAGTCTCCTGATTCTAACAAAAAGTCTCCTGGTTCTATTGAATGAATGTGAATTCTTCAGGCAGCTATGCGATTCAAGCACCTATGTGATTAAGAAATCACAAATGTTTTCAACATTTTACCAAAAGCAAGCATAATGGGTGTTTTCCCCAGATAAATATTCCCCACTAATTTTTTCAAACACTATATGCTATATTTAAAATGTGTTTTTTATCTATGTGAAATGTGAATAATTTGATCCAAATGTAGATTGAATAAAGGTTTCATATGTGATTCCAAAGTCATTCCATCTGACAACTCTTCAGATGAAACCATTAATAGAATATAATGGCTGGCTGCCTCACAGTAGGCAAATGGTACCAGAACTGGAGAAAATAGCAACATCTACAGGAAGAATCGTTCTTATGCTAGCAGCTACAGGACTGCATCATCTACGTCCTTTTTTTCATTTCCTTCACCTACTCATCTTCACCGCCAGAATAGCTTGTTTCCTAGCAACTTCAGTATTAACAAGAGCATCAACCAAGAATATGTAATTCTTCCAACATCTTGCTGCATTTTGGATTTATTTCGTTTAATTTATCCTTGCCACTCAGTTTTCACTAGCTGCAGAACAAAGGGAAGTCAAGAATGGTGTTACATAGTGAGCTTTATTCCGTAATGTTCAAGAGCTGTAACTGGAAGAACAACATCCTGATACATCAAAGTAAAGGGAAAGCCATATACGTATTCCTAATTTTTCCAATCAGCATAGAACTCAAATTACCTGTTGGTAATGCTGTGAAAATGGGAAACATTTAGAAAAGAAAGAATGCTATGCAAAAAGACTGAGCTACTATGACAATTACTCTTGAATTTACCTGATTAAATGGACTCTAAACTGAAAATTTGGTTTTAAAAAGAAGAAGAGTTGGCTTTTCTACCCCGCTTTTCTCACCCATTTAAGAAGACGCAAAGCGGCTGATAAAGCTTTTCTATCCTTCTCCCCACAACAGAACACCCTGTGAGTTGGGTGGGGCTGTGAGAGCTCAGAAGAGAGCTGTGACTAGCCCAAGATCACCCAGCTGGCTTCATGGGGGAGGGCGGAATCAAACCCCGTACTCCCAAATAAGAGTCCGACTCCCTAACCACTAGACCAAACTGGCTCACTGTTTGGTCACTTGATAGAGATTTCACAAGTCCCAGTTTTTTTTTTTTTTTTTAAAAGCAAAATCCAATTCAATGGATTATTACCTCAAACGGAAAATCTTCAGAAAGCAAAATCTCTTGAGCTGGTGAAAATTGTCTCAGAGGTGATACTAGAGTGATGTTGGAAGATTTCAGTTTCCATGCTGAGGATACCTCTACTAGACCAGCTCAAAACTTTCTGACCTCCATGAAAACCATGTTATTATTCTTACGCTAGCAGCTACAGGCTAGCATAAATTTGGTCTTATGGTTAGAGTGCCAGACCCATATCTCGTAGTCACGAGGTTTGATTCTGCACTCCTCCGTGAAGCCAGCTGGGCGACCTTGAGCTAGTCACAGCTCTGTTTCTGAGCTGCTACATCCCCACCTTTCTCACAGAGTGTCTGTTATGGAAAGAAGAACAGAAAGCTTCAGCAGCCACTTTGAGTCCCTTTAAATGGGTGGAAAAATCGGGGTAGAAAAGGCCAACTCTTCTTCTTATGGGCCCAACATGTTCTTGACCTGATCTTTGCTACAGAGAGGGAAGATGGTAATCCATTAGGAGGTGGACTTGTACTAAGTCCACTCTTGTGGACTGATCATTTTCCAGCAACATTATGGCTTATGGTGTAGGTCCCTCACTGCAGGGGTGAAGATCTGCCCATGGAGTCTTATGGAATCTAATGAACTTCTAATGGCTCTAGGGGATATTGTAGTTGACATCACTGGTGGTCCTGTCAAGGCTCTAGTCCTAATTTGCAGGTGAGTAAAACTGCTGACATGACTGCTCCAAGTGCTCTTAGAAACTCTGCAGAGTTCATAAGGTAAGCTGGTATACTGTGGAGCTGTATGGGATAAAAGAGGAGGGATGATGGGTAGAGCATAGAGATAATACATATCATTGTGCTGCTATTATCCCCTTTGGGGGCAAGGTACCTAGCTGCAGGCATGCTTGAAGGAAACAGATTATTCAGACCCATTCCAGACTGGAGTGCCTTGATCATCTTTAAGGATGACCTCTATTGGGCAATGCAGCTCTGTTGTCATCCTATTGATACCACTGATCATGATATCTTGTTGAAGTGACCATAGGGACTGTAGTCTCCAAAAAGCAGCAATGGGGAACTTTTGTTGACACTTTGGGAACTCCTCAGAAAGAAGTAAATGAATACTGTTCCTTGATATACAAAATAAGTTCAGTAGAAACACTGACTTACTTAAAGTTTAAAGTCTTTTGCTAGACACATTCAAGCAATTATCCAAATTTAAGCCCAATTCTAATAATTCTGGTTTTGTAAGAACATTTCAGGCAAGTATGACAAAATTAAGTGCTTGTATGCAAACATTTTAGAAAGGAGAGGGGGGAGAACCCTAGCTGATTCTGATGAGCTTTCCTAAGTTGCAGTAGAGGCATAATTTTGAAAGTGCTGGGAATTGCACAGGGTAAGAACCTGGAACACCCAGCAAGGAGGCTGGCAGAAACAGTGGAAAGAAAGTAGTAGTTACTTGGGGGTTGGGAGGGGGGAAATTCAGCCCTGCTTAATTATTGTTTTGTGAGCACTTGAAATTTTCCAGGCTGAATTTCCTGTGCTCAGCTCAGTGATGGAAATTCTCATGATGTCTTTTCTCTTCTTTTCCTTTATCCATCAAGATTAGAACGAGGATGAAGTCATTGCACCACCACCTCAGCACACTCACACCTCCTATGTTTCCTGAAATCGTAACACCTATATTAAATGGAATGAGAAAAGCTGCAAGTAAACTACAATTAGCAAAGTAACAATTCTAAACCGGACTAATGACAAACTCATCTCCAAATTCAAGGTTAAATTTATTTAAAATCTAGGCTTTATCTTCAGCAACCTCCCCTTATACTTGCAGCTCTCATTCTTCAAGTCCTGTTGTCAAAAAAGGTTTAATTTGAGCTTCTACACAGAACCTACAGTCAACCCATCAGGAATACCTACCAATGGTGACCCATAAAGAAACAAAACCTGGCACAGAAAAGGTAAAACATAGCAAATAATCTAGAAGCTACATAGCTGGAAGCAAGTACAGCATCATTTGTTTGCTCATGAAGCAAATAGATTTAGTGCCCTGTCTCGGTCTCGTTCGAAGGTCCGGGACAAAATAACTATATACTCTCAGGTCTTTCATCATATTCTGGAACAAACGCAAATAAAATACAATACACATTCAATCAGAAACAAGGGGAAAAGAAACTCAATAGTTTGAAGGACAAGTTACCGTAAATCAATTGCTCGGAACCTTGGGGTTCTGTTGGATGACCGATTATCCCTGCGCCCGTTTATTAGTGCCACGGTGAAAGTGTGTAACTTTCACTTGCTTAATGTGCGGAAAATCCGAAAGTTCTTATCAGTGGATACGGCTCAGGTTTTGATTCAATCTTTGGTCGTATCTCATCTAGATTATTGTAATAGCTTAATAGCAGGTTTACCACAATGTACTCTGCTTCCCCTGACCCTAGTTCAGAATAATGTGGTTTGAATAGTATTAAATCTTCCTAAATGTTCCCATGTTTCAATCCATCGTAGAGCATTGCCTTGGCTACCAATTCGCGCTAGGGCCCGCTTTAAACTGTTAGTACTAGCATTTAAGGCCCTGCGACTGGGGACACCTAGTTATTTGGCAGCCTACCTGGTAGGATATATCCCGCCTAGGGTTTTGCGCTCCGCTTCGCAAGGTCTATTGGTAGTTCCTTCAACATCAACAGCGGTGTCAAAATTACGGGCCTTCCAGGATTTGGTCCCGCAACTCTGGAATCGTCTTCCACTGGAATTAAGGCTGGAAGAGGACCTTGGTTCTTTTCGAAGGAAGTTAAAAACTTTTCTCTTTGAGTGAACCTGCTATGGGGGGTAGGCGAGAAGTTTCATTGTAGGTTGTTGTCTGTGTATATTCTCATTGATTGTATATGTTTTATTTTGTCAGGCCCTTTGGAAGAAAGGGCATTAGAAATAAACGTTTTATTATTTATTAATTCATGGAGGACAGGTGTAGCAATGGCTACTACAATTGATGTCTAGGTATTGCCTCAAGATCAAAGGGACAGGCAGGATGCCTATAATGACCATTTGCAGGGAGTCAAGAGGCTTTGCCTTTGTCTTCTGCTTGAAGATGCCTAGAAGCAATTCGTAGGCATAGGATGCTGTACAAGATGGACCATGGCCTAATCTAGCAGGGCTCCTCTTATGTTCTTATAACATTTCCAACGCTTGTTCTGTCAAGCGACCACACGCAATTTGAAAGTGCAGTAAAACCCCTAAAACTGATCCCTGCCTTATTTTATATATGAAGACATTCTTCTGAAAGACAGAACAGAAATTTCTCCTCTTGATTGACAAAAAAATGTTTTATCAGCCAACTTCTACACCAGATAGGCATAAGGAGAAACTGGTGCAGTGAAGATCAGATGCTGGGGATTCCAAGCAAACAGAGAGCTAAAGGCCTGAGAAAACAAGCTAATGAATAAATGGGACATTCTCTAGGTCATCTAGCTCCTTGTGGGCTGCTGCAATGAGCAGAAGAACCTACAGAGGCTTCAGCTTCTCTATAAAGCTTCACAGTAATTCCACACAGAGCATATTACAGTCTGGTGATGCAAACATCACTGTAGCCAGGCTATAATTACTCAGGAATAATTAGTGATATCTGGTTCACTAGCTGAAGGCAATAATTGGTACTGCTAGGCTTTGTGGCCACTCAGGCCCCAATTGACAGTGGTTGACTTCAGGCTTACCTCTCCAGATAATACTCTTATACTCCTATATATGTTCTGTTACACATGCAACCTTATCAAGCCTTACTTAAAAACTGAACATAAAACCCAAGTAAACATCTTGCAACAGACATCACAAACAGAAGAACATCACAGCATTAAAAAAAGGAATATAACATGCAGAAAAGAGAGAAAATCTTAAATAAAATTGCAGTGCTACAGGGACGAATGCAGGCTATGCATTTAGGTACACCACCAGGACAATAGATTTAATTGGAACTTATTTCCTGTTCAGCATTCCTGAAAAAGGTCTCTCTGGACAGATAAAGGGTAGCCTTAGTGGCCAAACAGCCCTTACTCTGTGGTATTGTTTTCTCCAAACAGTGGCCAACTTGTAGGTAAAAGGATTATCTTTCTTCCTCAGCTGATGAAGATTTAATCAGCTCTTTGCTTCCTGAAAACTATTTTCTGCCATCTTTGCCTCCTTCAGCCAAAACAGAGGCTTGTCTTTTAATATGGCCTGATACAGAATCCCATGTTAATTCTTTATTTCCAGCCTGAATACCAATAATAATATGCCAATCATAACTCCATGTAAAGTCTGGCTGTGTCTATGCCTTGGCTGAGTTCTGCCTTTGCCTGGCTCAACACTTAGAGCGAAGGATTCTAGGCCTTATATGGTATCACTATTGCTGGCTGCTCTGGTACCTAGAGCTCTGAAAAGCTCCCTATGGTTCTGAACAAGCACTCTAAGACATTCCTCTCTGTCAGAAATCACTCTTGACAGAGGTTCTTTACTAGAACCCACTTAATAAGACCAAGATGCCTTCCCCCTCTTTTTAAATCTTTTTTAAAATTTATTTTAATAAGTCTATCCAATTGAAGAACTTACTGTATTTTCTGTCGTATAAGACTACTTTTTAACCCAGGAAAATCTTCTCAAAAGTCGGGGGTCGTCTTATACGCCGGGTGTTGTCTTCTTATACAGCAAGTATATCCCAAACTCTATATTTTAACTGGAAAGTTGGAGGTCGTCTTATACGCCCAGTCGTCTTATACGCCGGAAAATACGGTATACACTTGCACTATAGTAAATCCGTCCTCCCCTCTCCCCTACTGCTTTCTCCACGGACATGGATGTGTTAGTTAAAGTCCAGTTTTAAGTTCACAATTTCTCAAGAAATGAGCTTTGTCAGATATGTTAATGTTATTATTTTGCACAGCCCTGATAAAAGGAATCCAAACTTTCTTCCATGTATCTTGTCATCCTTCTCCCAACACCTTATTTTTTAAGATAGTTACTCATTCATTACTATATCCCAGAGCTGTGCATACCATTCTCTTATGTTCAATGTGCTTGCTTCCATTGTTTAGCTATTATTATATTTGTTGCATGAATAATGAAATGCAACAAAGGTTTAAGGTCAGTTGAAATTCAATTTAAAATAAGTTTTATCTGAAGGCCTGGACTTAATTCTTCTCTCTTTAAGTAATCTTGCTGGAACAGCTGTTTTCTTTCTAGACACCTGAATAGCAGAAACATGTAAATATGAGTTGTTCCACATTTATTTGATGCAAAAGTGCAACACAATGAGTGTCAACCATTACAACTGGGTTTTTCAGGCTGTATTTGACCAGATCTCACAAACAGTTTCATGTTGCCTTTTGTCTGCAATATCTGAACGAAAAAATTCAAAGAAGAAAATGAAGGACATTTTTTAATCCATCAGATATAGTCAGTAATCAAATTTTTTCATGTATATTCCATTCTTCTTCTTGAAAATACCTATTATACAGTTACTATATTTTCTATCAGCACTATAGACAACAGAAGTAAAAACTCTTTGTATTACCCAAGCTTTCCTATTATGACACAAATATCTTTTATTATGTAAAAACCTCCCCAACAGTTACAACTTCTTGGGTAGGTTTTTTTCCTTGTAACACATAATTTTGCCGAACACATACTTTAACAGTATTGCTTATCTGACATAAGTAGTTATTACATGATATTTTTATTAATGTATGAATTTTTGTACACGTCTTTGTATAGGATATGTATTCCTGTAAGCATCAGGGCTATCAGCAATTAGTAGCCCTGGTAAAAGTGTTAGTACTTCTGGCACTGAAAGCAGTATCCCCCAGAGGCCAGCTGTGGAAACACTGAGGACTAGGGGTGTTTTTCCACTTAACAACAGAGTACCCATTAAGGACCCATTAAGGGTCCTTAAAGGGTACTCTAGTGCTGGTGGAAAAAAACCCCTAAGAAAGGTTGTACTCACATCCATCACATGCTAGTCAATATGGGTCCTTTCAATATGGCCCGATGGACTGGTGATCTGATTAAGGAGTTCCTTACTCTGGATCATGGGCCTGCCAGCAGCACATTAATGCAGATTAAAGAGGCCCCACCCCCTGCTGGTCTGGCTTCATCTGCACCAGACAGAGCCAGATCTGGATTAAAAGGCCCTTACTCTGGGTCTGTTGTAGACCTGTTAAATCATGGAAGGCATGCAGACAGGCCCCCTCCATGTTCCAAAACTACCAGAGGCTGCTTTTCAGTGGTGTATCATGGAACACTGATGAACCTCCCACCCCCCAAAGTCTAGCCTTTGGAGGCATGGGGAGGGGGGACATGCAAACTTCACAACCATGGGGAGGTTTGAATCAGATCAGCACTATCAGTGACTACGGCAGTGATCCGGTCCATGCCTCGATGTAATCCAGGTCAGCAGGCCAGGCTATTCCAACACCATTGATCCCGACTGACACAAGGTTAAGTGCAGGAAAACAAGGCCTTGGTTTGCCATTGTGAGAACAAGCAGGTAGACTACCCTATTCTGATCCCACAGGACATTTCTTAAGTTCCTGTGAATATAGAACTACAATACAAAATCTGGATACAGGCAACTTTGAAAAATAACTGCTTTTCAGGTCAGCACATTGACTCTCAAAGCACAACTTCTTAATATCCACTTTAAAAAAAAAGTCTTCAGCTCTACCCAACAGTCTTTCTGGTCAACCTGTCCTCAAAGGATCCAGCCAGCCACTCCTAAGCACTGTGCCAACACAAGAGAAACGTTCTTCACATACATCCCTGTGTCAAAGCACAGGTTGCCTACAGGCTCATCTTCCACAAATGCTTGATGAATTATGTTGTGAGCCATTATATTATATTATGGTCTTGTGGTCAGAGTGTCAGACTCTTAACTGATAGTCTCCCAGTTCTAGTCCACACTCCTCCATGAAGCCAGCTGGGTGACCTTGGACTAGTCACAGCT